>CM034153.1:3844955-4357455 GCA_019776745.2 Taxus chinensis
CGATTGAGGTTAACCTTATAAGCCAAACAAATGACATTTCCCCTAGGTCTTTTGTGTAGGAGTGAAATCATTTTGCGTCTAAGGCTAAGCCCAAGTAATAAAATAATCCCTAGTGTTAGTCTGTTACTTTGTTGTTCATCTTTGCTTTGTTTTTAGTTCTTTTTCTCTGTCATACACTGTTTTCTGTGATCACTTCAGAACAGTTGGGACGCATACTAGCATCGCGTTACCCAAATAGCAACTTCTACAGCTTCTTACATACACAAACCGGTTCTATTCTACCGACATCGTTAACTTACCAACGTCTGCTACAAGCCTGACCGACATCGGTTACCAGGACCGATATCGTATGTCTTTCACAATTCCCAAAACTATCAACCCCCATCCCTCCACCTTTTGTTGCTGCTTCTATTCCTATAGATTGCTCCCTACTGTGTACTCCTTGTCATGTTGTTATCACTCGTAAACAAGCTACAACGCCATGGTTTCAACATTCCTGCTCCGTGCCTTTTCTGCATCAATCAATACCCCCTTCACATCCTGTGGGGAATCCTACGGACCACCAGCGAGGTTCCAAATCCCCTTAGGAGTTATTTGTGAATTTTTGGACGCTAATCTAGCTCTGTCACAGTAATATTTGTCCTCATCCCCGACCGTACACACTAATGGTCAACGCCTTGTTGGCATCCTATTAGTATGCTTCTCATTTAGCTCCTTCTCCACCTGATAATTCCCTTTGGCCTTCTTTCAGCCTTAGCCCCGCTCCCACCTCAGTGGCTTCGGGGTTCATACGGCATAGATTGGCCTTGTCCCTTTGTTACTCTGGGGCCCAACATATCATTACCGCCGACTAATCCTACCGCATCTTCGCTCGCAGCTTGCTCCTTTCAAACTTGCTCTCTACCACCTTCCACACCACAGCTTTCTTCTCAAGCTCCCGCCCCCTTTTCATTTCCACAACACGTATCCGGTGACTTCAACATCTTATAAGGACATCCCTATTCGGTCACATCAGACATATCTTTTCTTCCTGCAATACCTTATCAAAATTTACCAACCCCGCCATGTCTATGGTGGCCCTTGCCCAATCCCCTCCGTTACTCACCGCAACCATCATCTCCTCCACTACTGATTTAATCAAACAAATGATGGACACGATGCAAAAATCTGGATGCTTCTGTTTCATGGAAGCCCGTAGTGCCCCTGACATAAACGAGCATTTTAAATAAGTGTCGGGAGCCTATCCACCTTCTGTCCCCCTTCATTCATATCCTCCTCATGGGAATTCACCAAAATTACTCATTTTAATATAAGGAGGATCCTCGACAACACTTCAATCATTTAGAACATGCCCTACTATCTGAGTTCTCATGACGATGCCTTAACTACTACTCCGCACCTTTTCCCATGTCCCTTTCAGACCCCACCTTGGAGTGGTAACAGTGCTTTTAACCCCCCACCGCAATCTCGTTTTTAACAATAAGCTTAGCCCAATCTTTCTTGGGATCATTTCTCCATTAACATTTCCAAGAAGTACTATCACACCGACCTCTATGGCCATCCGAACACTTTGAAGACGAATCTATCGCAGATTTCGTGGAACTATGCGGGCCCTTATCAACCAGTTACTTATGCTTGCCTCATGCTGACTTATCGAACTCTTTACCGTGGGCCTGCACTAAGCACATTTCTCGTACCCTTAAATTCAACTTTCTCCGCACCTTTGATGAGTCCTTTACTATGGCCTCGAAAACTAGAAGATTTCGAGCTTAGAGAGAGAATTGCGGTTGCCGCAACCAAAACCCCAATTTCCGACCCAAGACTCCCCACAAACCCACACACCAATTCTCATCTTCACTGCTCGACCTGCTTCGAATCAAAGGAGCTGTCCCGTGTGATGGTCAAATCCCAAGCACCGTCTAATACTCCGCCAAAAAACCACCTCTAAGTATAAACCGAGCCCATCAATTACACTCCCTTGGGAGAAACTATGGTGTGATATTGAAATTTCTCAAAGCAGGAGCTTTACCTTACCAACCTCTGTTAAACTCACTCCGGGTTTTGAATTCCACCAGCGCTATAAACCTTCTTGGTATAAAGAAAAGACTTGCTGTAACTTCCACCCTCGTAAGGGACAGCAGTCATGAAAACTGCAAGATGGTTTACAAATATAGTGCAGGAAATGTTGAAGGGATATAAACCCCGATAACCTAACGCCCCTGCTAACCGCAATTTGAAAATCTTCAACAAACCTTCCCCCCCAACTCTTCTAAAAACATAACAGGATATCTTAAGCCGAGAGAGTGGTTCATGAATCCATGGCAGTCTTTGACTCCACCAAAAAAATGCCTCTATCGAAAATTCTGAATCAAGCCTCTCACTAACACGAACCCGAACCCCCTTCACACCACCATGCAGACAAGACGAAATCCTTGCCGTTCCTTTACCCATACGACTTAACCTACCGCCCAGATTCTCTTCTCACATATGAGCCTTCTCAACACCACAGTCTCTACAAACTTAGATCATGTTATCTAACTTATCTATTTCTCAACATCTCCTTCTACCACTCTTGTTGTACAAGAGGAAGCCTCGCCATTTTTTTTTCGTCATCCTTGACGAGAAAAACCCCTTGAAACCGACATCCCCAAATTCTTAAGCCATGACGAATCCTCCTCAAACCTGCCCTCCTACCTATAGTTCTTCTCACCTAAATATTTCAGCGACCGGTTGACCTCAATCTCCCATGATACAGTGCCCATTTACCCCCTGTATCAACCCACAGTGGACCAGAATTACAAAAACCACCTTTCTTCCATAAAAAAATTTTTCCTATCAACCGGAGGATTGTCACCCTCTAAGATAGACAAGGAGTCCTATGGGAACGTTTGAGTACACCATATTCTACTACAAATGGTAGATGACCGATCTAGACGCCTCTACATATCCTGAAGTGTTTACAAAAGCTTAAAATCCTATGTCCCTCATCTTCACCCCCCTCATCTCTACCAAATACCTCATCCACCTCTATTGCACCTAAACCAAAAACCTTCCCTACGCTTGGGACCTCCCCTCTCACCAATACCACCCAGTTAACACACCCACTCTAAACGGTTAGATTTATATCCAAACTACAGTTGTCCATCAACCTAAGAGACAAACTCGTCCCCAAAATAAGAGCCCAAGTCCATCTCTTCCTCTAGTCACATACAAAAAACCTTATCCTGCCGTCCAAGCCTACCTCTATATTGTTACCTCATTCCCTATCCCTCCACTCATCATACTCATACCTCCTACCTCCTGCGTTTTCTTTAAAACGACCTACCAACCGTCTGCACCCATACAAGATCCACATTGTATATCAACAACAATTCCGTCACCCCACTTATCTGTCCCTATCCACCCTAAACAAACTCCATCATCAAGGATTGTTTCACTGTCCTCCCTTTCTCCGTTGTTTGTTTTCTACGACCACGTCATGCTGACTAGGCTAACATAACTTCTGCGCCGAGAGGCCACGTTTATTAAATCCATTATCAAAACCCCTTGCTAAGCCGCCAACCATACAATCACCAACCCCGTCATACCCGAAAACTACCATTCCAATAGCCCATCTCCTCTGACTGACCCGCTGTAAAGGGTCTTAACTCCAATCCTTGATATGTTGTGTAGAATGTGACCATTTCCCTACCCCCCTTAGACCTTATGATCCATCTAAACCTCGACTATATGTTATGAATGAGTCTAAAATCTGCACTTACACCGCACACTAGGACATGATGAGAGGGATGCAATCTTTTTAAAGCCCTCCTTCGTCAGTCACCTCTCTCAGATAGAAAGGTTACGAAAGACAACTTACGAAGGGAGAGACCTTTAGTCTTCAATTTCCCCTCTCCTATACACCACCTGTCCCCGTCCCATCCCCCGCCTCACCAAGATCTATCATTATTACACCCCACCTCTCGAAGAACCATGACTTTCCCTACCGTATTCCTCCTCTCGTGTTCACTAATCAACATGATTAGTGTTGCTACTCGAGGGCAGAAACAATGGGAAGCTAAAGAAGCACGCCTGCGGCCTCTCTTTCTCCATCCCATCCACCATCCCGCTCGCACCACCACCAAAGTGGTTATTCGTGGACCCTGCCTACCCCACCCCCGTCTCTAATGGAGTTGCCCACCGAACCATGGATCACACCACTTCACCATCACATGTACAATGACACTGTATGATCTCATTCAAACCTCTAAATCCTCATCGACAAGCTCTGTTGAAATCGCTTCATGGGATAGGGTCTTACCTAAATGAAAACCTTTCCGTACCTCCATTTTTACACCTAATCACCGTTGCTCTCGCTCACCAAACAACCTCTCTCCCCCAACCACTTATGTCTCTGTACAGCAAGCTTGTGCTGTCACGTTTCTTGAAGACGAAAATTGTCGACTTGGTGGCAGAAGATTCCTAACCCCGCTCTTTTCAGCTCAGCTTACGTCTGGACATTTCGGGTGCTTCGTGTTATGATTACGGGGTCTAGCCTAAACCACATCCTCTTCCAATTCCTTCCACAAATGAATATCCCGTTTAGTTTGGCATGTGTGCCAACCCCACCATGCTGCATTCATTCAAAGATGCTATTACTTCTACCTTAGGCACTTTAACCTTATATCATGTAGGGCCACATACCTTACCCTGTGACCCCGACTCTCTATGTCCTTGAGGGAACATTTCCAATACAACATATTGTTAGGTCCCCTGTAGGATCCCGGGCTATGGGAGCGTTCCCTCACCTTCATAGATGGCATAAAATTTTGAGTACGAGGGGCAGTCCCTAACTGTAAATAAGCTGAATCCTCCCCAATCTGATCCTCCCTCCTCAAACCCGCAATTGTTTATATCCGCCCTAAGATGTGCTTGTACCAGTCAAGACATCCATTCATCCAACCCAACCATCCACTTCAACTAAACCTCTACCATCCACCTCAACCGCACCTACACCTTCAACCAATGAAACCACCATCGCAAATACCACTTCCTTTCCCGCGGACAACATCCCAACCTCAGACCCCTTAGTAGATGTTTTTCAACGCCTTACGCTGGGAGAATATTGCCTATATAACGTTAGATCTTTCCATACCCCACAAGAGTACGAACAGTTACATGCGCATCCTACCTACGACCGTCATGTGGGGGAGGTAATCTCCTACGGACCACCTAACTGCCGCACCAACCTAACGTATGGGGGTGTCGACGCATCCTCCGTTACCCCTGAACCTCCCCTTGGTGTGGTTCCCTTCCAATCCGATTTTCAATACCTGACAAATCGTCGTTTCGTCCTCACCTTCTTGACTCGCTATGCTTGGAAAGGTTTGGTTTTGGGTCTTTATGAACAAGGCCAACATACAATCATTCCCGTGACTACACGCAACACAAAGATCGTAGTGGTCTTGGATTTCCTAAAACACTTACACCAAAAGAACCTCGTGTCAGTTGTATCCTGGAAGATGACGACGTCACCCCTACCGAACCATCATCACCCCATTTTTTCCATCGTCTCCCACAGAGTCGATAGACCCTGAATCTATCCCTCCTAACTTTTTTTTTTTCATAAATGCTATCTTCCTGGGTCCTCTCACTTATCAACGCGATAATAAGGACCCATCTTCTCTTCCCATTTTGTATCCAGACATGATCGAAGAGGATTCACCTTCAATTAATGTTGTTGAGTGCCAGGATGACGACTCCATCCTCACTTACCTTGGTGCGGATGACTCTTATATTCAATGCGCCTTACCATCTGAAACTCAAACCATGTTGAATGAGTCGACTATAGAAATCAACATCCACACAGAGGATGATCCTCACATTGTGAAGATCGGACAATCTCTTAACGCATCAGAACAAGTCGCCTTCACTACCTTTCTCCATGCCCGCAACCAAGATTTCACTTGGTCCTATGCTGACATGTCAGGAATTGCTCCTGACATTACTGTCCATAACATTACCCTGAAACCCGATTCCAAACTAGTTAAACAGAAACTGAGAAAAATGCATCCACGCATTGCCCTCTTGGTCAAAGAAGAGCTTCAACGACTCCTTTCTATTTCCTTCATCTTACCTATTGACTATCCTCAATGGATCTCTAACATCGTACCTGTTACTAAAGCAACGGGGGGACTTCGGATATGTATGGATTTCTGGGACCTTAACCTCGCTTGCCTGAAGGATGATTTACCCTTACCGAGCATTGATCAACTTGTTGATCTCACTGCGGGCCATGAGATGCTTTCTCTCATGGATGGCTTCTCGGGATACAATCAAATTTTGGTAGCCCCGGCCGACCAACATAAAACCACCTTCATAACCCCTTGGGGAACCTTATGTTATCGTGTCATGCTGTTTGGCCTTAAGAATGCTGGTGTGACCTATCAGCAGGCTATGACTTACATTTTTCATGACATTATATGCACACTATCCTTGAGGATTATGTCGATGATCTTCTTGGAAAATCTAAACATCGCAGTGAACATCTCGATGTTTTAACCATTATTTTTGATCACCTGTTACAATATTGTGTTCGTCTTCAACCAAATAAATGTGTCTTTGGTGTTCTTTCGGGAAAACTTCTTGGTTTTATCGTCTCTTTGCATGGCATCAAGGTCGATCTAGCTAAAGTAAAAGCTATCCTAGAAATGCCCCCACCTACTAACCTCAAACAATTGCGTAGTTCTGCAAGGTAAACTCCAATCTATTTAGCATTTCGTCTCTCAACTCTCATATCGATGTCAACCTTTCCATCACCTCCTTAAAAAGGACATTGCCTTTCAATGAAACGAAGAGTGCCACCAAGCCTTTGAGGCTCTTAAAGTCTATCTCTTGCAGCCACCTATGCTTATCCCACATCAAGACGATCGCCCTTTCTACCTTTACCTTTCTACCACCGACCATGTTGTAGGAGCCATGCTCGTACATCATGACTATGAGCATTGAGAACAAGTTGTTTATTACATAAGTCGTACTCTCGTGGATTACAAGACTAGGTATACACATGTAGAAAATTTGTGCCTAGCCCTATCATTCGTAGCCACTAAACTCCGACACTACCTCCTGAATCACAAAACTTTTGTCATCACCAACACGGACCCCATTCATTATATGTACACCAAACCACATCTAAACCAACGCGGACACCATTCATTATATGTACGCCAAACCACATCCAAACCAACGCATCGCTCGATGGCTTATGCTCATTGCCGACCTCGACCTTGAGTTTGTACACCAGAAGTCAATCAAAGGACAAACTATCGCAGACCAACTCGCGGAACCCCCTTTACCTGGGGAGCAATTTACCAATTTTAATTTCCCCAATGAACTCATTGCCACTCTTTCACTCAGTGAGGAGTCATACCCAATGACCCTCTTTCTTTGATGGATCCAAATGCCAGTGTGGCAGTGGAGCTAGCGTTGTTCTCATTCCTCTTAATGTTGATCCTATGCCTCTTTCATTCCGACTCAATTTCCCATGCACTAATAATACAGCAGAATATGAGGCCCTTGTTTTGGGTCTCCAGGTTACGTTACACTTAGGTGTCAAATCTATCAATATTTTCGGCGACTCTCAATTGGTAGTCAATCAAGTTATGGGAATCTACCAATGTAAAAATGAGGAACTTCAAAAGTACAAACATTACGTGGATTCACTTTTGACCTTTTTTACTCATTATTCTATCCAAACCATTCCCGCTCCACTAACAAATTTGTGGATACTATGGCTTGCTTAGCCTCGCAAATTCCTGCCTCACCAACTGACTCTGACATATTCGTCTTGGTCCAACAACTCTTTGCCCCATCTTACTCAGCCCCGGATGTTTGTATGATAAATAATGTGTCTGCTAATTCACAGGATACCTGGTATCACCAATTTCACGACTACCTTACAACCTCTGTTCTCCCACCTGACCTTACTAGTAACGGAAAACGTGCTTTTCTTAAAAGTGTTTCTCGTTATGTCGTCATGGGGGGACTCCTCTATAAACGTGGCTTTGATGGCATCCTCCTTCGATGTCTAACCGGTGCGGAGGTCACCTATACCATCCAACAAGTCCACGACGGTATTTGTGGTGGACATTTTAGTGGCCTGGCCGTGGCCAAACGGATCCTTCGCCTAGGCTATTATTGGCCTACTCTTAATAACGACTGCTACGAATATGTTAAGTGTTGTGTTATGTGTCAACAACATGCCAACCTTCAACATACTCCTAGCCATCCGCTACAGGTCACACGAGATCTTTGGCCTTTCTCACAATGGGGTTTAGACCTTATTGGTGAGATTCACCCGCCCTCTTCGCAACGTCACCGTTGGATAATCACAGCAACCGAATATTACACTAAATGGGTGGAAGCCATTCCACTCATTTCAACCAAAAAAGAAAAAATCGTAGAATTCATTAACCATCACATTATCTGTCGTTTTGGTGTTCCTCATCGCCTGATAACAAATAATGGAAAATATTTCAAAAATAAGTTGTTACAAG
Source organism: Taxus chinensis (assembly GCA_019776745.2). Taxonomy (NCBI): domain Eukaryota; kingdom Viridiplantae; phylum Streptophyta; class Pinopsida; order Cupressales; family Taxaceae; genus Taxus; species Taxus chinensis. Next base: position 3,853,490 of record CM034153.1, read on the forward strand.
ACCTTTGTGACAACTTTGGTATCAAACTTAGCTTCTCATCACCTTACTATCCACAAGCAAATGGTCAAGCCAAATCTTCTAATAAAACCCTAACCAAAATCCTCATGAAAGTTGTTAATGATTTTAGAAGCAATTGGCCTGATCACATCCCCTTTGCCCTTTGGGCTTATCGGACTAGCATTCGTACCTCCACTAATGCCACCCCATTTTCTTTGGTATATGGTACCGAGGCTGTCTTGCCTCTTGAAATACAAATACCCTCCCTAAGAATATCTCTTCAGGATATTCTCACCAATGATGATTTCCGCCAAGAGCGGTTAGCCCAATTGGAGCTTCTTGACGAGCGTCGTCTTACAGCTCTTGACCACCTTCAAATCTATCAAAAATGCATCAAGCGTGCTTATGATAAGTGACTCCATGAGCGTACCTTTAAGGTTGGTGATCTTGTCCTCAAAGAGAATCAACATGTAACCAAACTAGAAAAGAGCAAACGTGGAAAATTTGCTCCTAATTGGATTGGGCCCTACATTATCACTCATACTTACGGATCAGGCACTTACCGTTTAGCTTCTCTTAATGGTAAACCTGAGCCTGAACCCCTTAATGCCTTGCATCTTCGACCATTCTACTGTTGAATTTAGTGTTATATCACTTCTTATCTACCTTGCGCTCGTCCCTTAAGCTCATTTACTACCTCATACACTTTTGTTCCATGCATCTCAAAATAGAATCAAGCTCACATGGTTTGGTCATTACCTCCTCTTAAAGATTTCCTTCCCCTTTTTAGTCTGGTCCATGACTTAAAAGTATCAAAATAACATGTTCTCAATTGTACACTTATGGGATATTCTTGAGTCAAACTTCCTACAAAACTAGATGCTTCATGCCAAACGGACATCTAGACCTCTAAGTTATACATAGACTGCTCCCTCGAAGGACAGCTATGTGCAAAGTCACTTCTACTATTATAAATAGACTACTCCCCTGAAGGACAACTATACACAAAAATCACATCTGCTACTATAAATAGACTGCTCCCTTGAAGGACAGCTATACAAAGTCATCCTTTATCAGAAGCTTCTCGCATTGATCAGCTTCGTGAAGACCTCAAGAACAACAAAGTACATATCCCCTATGGACTTCCCGCATCGATCAGTCTATATCCAGAAAAGTAAAAAAGCAGTATTCCAAAGCACTTTTGAGTCATGGACTTGTCTATTTAGGTTTGGTTCTCTTTCGTCAGAATAATCACCTTATAACAAGTTCTCTGCACCCCAGACCTATATCAACCACCTCACCTCACCATTTGTCAAAGCAACAAAACTCAAGGGACGTGACGTATATCCGATATATTGTGATTATACGACTCTTTTCACCTATCGACTTCTCGCCTATGCAAGGCACCTAGGGATTCAAGCCCATCCTATGTTAATATGTGGTTTGTTTAGCTCTTCTCAACTACGGGACACTTTTACCTCTTTTACTCAACTCTAGGATTATGTGTTGACCTTAATCAAGACACGCTTCCCTACTACTTGGGTAAGCTAAATTTTGTTTCACCTATACCTACACCAACACCCCCAATACCGTACCAACACCAACAACATTACCCTACCAATATCAATATTTTTACCAACCGAAAAATTGCCTAACCACAACCAAATTTCCTGAATTCACCTCTCCCTGGTCCTAAGGGAGAACTACATCGGTCTGAGGCCCCTCCTTGCTTTGTGCAATGGGCTATGTAGGCAGCACTTAGGAGACATGGGGTCTCCCAAGGTTAGCTCGACCATCCCCTACCATAACCTATCATGTGTTGTAAATATAAATTTTTTTGTGTATTTCTATTTTAATAAACATTCATCTTTATCCTTTTTCAAAACAAAACATTCAAAACACAACCATTCTTATTATTATCATCACTCAAATCAACATACATATTTAGTTTTATTTAGATGTTAAACAAATACATATTCTCTATCATCGACGCGCAGGTCGGCATCCTTATTTATTCTTATACTCCTATGAAATTCACTTAGACCCTTGCGCCTCCTCCCGAATCAGGTGGTGATCGTGATCGTCGATGTCACTCACTTGGCCTCTCCATCCTCAAAGGTGCCACTGCTATTGGTTCCTCCCACTGATCCACCAACATCTCCTGTAACATACAAATACGTCCTCTCACGTGGAGGAATCTTGCATCTAGTCTCTCCACTCGTGACTCTGCAACCTCTAACAATCCCGTTGTCTCATTCACCCGTGTTTGGAGCTGATGAACTAAAATCCTTCAGACGATCTCTCTCCGCTGTAATCACAGCTATGTCAGGACGATCACGTACACCTCGTAGCTCTGCTACCCACCATAATCTATAGGCCTCTGTCACTCCCGCATCCATTACCCTACGATCGGCTGTTATCTCTTCTGGCCCTTCTGGAGGTGTCGGCCGGGGAGGTGAGAATGCTTGCCTCGGCGTCGATCCTCATGTATGGTCTATAAGCCATAGGTATATCTTGAACAAATCCAAATTGTCACCGCACGTGATCTAGAGGAATCCTCTCGTACTCACCTGGCCTGTGCCCTGCGATCCACCTCAATCGCTCTACACCCCTCAACTCCTCAGCTATGTTCTCTGTCACCATATAGTTCCCGTAAGGCCTCCAAAAAATATCCACAATCGTCACCATCTCCCATACCTGCCTATAATACTCGATGTCATCTATCACGACCTGGGATCTCGCCTCTTGTTCTGTCTGGACCCATCGTCTGAATCCCAACCTCTGCACTCCTGTCTCTCCTGACTGGATGGGTCAGCCTATCGGTCGCACACAAACAATGTGCTCATAGGCCCAACAATGTAATAAGTATGAACAATCCAATGTCGTCCTGTGTTTTCACCTGCAGGCCCATAAACCCCTGTATAACTCCGCCAGATATGCAGGTGCCCATGCGAAAGTCACGCTCCTTTCTATCATTTCCCAAATAACACTCATCAATGCTTTTGGAAATCTTCCCCCCTCCACCCTCGGTAATGCATAATACCCCACCGCTATCATTAATACCACTGCCAACCTTGTTTCCTCAGGGTGTGTTGCATACATTGTACCATAAGTGAATGTCAAACCTCGCTGTGTCAAATCTCGTGCAGCTGAACCAAATACTGTTGTTATCGCTCCCCGCCCCGCGCTAGGCAACGCCTGATACACTGGTCTTCCTGTAATTGGGAGCCTCAAAATTCTAAACACATCTTCCAATGTCACTGTCATCTCCCCTGTTGGCAGATAGAAGGTATTCTTTTCCAGATTCCACCTCTCAATCAACGCCTGCAACATAGCATGATTGCGTGTGATTCGTGAATAATAGCGGATTCCACTTAACCCCACACGGTTTATCAATGCCCATTCAGCTGGTGTTACATCCGCTCGGATTCGTGACAACAAAGTTGGCACACTATCATTCATCCTTAACCCTGCCTCTGCCTGCATACATCAAAACGACACACAACCATTCAATAAATCAAATCCCCAAGGGTTTTTTTTCTCACATTCTGGAAATTCCTACAGTAACCGATATCGGTTATACATAACCGATACCGGTTTACTAACCGATACTGGTTATCTCTAAATGATACCGGTCACTGTCAAACATATACAACCTGCTTAAAAACATCCCCTACGATAATTATTTTGCTCGTTTACTCCTCTCCATACCTACAAACATACGCGAAACCCTCACTTACCTACCCCATAACACTCACCCCATTCCAAACCCTTTCCTATCACCTTTTCTTTCTCATCTCTACCCTCTTACCTTCTCTCATCATATTCATCAAAACATGCAAGAATTAAATTACAACCAAACAGTTTACCTCTCGGGATGCAGCAGCTTGGGGTGGAACTTGTCTTCCCTCTCGTCCCTGCCTGTTGGATGCTTCTCCTCGTTCCAGCCATGTTCACCACCCTCTTCAAATATAATTTTCCTTTCTAACTTCTTAATCTCAGCTCCCACACTCACTTTACCTGTCTCTTTCCTCCTTATCACTCAATTCTTTCATGCAATTACCTGTATAAGTCGTCAAACAGCGTCGCATTCGCGTATTTAACTTGTTGCATGACTCTAAAAATAAGAACTTAAGTTGCCGCCCAAGCTTTTCTATTTTTAGAAAAGCTCGTTTTGGCATAACCGGTATCGGTTACATAACCGATATCGGTCAACAATCTACCGACGTCGGTTAGCTAACCGATATCGGTCACATGCCTCCTTTTTCTTAAACCTGGGCCTTTTCTTTATTTTTTGAAAATTTTTGTGGCACCCACCTCTTTTTCCTGCATAACTACACCATTATCAATATTTGTCATCAAAATCACATCAATATCTCATCACAATTTCATCAACATCATCTATCTACAATAAAACAACCATCAACAAAATACATACGACATTTTAATATATACATCAAACCCATCAGTATATACACCATTTGGATCAAACTCATCATCTATACACATTAAATTTCAAAAACCATCGACAAAACACATAAAACATTTTACACACACCATGTGGATCAAAATCATCATCTATATATATATATATATGTGTGTGTGTGTGTGTGTGTGTGTGTGTGTGTTTAAAATATACAACTTTCCCCTGCATGGGGGCCTCTGTGATCTCAAAATAATACAAAGCCGGCACGCAGGCCGCTATCACTGTCAAAATCTCAACTCGGCTCGCAGGCCGGTCTCTCATGTCAAAAATATACTCGGCTCACAGGCCGGTATCAACTATACAACCTGTACTCGGCTCGCAGGCCGGTATATACAACAAGAATGAATAAATAAATCATATGTGGGCACGCAGGCCTCTATATACATGACCAGTTCATAGACCGGTGTCTATATCCAATATCCAAAAATCCATCTCCGCTCCAGGGATGTCTCAACTCTCCCCACCACCCTCAGCCCCTCTCCCTACTGGTCCCTGTGCTGGCTCTCGCCTCCTCCCTGTCACCGACCCACCGGCTGTGGCTACGCCCCCCTGGGATCTCTAGCTCTGAGAGGTCTCGGCTTTGTGCGCCACATATGGTTGATAGTCAGCCCCGGTACCACCAAGGATATCTTGATAATACCGGGCCTCCGCTCTCACCTCCATATAGCGGGCCCGTGCCACCATGGCTACTGGGTTTGGTCCCCCAACTCCTAATAATAGTGGCCCCTATCCTACCAGTACACCCTGTGCTTGTACCTGTGTGCCTGTGCCTGCGGCGGGGTGCCTGTGGTGGTGCCTGGCTGTGCTGTGGTGGTGCCTGTGGCTGTAACTGTGCCTGCACCTGTGCCTGGGCTAACTGCCCCTATAATACCCTGATCTGTGCTTGTGCAGCAGCTAGCTACCCCTGTAACAACTGCACCTGTCCTACGAGCCGGTCCCTCTCTGCTATAACAGCCGCTAAATCTGGCTGTGTGGGCTGTGCTCTCCTAGCTACTCTCTCCCCTGCCCACCAAACCAAAAATGAACCTGTGCACCTAGCGTCATCCACTGTATCATTTGCCAGCCTCTCTGCTACCCAATCTGGGTCAACGGGCTGTGGTGTAGGCAGTGGGGCCTCTACATCATCCCTCCGGTACTATGGGAAGGGAGGTGGCTCATCCTGTCATAGCCCCAACTGCCATCATACCCTTTCTAGGGGTATCTGCTCATACTCTCCGGGCCTCCGTCCAGCTATCTAGAAAGTATACTGGATCTAGCGCATCTGTGCTCGGGCTCCTCCTTGGGGCTGATGGCCTCTGTAGGGTCTCCATATAATGTCTAGTGCGGTTAAACCCTCAAGCATATGACGGTAGTAGGCCACATCCTATCCTGCAAGCACCGCTCGTGGCTGGCCCACAACCCCCAACCACCTCTAAAATCCATATCTTTATACAATCTTTGGCCCTGGCTGCTGGGGCAACCGTACTGGTCGTATACATATGATGTGCTCATATGCCCAGTAGTGTAACAAAAATGTCGAGCAAATCCCAAATCACCTCATCCGGTGATAACCCCACAGCTCTCTGTATAGTTGCATAAGATATATTGGTGCCCAGGCATAGCACGTATGCTCCTCTACCATCTCATGTAGCACTCCCATCAAAGCCCACGGGAAGCGGCCTCCCTCTGAGTCCGGGAGGGTGAAGCATGTGATACCTATCATCATCAACACGGCAAGCCGTGTCTCATGTCTGTGTGTGCGATACATATCGTCATAGGCAATGCTCACGCTGTGATAAGTTAATAATGCGGCTGTATCCCCAAATACCTGAAGAATGCTGTCCATCACCATCTCTGCATCTACCTAGAACACTGCCTCCCCTACGATCGGTAGTCTCAGGATGCGATACACATCCTCTAGGGTAATAGTCATATCTCTAGTAGGGAGATGGAAAACACTTGGTTGCCGGATCCCATCTCTTGATGAGGGCAACCATAAGGCTGTGGTCCCTATCCACATCCCTATACTTCTGGACTCCGCCGAGTCCCACCTCGCACATAATGGCCCAATGTGCTGCGGACACATGTGGCCGCATCCGTCTCAATAGTGAGGGCATCTGATCCCGCATCGTAAGCTACTGACGTGCCTGCAAAAACAACCCACTTCATTAGACCTACCCTTTACAAAAACAACTACCTTAACCCTCTATACCCCCTTTTACCCACCCAACCACACCTCGACTCTATAACACACATCTATACCCACCTATCTTACCCTAAACATCTACGATATCCCCTTTCCTTATCTCACACCCTACCAACCACCCTGATCTACTCTCGCCATCTAACTATACCCCTACCAATTTAACACCTCCTAATTCATACCCAACACCTAATCTATCCTAACCGAACCAACCACACAACCACCCCATTTCCCCCCCGCCCCACCCCAATCACCTTTCCTATCAACTCTACCCCCTCCCTCTTCACCCCCAAACAACAAACAAAACAATAACAACAAACAAAAACAAACAACAAAACAACAACAAAACAAAACAACAAAACATACAACAAAAACCATTAAACACCAACAACAAACAAAAAACACAAAACAACAACAACAAACAACAAAACAAAACACAAAATAAACAACCACAAACACAAAACACAACAACACCAACAACAAAACAAAACAACAACAAACACTAACTAATGACCAGTAACCGATCACCCTTGACCACCACTAGTCCCCTCCCCATCACATCCTATGCACCGGTGCCGGTCTACATACGACTGACGCCGGTCTACCAAAAATGCAATTTGTCAAAATATTTTGTGACCGATGCCGGTCGCCTACTGACCGACATCGGTCACTGTCCAGGTCCAGAGCTGAACCCAACGCGGCCCCCAAAAACATCTTTTTGCCTATTTCTACCCTTTTACCCACTGGAAAACCCTACAACCCTACCCACCCTACCGTTTTAACCTAACTAACCTACCTACCCACTCCATTTTACAAATTACTTCAATTTATTCATTATTTCATTAAATTTTGGATTCCTACCCAAAACCCAAATCTAAGCTAAACTCATTCAATTCACAAAGGTAGGAGTTTTGAGCCTACCGGTATGACTACACGTTGTCGTGGTGGGATAGGTGGCGGTGGTCCAGCTATTCCAGCACCTCCTGCTCCTCCTTGGCTATGCCATGGCTATAAATCTCCTCAGCTGGGTCCTCCACCAATCAAATTCTGCCTCCTACTCGCTGGGGTCTACCAATCACTCACTCCTCCACTCAACTACTACCAACTCAGCGTACAAACTCAACAAAATCAATTTTAAACCCAGACAAGCTGTATTGGTTATCAAATTGACAATGTGACAATGACAGGCCGTATTTTTCTTTTTATAGGTTTTTTACCTATAACCGATATCGGTTATATTGTGCCCTAAACCACCGATATCGGTCATCTAACCGATACCGGTCATAGCTAACCGATATTGGTTTAATCCCTATTTTACCGCAATTTCTGCCCTTATTCACCAATCTCCCTTTCTCACCACATCGCCTATACCCTCCTTTGTTAAATAGCCTTTTTTGACTTCATTGGCCCAATTCACGGCCGCAACCAACCAATCAGGCCCGAACCAAGGGCAACCAACCATTAGGCCCACCCAAGGCCACACCCAACCAATTTGGTCCGACCCAAGGTCGCAACCAACCATTTGGCCCGACCCAAGGCCGTAATCAACCATTTGGCCCGACCCAAGGGTAACCAACCATTTGGCCCGACCCAAGGCCGCAACCAACCATTTGGCCCGACCCAAGGCCGCAACCAACCATTTGGCCCGACCCAAGCATACCAACCATGACCCAAGGCCGTAACCAACCATTTGGCCCGACCCAAGGCCGTAACCAACCAATTTCGGACCGACCCAAGGCTGTACACAAAAACAACCAACCAATCAGGCCCAACCAAAGGCCGCAACCAACCATTTGGCCTAACCCACGGCCGCAACCAACCAATCAGGCCTAACCTAAGGCCACAACTAACCAATCAAGCCCGACTCATGGCCCTCAGTAATCAATCAACCTGACCTAAGGCTATACTAATTAAATACCTCACCTAAAACCCACAAATTACAATTTTATCCACCCATCATGTAGCTTTTTATTCAATCGATCTCACTTGTTCGTGTTTTAGCATGATTAGGGTACTTGACTTGATCAGTTGACCAACTTTTCCTAGACCAAGACCGTGATGTTTATCTCAACCAAACCAACCATTTGGTACTGCCGAACATGCCTAAACGTTCCTGTACTTTACCCGTTATATCCCCTGGAGCTACTTCCTATGCCTTGGATACCAGGATTATATCACCCTTGTTTGGATAAACTATCGACCTTTGCCTATGAATTGCTTGTTAGCTCTTCAAATCATGTACCCTGGTCGCACTACTACATTTCAACGTGCATCTGCTTCCTTGAACTTACCCCACCATCTCACCATCATCTCAACACCAGTTACCCTTTATCAACCCTATCCCTGATTTCAAGTTACCTCAATCTGTGATAGATTTGAGGGGGATTACCTATATCCTTAACGGGAGTAACCACTTCTTATTATTGTTAGTGCAGCTTTACAAGACAAGCTACACGACAACAAGGGGCTAATGTAGACACCAAATTTGTGTCTTACGACCCCCTGTGCCCCGCATCTCATTTCGCAACCTAACCTCATCACCTAAACCTTACACAATTATTTATTAATTACCTTATAATTAATAAATCCACATCTCCAAACCTGCCACCTCATTTCGCCACCTCATCATGACCTAGCCCTAACCCTAAACTAACCTAATTAAGACCTATAACTTGGTCTACATCCACACCCATGACTAATTACTCCTCACCCGCACCAAAACCAACCTCATAATGACTTGACCAAGCCCACAACTAATCCCTCGTGAGAAAAGGAGGGAAAGTTGGCTATTTTACTAAAAATAGCCCACTTTGACTTAACCGATATCGGTTCCTACTCGACCGCCGTCAGTTACGTAACCGCCATCGGTTCCCTGTAAATGACCTCCCCCAACCAAAAAGGATCGAAATCTGGAATTCATTGGGAAGAATCCAGAATTCACTTGGCCGAGCAGAGACAAGTGAAGGAAAGAGAGGAGTTTGTAGAGAAGGACATCAAGCCCAAGACTGCAACTGAGTAACCAGAGCCCAGTGACACTCATCCAAGCATTGGGAGAGAAGATATCTCATCTTTGATTGTCATATCATCCTACCTGAGCCCTGCCTTCGTTATCACAATCCTTGGACCTGTATCTTCATCAAAAACTAGTAAGTAGTGTCTGGTACATTCTTTTAATAACATTTCTTGGACTTCTGAATCACAGTAATTATAAGTCTACTCCCAGATCCACTACCCATTAAAACTCTACATCTAACTGTCATTCCTCTACCCTTACATTGCCCCAGGAACAAGCCCCCATACTCTCTGAGTCCTCTCCATCACCCCATTACCTATCCCCAATCATTTACCAGCCTAATAAACACCATAGCCATCTTATAGCCAACCTTCACTAAAGCCCCTAAATCACTGCCCCTACCGATATCGGTTATCAGCAACCGGTACCGGTGACAGTGACCGGCATCGGTCACTGTGATTCAAAACCAAAACCAGCCTTTTCTCTATTGTTTTAACGAGGTAATTAAATTGTAATTTGACAATAGCTTCTTTGTTAGAATTTGTGTTAATTCATATTAGCAGGGGAACTAACCACCTTTGAAAGGAAGTCTAATATTTCCTGGGCCCAAGGCAGTTCCCTCATTTATTGTCTAATTAGAATCTGGTGGTCTTGTATTCTTACTTGCAGGTAGTCCTTCCCAGAAAAAAAGGAGTTCTTTGCAATCGATCTGATCTCTCTCTACGGTACGCGCACACCCCCTCAACATTCAACAGGTATTCCTCCTAGCCCTAACCCTTATCTGTTTCTCAAAGGAATGAAAGGATAGAAGCAACTCTATTCCAGGAACGGAAATGGGAAGATGAAGACAAGCTTGAACCTGATTTCATATATCAGCTGAGATTTGAATGTGAAAAGAAGAGAAATAATGAAGAAAGAGACAAGAAAGATGCATGGAAAGGAAGAAAACAAGAAGAAAAAAAGACAAAGCAAAGACAAAGAAGAGTCATGATAGATGGAGCTCAACATAAGAAGAGGAGAAGAAAATCAAAGAAGCAAAGAAATTGGAAAACAATAAAGAAGACTAAAAGTTTGAGCAGGGGCTTGAATCTTCCCACTTGGGAAGTATGATGCAGGAGCATCGTTTCTTGTAAATAGTCAAATTTTGTCTTTTATAAGTGTGTTAGGTGTAGGACATCTTCTTAGGAATTTAGGCATGGATTCTAGTCCATTTGGACCTCTCATGGTACGTAATAAAGTGATTTTGGAGTTTCCCTCCAAAAGCACCAATTCAAATATTTGAATTTTCCAAGTTGTAAATAGTGATCTAGGTGTTTGTATAGGAAGAATACGTGTTGTAAGGATTCTCAAAGATCATCAAAATGATGAAAAACATGGTTTACCATCATCCTATTAAGGTTTCACAAACCATAGTTACTCTTTACTAGGGTTAGGTCATTAAACCTTACTTGTAACTACGTTTCTTTCAAGCCCTAAAAGAGGTATTTGAATGAGGAGTTAGAGAAGGTTTTTAGAGGTGAAATAAATTTGAGAGGAGGTGTTTGGGAGCCCTCGTGGATCAGGAAATATTTGTATATGTTCATGGAAATCTCGTAAGATGGGTCTTGTAATGAATAAATCTTGAGTTTTTGTAAAATATGATGAATTTATAATAGAACAGTTGTTTTTCCATATTCCTCTTGTTTTGTATTCTTGGTATGGTTAAGATAGAGTGATTTGTGAATGGTAGCATAACTTGTATGACATGGTTGCTCATATTTGGTTGAAGACTAGATGACATTGGAAATACAATCGTATGTTTATAAAGGAAACTTTGTATTTTTGATGCATTTTATGATGGTACATATTATGAAGATGATATTATAGTGTTATATATAGGAGAAACAAGTTTCTAAGATATAAATTCCATGAAGGAGTGATTTAATTCATGTTGGGAAAAGGTATGGTAATTGTTTGTGGAAATTATTGTGATTTGTAAAAGGAATGAATAGAGAAATGTGTATAACTTGTAATATCAGCAATGAATCTTGTTGAAAATTGGTCATCAAGAGTAAAAAGGGAAACAAATATTTGGTAAAATTTTCATGAGATAATAAATTGATATTGGAATTTAAAGCATGAAAACTCAGTCCTAACAGTTATAGAACCCAATTTTAGAGGGTTTGAATGAGGTAATAGGTGGATTAGTCAAGATAGGATTGTATTTATTTTTTAAATTAGTATTTTAGATGAATCTAAGTTTAGTGGAGGTGTAAAAAGGGTTTGGAAAGGATAATATAAGTTAAAGAGAAATAAAACTAGAGAAACTCAATCTATTACCCTGTTATGAGAACGAAAATCGTGCACATACCTAGTAAAATGGGCATATCTCATGTTTTATGAGGATATATGTTCTAAAATTTGGTATGGAGGTGTAAGAAGTTAGGAAATAAATTTTTCATGTGGTTTGAGGTCTTAAAATCATCATATGAAAAAGTTATTGATTTTTTAGTGTTTGCTGCCAGCACAGCCCTAAGATTTGTGACAAATTTCTAAATTTTGATTTGTAGGAGTTTTATTCCATACCAAGGCTTGAAGTTTTTCACATGCCATGTATAGAGCATGATAAAATTGGCACTTTCTAGTAGGAGAAGTGATAAATTCTCAAGGAGAAGACCTATTTAGACCTAGTTAGATCCGAGTTTCAACAAAATAGGGTGTTGGGGTGAGAGATAAGGTCTAAAATTTTGTGAAGAGCTGTAAACCCTTAAAGGGAATATAAAAAGTCTTTTACATTGTTTTTAAATCCCTCATGTGGAAAATTATCTCATTAAAATCAGTTTGAAGAACTAGAAAATACCTAGAAGGGCTAAGGAAGAAAAGTGATCAATGAGTTGGGGGAAATGTACGAAGAGTTAGACTAAGAAAATTGGTGAAAATCTAGACAAGGATAAAGGGTATCCAACTATGTGATTACTTATTCAATAGTGTTAATGAATTTTTCCCAACCATAATGTTTGCAAGTAAATAGGGCTAGTTGAAAACGAAAAAAGGATAATAAAAGGAGTTGGACATAGAGTTAAGTTCTTAAATTTTTTCAAGAGCTATAAACCCATAAAGGGTATCCAAAAAGGTTATAAGAAGTTTCTAAGTCCTCATAAATTATCCTAGACAATAAGTTTTGATGTTAAGAAGGGCTATCGGCATACTAACAAGGTATAATAGGTGAAATAGTTATAATGATGCCTTTATTCTTATTGAAGTTGTTAAACATGTTTTGATGATTTACTTTTGAGACGAACTCTTGGTTGTTGTGATTTTATCAGGTCTATAACCCTCATATGCATCAACTTCCTTACAAATTATCATGTTGGTTATATCCCCTTTGAATAGTTTTAGTATACCTAGATCAAACTCCATTGGGAGCCTAATGAGATTTATTCCTCAAGTATAAGGAACCTTGTCAAAGGAATGTTCTATTCTCCTTCACAAGTTCAAGCACTTCTTGCTAAGTCAAGTTGATGGTTATTGGGTAATACTCTCTTGGGGCTTTCACCATGTACTTGAGACTTAAAGTCTCTTACAAAGTTTCCCTAAAAGTCCCTCTTTTGGTCAAACTTCCTAGCTTACCGAATCTTCTATAGTATATTATTTTAGAGACTATAAAACCTTTAGGGAGGGTTATCTTCCATGAAGAAAACTATTTTTATCCACCTCAACCAAACAAGTAGGTTTGTTTTGATGTTGACCTCATGAAGATATTGAAGGATTCATTTGATGTCGAAGTTGGCTTTGATAGTTTTTCTTAAAGATTCACTTATATCCATATTCCTAAGGAATGCTTTAGATGATAAAATCCCAACCACAAAAATATAGGATTGTCCCATTGTGCCTCAACCTAAGCTAATTGAGGGACCTTTACCAACAAAAAAAATCTCTAGCCAAAAATGATTGATGGGCCACCATGGAGACCAAAAATATGCCTGCAAGGGATAATAATTCCTCTGTAGATAACATAACTACTAATGAAAACTCCATCCAAATGCGTGTAAGTCTAGAATCTCTCCCATTCCACCTATTTTTTTACCTTTTGTCTAGAAACAATTTGAGTCCTTGTAGAGCTAATAAAAATCCATGCAATTATCTATTTTCAAATTTGAGACCTCAATGATGACTTCTCAACCTTATTGTGGCTCTTGTAGTCCACCATGAGATGGTAACAAGTCATCTAGGGGAGTTAGGAGGGCTAAATAAAACTCAATTTTCACCAATGATTTATCTTAAGCTAAACAGACATCCTCTTTTATCTTTGTTTCTTTGGAATCTAACATGATTTTTTAGGATTGACAAGGGGAACTTAGTACACATGATTTTCCTACATGAATTAATCTCATGGAATGTAATAGGTCTCATATATTCCTCACAGAAATTATTTGTGCGTTCTTCTTATCAACGTACTAGAAATTTAAATTTTGTTTATTTTCATGAAGTTGAAATTACAAGTTTCTTTGTTTATAGTTCATTGATATGTTTTTTGTTAGAATTCACACATTATCATAACTTGCACGATTATGGTCATGGTGGAGATGGAATTTCAATATATTGAATATTTATGTCCTTAATTGTAGCCCCACGTGAAGACCTATCACATCAAGCTATTTGAGTAATCCTCAACATTAATGGGTCCCCTTTTGGCATTGTTAAGGTCTATGCTTCTAATGATGGACTAGAAAGAACAACATTATGGAGGTGATTAGTTGAAAACTTCCCTAGCTTTTTGGATTGTGTGTGGAAAATTTCAATATGATAGAGCACTCCAAGTACAAATAAGTCACCCTTCTTATGTGATGGAGTGTGGTGAACATGAAGAATCATTTAATTTAAAAAAACATTGGGTATTTTGATATCCTCTCCATTGACAACGAGCTCATAATCTCCATCCTTGGTTTACTTGGTCTAATTTTTGGGTCGCAATTGATACGGTTCTCAAAAGGCTTGATCATATTATGCTTTCAAAACAACACACTTTCACCTTTCATATTTATAGAAGGCCATTGGTCATCATCTATCAAGATATGGTATTTTTTTATCATATCCTATCACTTTCCAGATCACTTGATTAGGTACCTAAATCAAAATCTTGTGCAATTGTTTCTACCTCAACGCTTCACTTTTAAGACATGAGGGAGTCATCCCAATCATTGAAAAGTTCTAGAACTTGGTGCCACATATTCATTATGCACCCAAATAGATAGAGTGGTTGAATGATTACATCAACCACACCATCAACTTCCTCTACCACATTAGCAAACAGTTGGCACAAATATGCAAGAAATCTGATTGTGTTCTTCTCAAATTATTTCCAAGGGTTCATGCACTTTTAGAATGCAATTCCTTTTATCCTCAAATGTAATATGTGGAAAGAGGGGCTTAAACATAAACTCAAACTTAGAAAATCTCTTGTTATTCAAGAAGCTCAAATTTGGACCTGTTTTCATTAGATTAGGGTAGGGGATCATGCCTGATTTAAAAAATATTGAAATATAATGCTAAAACCTATATTGCAGTGTAACAACTGATAAATAAATCAATAAAGTACAACTCTGACCTAAGTAATAAGCAAGTAGAAATTAAAAACCCTAAGTGCAAGAGAGAAGAAAGGAGACTTAGTTGACTTGCACTAAATCCCATAAGTGTATAGAGCTAGAAAACTGATAAAACAAAAGTGCATACTATCGTAAAAAAGCCCAAAAAATATAGAAGCATCAGAATAAGATGGACTAGGGCGCCTGGGCACTGTAGACCCCTGTTGGGCTCACGTGACTACTCAAAACCTTAGAAAATTATTTTTACAGTGTCGCTTCTATGTTGTTTCCCTTCGTTATTGATCACCTGTATGTCACACTAAGTCCACAAGATTCACCTATAACCTGCAAATAGAAAGAGCATCTGCAAAACCCCAAAACACATCAAATCTGGAAAAGAAAAATATGCAAATGAGGAGTCAGAATAACCCCAAAAATCACCTAATTGAGTGAACTTACGATCTAGGCACTAAACTATATTTCAAAATCCATGTAGTTTTGCATGTGTGTAGAATCGTGCCCTGGGTGGCTCTTGTGTCAGATACACTTGAATAGCGAGCAATAGAGAACAATAGCTAAATGTAGAAAATGTAAATATATGTGTGCATGGAAAATTAACTTCCCCTCATATGAAGTGTATGTAGAAGAATGTAGTCCCTTGTCCCCTGAATGATAGCTAGATGGATGCTTTGATGCTCTTGCAATGCCTTTGGATGCAACCTTAGGTGATGATAGTAAATGCTTAGTGCTTATTCCTTTATAATGGTCACATAAATTTGTATTTATATGATTCCCTTATTTGAATTTCATAATTAACCACTAAAACACTGACCCATAATAAAAGAAGATGCTCAATGGCTAGAAGAGGCCCAGAAGAGGTGAGAAAGATACAAATAGGTTGGGGGCACCCAGGAGGACAGGGGTGCCTGGGCGTTGATGTCCTGGTTAGGCGCTGGTGTTTAGACTCAAAAAACATGAAATATTGAAATTCATACTAGGAAATAGGGTGTGTAATGCCAAGAAGGAAAATAGAAAGAAAGCAAAGAGGCCAAAGAAAATGGTTAATTAGTACTTTTCTCGCTTAGGAATCATATGAATAGTGGTATGTGACCATGACCTAGAAATGTACCCAATGTGTGTGATTTAGTGTCTACATTTACCCCCACTTTATGTTGTTGAGTGAATACTCGATAACATAAAGTAGATAAGAGATGCATACATAATAACCATGTAGATTGATGGCGAAAAGTGTGCTGAGGATACAAGAAAAAGTGTGGAGTGATAAAAAAATGAAGTGTGGAAGCTAGAGAAGAAGAAGTGACCCTAGGGGTGAAAGCATGTGTATATGTCACATTGTACTTGTTGTCAATGTCGCTTGATGCTTGATCTTGTGACCGATGCTTCCCATAAGGACATACCTACAAAAGAGAAGAGAAAAAGAGTATTCTAAGTCGTGTATGTGATAAATTTGATCCAAATATGTAAAAAGTATGTAAAAGTGTGTAAAAATGCAAAAAGGAACATGTGCACTTGATCCCAAATGAGTGAAAAGTGTAGAACAGATCCTGAAAATGTCGTAGAAGAATGAGATTTTTTGGCGATCTCACACCAAGAACGAGTTTTTTGGGTGACCTCACACCAAGTGCGAGTTTTTTGGGCGATCTCACGCCACATCAAAAGAAGTGTAGGGAGAAACATCTAGTGTTATTCTCCATCCTTTGACTACTTCATAACGATTTATAAACCACTGCAGATGGTGTGATTCTATTTTGTTCAAATTTGATCCATTTTGATCCAATGAGAAAATAGAAAAAGGAGAGAGAAAGTTTTTTGATTATTGGAGGATTGTTCCTGTATTGAGAAGACTGTTGTGTAAAATGCCAAAAACATTGTTGATCTAAGAAAACCTGTGTAACTCCCCCCTTGTTATAGGCACTGTATGATGGAAAATTGACAAGCGAGCGTGGGAATCTACAAGTAACTCTTACTCGCACCCGACCTCCCGAGGTCGTGCCGAGATAGCCGGTGGGTATGGAATATGTATGGGATGCAAACAAACTAGTTAGACAATCTAATGTCTTCAATACGCACTAGCAGAATTTACGAATCTAAGGCAAAGAAGGCCCTCCTAACTTGAACTGGTGTGATAGAACTGTCAGCAAGGATGACTGCTCGAAGGCTCCAATCAATATCGAGCTCTGGCATGATTCGATCTATAGGTTGTGGAATACGTGGAAAATGACCCAGGATAGTTTCGTGTATTCCTCTAGATAGGGTCATATGGTGGATGGTAAATATAGCTAATTCTATGGACGATTCTCTGGCCTAGTCCAGAATTCCCTAGCTCTGTTAGCTGTTGTGTCTAGCAAGGATAATTGTTCGATAATGACAGGTGGAAGTGGGGTAGACTTGAATACTAGTGTACGTAGGCTAGTGTCTATGTCTAATTCTCCTGTGGATTTGTTAGGCTGCGGGATTTGTGGGTCACAACCGTAGACTCTTAGTTGTTGTGGAACTGCTATGGTCATGTATGAAATCAAGTCCTAATCCCTAATATCCAGTAATCGTATGCTTTCTCAGCTTCTATATTTAGGATCAATAACTGTGTGATTTTCTCAGAATACCCTACAGGCGTTCGTGCAACCTGGATTCTTAGGCCGGTATCTATATCTAGAAGAGTGTCGACCAAAGGATCACAACCAAAGGTTTTTTCTTTTTCGAACCCTTCTACAGTCATATGAATGTTGCCTAGGGTAATCTGTAGTTCGGTTGATTTGATCAAAACGTGTGTGCTTGGTCTTCTTCTTCGTTTAACCCACTCAATTGAGAATTGATTTGTTATAAGCTTACCGTTGTTCGGAAGACTTGAATCCTAAGATTTTGATCTATATCAGTTATTACCGTGATGAGATTGGGCTGAGGCATGATTGGCTCGAATACGTATTCCCTGGGCTCTCTAGGTCCCGTGATTGTCATACAAAAGCAACAAAGTAAAGAGAACTACAATAAAATAAAATTTACCTATGTGAAGTATATCTATAGCATATATAACTTCTCTATTTTTTTGTGTTTTCTGATGAGCTTTACAAATTTAAGAAAGCAGCTATTTAAAATATTTAGAATTAACAGCTAAAATAATCAATTTAAAAACAAACAAAATAACCGAGTGTAGCTATTTGTTTGTGCAATTTGTAGATCTATTCTAAACAATGAAATAGCTTATCTAATCTATTTGCAAGACTCTCGATCCTACCTCAGAAGTGAGGAGTGAATCATAGTTTCTTAGAAACTATCAATCCCCACAGCTTCCCTGGAAATATCGAGAGTAGAATTAACTGAAATAAAGCAATTAACTACTCTATTTGATATGATTCTAACTAGAACTTTGAAAGCTAGAACCTGGATTCCGTAGAACAGTGGCGAATCCGATGGTGTGTGTGATCTTGTCCCCTCAGTGTGATCTCCTCGTTCCTTCGTGTTCACGTGGATCCAGAAAAGCGTGTAATGCTAGCATCAACAAAAGTAGATATTGGGATAAAGGCAGCTCAGAACACTGACTGAATACAATGCGAGTAGGAGAGGGATAGCGCAAGAGTACAGAGCTTGGCTTATGCAATTCCTAGTGGGATCTATTGCGTGTCATGCAACATAAAGCATCCAGAACCTGAAACTATCCTGTTTGAGGAGAAAAACCTGCAACTTTAATGGCTTCCTAAGCTATTCTACTCCAATGGATTGGATGAAATAACAACAGTGCTTGCACAAGATGGATATGTGGCTTACCAACAGTAAAACAATGCTAACTAAGCATGCAATGAAAGAAAATAAGCATTCTAAGCAAAAGGAAAACTAAATCTATTGCAAAGAGAAATCAGAGGCAAATTTTGAGGGGCCATTTGCTTGAGCACAAGTCAACTATTTATAGCATTTGCATTTACCCAAGGTAAAAACCAAATAGAACTCTTAAACTATAAACAATGGCAAAACACTATTCCAGGGAACCAGAATCATAAATGCAAGCTTATGGTGGTGAAAGAAAGCTGGTAAAATGTTGAATTTACGTGAGTCATGTTAAAAGATCTTTCTGGAAAATGCGTAAAGGACCGCCGCCTTGAGCAGGGCGGTGGTTACAGGACCGCCACCCTATTCAGGGCGGCGGTCACGAGACCGCTGCCCAAGAAGGGCGGCGGTTTCGTTACTGAAGAGAAAAAGGCTAAGAAAAGAGGGGAAAAGGAAAAAAAAGCATGTGGGGGCTAAGCGGGGCATGCGGGATGTTAACGCACACTCGGAGATCTTTTTTGGATCCCGAACACCTTGCGAGGAGACCTGTATCATCATTGGGGCACGTGTCACCTTGTTCTGGCAGTATAGTACCTTACAATTTTGGGTATGTACATATTGCCCCCTCGGAGAAGCATTTTAGCCATGAAGAGGCGTAAAATGGTGGGGCTGAGTATGACGGTCCCGAAATGGGAAGTTAGAAGTTATACCCGATACATCCGTGTGTTGAAATGACGCCGTCCAAGATTCCCACTACCTGCAAAACGAAAAGAGTACTCAAGTGTAGATAGACACAATAGCTTGAAAAATAAACGCTAAAATAATAGGGAAATGAGAACGTACCATTTGTGTAGGGATAGGAACTTACCTCCGTCGGCGCTCCAAACCTGTGAAAAAGTCATTTAAAACGAACTAGGGCACTATATATATGAAAGTGGGCCCATTTTCCTATTCATTTGTGTGAGTCGATTTGATTGATTTTGAGCTCTGGGACCCACGGTGACGGTTTCTTGCGTGACTAGAGTCAAAAATTCCGTGACGACATAGTGATCATGCCTCCACGTGCAGAACATCAACCCGTGAGATCACATGTTAGTTTTCTTCAGTTTATCCTTTCTACCCCCTTAAATTTGAAATGCTAAATACTTTGTCGTGGGGGGGTAATTTTTGAAAATGTTAGTGTTAAAAGGTCCACCTAGGGGGGGCGCCTACTGGGTAGGCTTTGTTTTTAGGTTAAATGGTCATTTTTTGCACTTTTTAGGCCTTTTAAGCTTAAAAACCCGCGTGGGTTTTCAGACAACGACCGCCGCCCTGCCCAAGGCGGCGGTTACATGACCACCGCCCTGTTCAGGGCGGTGGTTACATGACCGCCGCCCTTAAGGAAGCGGTTACAAAACCGCCTCCCTGCTCAAGGCAGCGGTTTTGCACAGAATGCAAAAGGAACATCTATTTGAGATTGTGTTTGTATTTTTAGCATTTCTACGTGCTTTCATGATTTTTCCAGTATTACTTGGATGCTAACTTGCTCTGTTTTGTGTGTTTTTGGGTGTATGTAGGCGAGAGAGGAGTATATCCGGTGGATTCGAGAGAGGGAGTGTGATTGGCTCCCAGGGGTTCTAGATGCCCTCTCACAGGATGAGGAGGACACTCTTCAGCGGGTTGGGATACTACACATTTCACGCGTACCCCATGTTACACCATCTAGTCACATCCTTTTTTATTTGTTCTCATACTGGGATGCAGATCGGAACACCTTTTGATTGCCAGGGGTCTGCGGTGAGTGGACTATTACATTGGAGGACGTCTATCGTATTCTGGGGGTCCCGATCATCGAGAGACGACTCACCCTAGAGACAGCAGGCTCACGGGCACAGATTACACAGTGGGCCACATATATGGGAGATGCAGTCATCTCTACGGGGTCGAAGAAGGGGGTTAGAGTTTGATCCATTCCTTCTTTTCCCATCCCCTTACTTCGCCAGGCCATCATGGGGATCCTTGCCTCAAGACTGATCGGGGACAAGGGAGGAGACACATTACTATACTGCTGGTCCCCCATTATTACACAGATAGAGGGGAACAGTCGGATATATGCCTGGGGAGCCAACATTCTTGGGACCACCTACCATGACTTATACAGGGTGGTCCGTTTACAGGGGCAGTCCTTGAGCCACCCGACCCTAGTTATGAGTTGGGTCTATGAGCATTTCATCCCTTATGGCAGGGGTGTGGAGGTGGCAGATCCTGGAGCTGTGAGGGAAACCAGATGGACAAACATGTCAGTGCTCAGAGCACCTCATCAGCCAGTTGCCTCCCTGACTACTGCCGACATGGAGGCCACACCATACCAGGCTATGGTAGGCATATGGGGCAAGGAGGCTCTTACCTTGATCTCCTGTTCCACAACAGGGCAGCTTATTGATAGAGTGGGGCGAGTGGAGATGCACCCCTTTGGCCGTGTTCCTTAGCAGTTTGGCTTACCATACATGGGTATGCTTCCCCCAGTGGCGCCAGTATACAGATCAGTCTGAGAGGCCAGAGGGGGGCCTAGAGGCCGGGTTTGGACAGTGGTTACTCTTGGCGTTCCTATTGCAGCCAGGAGGATAGTACGTGCCAGAGGGAGAGCTGGTGCGCCTCAGGCACCTTTGCTTCAGATTGCCGCGGGTCCTGCCCATAGCAGGGATGACCCCATTGAGGTAGACTCTGAGTCTGAGGAGTTTACAGGGGGAGAGACAAAGGAGGAGACTGAGGACAGTGATCCTGAGTGGCACGACACCCAGGATATCATGCAGGTGGATAGGGCCAAGCAGAGTGCAGAGAGGGTGACTCTGGTTTCAGAGGAGCCACTCTCCCAGGGCCATGGGGAGGATGATTCCGTTGCGGGGCGTTACGTTGCTCCAGCCATAGGAGCAGCCCCTTAGTCGGCAGCGGCATCCGTGGCGGGCGTGGATCTAGCGGGCGTTGATCCCATAGATCCATCTTGGAGGCCTGGTGATCCAAGTAAGTTACCCTCTCTCCCTTCTAGTGTTTGTTTAATTTAAGATCATTTTGGTTGTTATCTTGTATCTTTTAATTTCTTGTTTGGTTTCTAATTTATTTTCTCCTTTGTTTGCAGAGACCGCCGATGAGTGGCGAGATTTGATTCACTGGGTATGCACCGATACCCTGATGATCCCCATGGAGAGGACCCGTGCAGAGCTGTCCGTGGATGTTGGGGAGCCTTCAGCAGCTGGTAGACATACCAACGTCTTCGCTCCAGTCTGGCATGTGGCTAGGATGGTATCGACCCTTCGCACAGAGTTAGCGGGGTACAGGATGGCTGAGCGGTTAATGAGGAGCTATTCTCATGGTGAGACTGCGGCTGCCCCTCGGGATCCTGAGCCCTCCATACATTCAGAGCACCAGCGTAGCCGGAGTCCTAGGCGTGGGCGTGCTCCTTCAGAGGGGTCTCGTGGGGATTGAGAAGCCACTTGGCTCTCGTAGATTTTGTACTATATATTCTTTTGTATATCCCAGGCTCTTTGAGCGTTTTGACCATGCTTAGTGCATGATGACATTGTATATAAACGTTGATCATTTATATATATATGTATTCGTTATGGATCAAAATCTTGGCATTCATGGCTTTCTTTCTATTTCCAGTTTCCTATACTATGATGTATGTTTATATGCTTCTTTTAGAATGTATGCAATGGTGAACAAATGATGCAAGTGTTTTACTTTCCTTTTGTGTTTCATGATGTTGATATATGATGATGTAGATATAATGTGATTTTGAACCTTAGTTTCTGTAAGCAATTTTGGATACTTCATGTTTGTTTTGGCAAAGTGATGAAAATAAACTGGTACGATGAACAGATAAACCTGCCCCTACCCCCAACTCCAAGCAACTAGTAAGATGTGAGGGCTTATCACCAAGAGTTGGGAAGGGCGCAAGTTATGAGGTGTAGTGAAATGATGGTGATGGAAGATAGACAAAGCTTTGGCGGAACCAAATTAGGACACCAAAAATCCACTCCACTCGAGTGACTTCATATTTTTGGATGCAACTTGCTTTGCAGTTTATCCAAACTTAGACCCGTACATGGCCACATAGTAGACAAAATCTAGGTTTTTAGGATTTTAACTCTCTTGGGATTTTGAACATCTGATTCATTTGTTTGTGACTCAAAGTTTCAAAGTTTGAATTGTTTGTGTATGACCTTTTGCATTTATTTGTCAAGAGGACCCCCTACACTTTGCCCCATGCTACTAGTAAGAAGCGTGGGTTTATCACCATGGGAAAAGCATAGGTGAGTAAGGGCATTTCCATCCTTTCCTAACCCTACGTCACTAGTAAGAGACGCAAGCTCATCACCAAAGGTTGGTGGGGCAAGGAAATGTGTAAAATTAAAATTTTCTGTTTGATCAATGTTTGAGTAAAATGTCAGTATGTGTTTATTTCCAAAGAGATATACATATGGGATAGATGTGACACCATGAAGCTTCTAGAACAGACCATAGGCAATGACACCTACCCTAAGAAGAAACCAACAGTGAGAATAAACTTGCAGATCTTGGTATGGTTACCGTTAAGACTTTGTCATGTCTAGCTTTATTTGATAAAATGATTTCGAGATAATTTGATGATATCATGAAAATGGAGAGGTACGATTAGAAAGTTTATGCCAATGACATCATGAGTTTGTAATGAATTTCTTTGAGAATAGATTCCTTGATCACAATTTGTGTATGAAACAAGTGGACAATATGATCCTAATCTATATGAAAATGCAATGTAGATAGATATATAAATAGTGCTAGCCGCTTACGCGTAGAAATGTTTGAGGTGTAGGGAATTGATTGTTTCACCAAATTCCTCACCTTCTAGCATACATAATAGGTATGCACCATTTCCATAGTCCTTCATGACTCGGTATGGGCCCAACCATTTAGGCCGGAACTTCCTTCCTTCGCCAGTCTTCTTGTCAATCCGACTGTCTAGTCTTAGCACTAGATCACCTTCATAAATGTCATGTTCATAGACTTTCTTGTTATACTGCCGGCACATCCAGTCAGCATAGACTTTGTGCCGTTGTTCCGCATCTAACCTAGCTTCATCTAGGCTTTCTAGCTGGGAAAGACGTGCTTCTCTGTAAGCGTCTTCATCCAGAATCCCTTATAATGAAATTCGGAGACTGGGTATTTCAAACTCGAGTGGGAGAACTGCCTCTGTCCCGAATACTAGCGAGAAAGGATTTGCTCCCGTTGGTGTTCTTATTGAGGTTCGGTGGGCCCACAAGGCCGGATATAACTTCAAGTGCCAATCTCGTTTGTTCTCTTTCACCATTTTAAGGAGAATGGCTTTTAGTGTTTTATTTGTCGCTTCAGCCTATCCATTGGCTTGAGGGTAATACAAGGAAGCCGTATGATGGCTTATCTTAAATTTATTGCATAGTTTGCGAACCTCTTCATTCTTAAAAGAAGTTCCATTATCGGAGATGATGATTTGCGGGATACCGTACCTGTAAATGATTTGGTTCAAAATGAACTTGGCGATTACAGAACTAGGTACAGTAGTAAGAGGCATAGCCTCTACCCATTTGGTAAAATATTCGGTGGCTGTGATTATAAAATTATGGCTGTCTGTGGACAAGGGAGAGAATTTCCCTATAAAATCTAGGCCCCATGTAGAAAAGGGCCATGGAGTAGTGATTGGTTGCAGAGCTTGTGCTGGCATATGGATCTCATGGGAGAATTCTTGGCACTTATGACACCTGCGTACAAACTCTACTGCGTCGTGTTCTAGAGTAGGCCAGAAATATCCCATTTGATGTATTTTACAAATGGTGACATGACCACCAAAGTGGCCTCCACACATTCCACTGCGGGATTTCATGGAGAATCTTCTTGGATTCTTCTATGTCGACACATCTTAGGAGCATTCCATCGAACGCTTTCCGATAGAGCACTTTCTCTTTAATGATGTATTTAGCTACGATAATACGTAACCGCCTTCTTTGTTGCGGTGTAGCTCCTTCTGGATACGTATGGTCCATGATATAATTAATGATATCAGTGTACCAGGGACACTCAGAGATAGAAGGTCGGGTTTCGATGTAGTATACGCACTCATCTGGAAAATCTAAATCTACTAGATCGCCTCCATCTAATGGGTTATCAGCTAACCAATCCGCAATGATTTGTCCCTTAACGGACTTCTGATTTACAAATGTTAATTCGAATTCTCCCATTAAGGTTATAAAACGTCCAGCCTTTTTAGACAAGGACCCTTGTGTGAGGAAAGTTCGTAAATGGTCTGTTTTTACCATGACCCTTGTTTCTTGATTTAGCATATAATGTTTTAGGCGTTTGGTTGCAAATACTATGGCGAAGCATTCTCATTCTGCTTGTGTATAACGTGTTTCATAGTCGAGCAACGTTCGGCTAATGAAATAAATCGCGTGGTCTCTCTTGTCATCGTCTTCTTGAGCCAGCATGTAGGCTAGCGAGACATTGGTAGCTCGTGAGTATAGAATTAATGGGTGATCTAGCTTAGGTGGCATTAGCATAGGTGGTGATAATAGGAAACACTTAACTACATCAAAAGCTTCATTGCAGTCTTCAGTCCAATCAATGCTATAATCTTTCTTGAGGAAATTGTTGATTGGATGAATGGCAAAGCTTAAGTCCAGGATGAATCTTCGGATTGCACCCAGCTTTCCGAGAAATGACTTGATTCCAAATTCATCCGAAGGTGGAACCATTCGATCAAAGAGGTGATACCTTATTCGAACTTAGGTGGGGCTGGAGATCAATCTAAATCTATCTCCATTCTCGTGACTGAGTATATGCTAAGTTCCTTTTTTGGGAGAAGCTTCCCTCCTGGGATTCCCGTAATACCAAGATGAATGTGGCATTAAGGACAAATATATCACATGATGGGAGCGATGTAATGCTACATAGGCATTTAAGAAATCAGAGAGTGGTTGTATCACTATGACATGTGTGTAGGATAGTAGATTTTTCCTCATCTTTGTTTATTAAAAGAGGGCTTGACATTGCTTTTACCAATGCTTCATCACAAAGGGATACCATAAAATGGGTATCCTCTAATTTACTTGCTTAGAGTGAAGCATGTGATGCTGAAGTTGCTATTGAATCGGCGAGAAGATTTTTCTTTCGCGGGATTGCTTCAATTGATATGAAGTCAAACTCCTTGCTTAAATCTAATACAGCTTGTTTTGTAAAGCTGTAAATTCTCGGCTTTCGTTTCATATATCTCAGAGACTTGGTTCGCTACCAATTGTGAGTCTCCTAAGACTTTGATGTTATCAACACCGATTCTCTTAGCTTAGATGAGGCCAAGGAGGAGGGCTTCGTGCTTAGTACCATTTTTTGTGCATTCGAAATTTAGTTTAAAGGTAAAATGGTAGGAATTTTCCCTTCAGGGAGAAGTAAGGATTATACCTGCACCCCTGCTCCATAACGACATCTAGCTCCATCAAAATGGAGAGTCCAATATTTGATCTGGGAGTATGAGATGTTGGGATATTTGTTGTGTTTGTATCTTCTACCTCTACCATACAGAGATCCTACTATTGGGAGAGAACCGACATGCCTAGGGAATATCCCATGCCTACATGAATCAAATGGTAAGGATCATTGGTAGATCCTATTCTAAGCAATTCAACAATCTTTGTAGTAGTTTCTAATGATACTGTTTCTATAGTTTTAGCCTCATCTTTAGGGGCTGGGGTTGCCTCGACTAGGCTCATAGTTTCAAAATCTGTCGTAGGTACCAACTTTTCTTCTGGTTTTGCGTCAGTAGGCTTGTTAAGTTGGTTTGTTGGGAGTTTAAACTCTGAGTGCACACCTGGTATTTTCTTTAAGTCAGCTAGGTGTACATCGAATGGTTTTGGATCACCTTTGGCTACGAATATCTTCCTTAAGTATAAAAACCTTACTTCTTGAAATAATGTAGAAGGGATTACTTTTATGGGGTGTATCCATGGTCGGACTGAGGATCATATTATAGTTAGTTTCCCGATCTATAATATAAAACTCAGTCAGGATGGTCTTGGGTCCTAAGGTGGCCGGTAATATTATAGTTCCAACCAAGGTGGCTTTAAGGCTATCATAGCCTCTTAGTGTGTTTCAAGTTGTGGACCAATTGGTTTCTCCATACCCTAGCTTTTGAAGAAAAGAGAAGGGGACTATGTTGACCGCTGCCCCCATCATCTATCATTGCATGCTTTACATAGTTTTTATAAACCCGTACTTGCAAGTGTAAGGATGGATCACCTCAGCATGCGATCTCAGCATCTATCGACATTTTGTTTGTTTCAAATATGAATTTGACATCCCTATCCGCCTATGCTTTGGGGGATGAACATCAAATTCTATATGATTTACATATGTTTTAGGTGGCGGAGTGATGTTAACTAAATGACCTAAACCTAATGCTTCTAAAAGAGTAGCCCTGTGGGCAGGAGAGTTCTTTAGTAAGTCTAAAAATGAAATGTGCGAGAAGGTTTTTTTTAGGTCATTAATCAAATCATAGGCTCCCACAGGTTTTACTACTACATGTTGGAAGTTATCTATCTCTAGTAGGTGGCTTGGACTTGGCTGAGATAAATACTCTCATGTCCTTGTTACAGCTTCAATGGGTAGTTCGGCATCTAACTCTACTAAATCGACTATCTTAGGTCATGGCTGACTCCCTAATTCTAGCACAACTAATGGATTTAGCGAAGGTTGAATCTTCATGATTGTTATTTCCTGTCATTACACTTTTATTTTTCCCAGTTAGATTTAGCCTTTTGTTATCATGATTTTGGAGCGGATCATTAAAGATCTTCAGGGGTGCATTTTGAGGGGAAGCTACCCTTGAAAAGGTATTTGATGTTGGTGACGTAGGATCTGCCAAGAACATATCCATGAATTTTTTTTTGTTCATCTAGCAAGCATTGCATGAATTTATTGTAGTCACGGCACGTTCTAGTGTCATGGCCCCAAATTTTGTGGAAACCACAATACGAATTAGGATTGTAATTCCTAGTTTGTTGGTTTGATGTGTACTGTGGCCCAAAATTTTGATCAAACCATTGTCTATTAAAATTTTGCGTTTATTGTCTTTGGTTTGAATTCTGGTTTTAGTACCTAGTTAAATTTTGGCTTGGACCCTGTATGGGATTTTTGTCATTGTGTGTTGTTGTTGTTGTGGATGATTAAAATCCACTGTATTGATTGCTGGGGTAAATTTGTTGTTTCGTTGGTTGTTTATTTGTGATGGAGTATTGACAACATTTACCTTCTTAGCTTGGTCGGTTACTCCATCTGTTGTTACACCCTGATTTTTATTAAGGATTTTAGGTCCTTGATTGATGTTTGTGGTAGTAGGATAAGTTGTAGTGTTCTGGTTAGGGGTGATTAACCTCCCGTTTGCTCCATATGTTTTAAGACCACTGTCAATTTACGCTTGATCTATTCCGAAGAGCGCTCTCAAGTACTTCATCGTAAGTTCTTAATGGGAACTTTTGGACTTCTTCCTTCACTTCTCTGCTAAGCGAATGAAGGAATAAATCACATAGTTCCATTTGATCCATGTTTGGAGCACTTGCCAAAGAATAAAGAACTGTACGCCACCTTTGGATGAAATGGGCGACAGATTCGTTGTGTTCTTGTTTGATGTGTAAGAAATCCTTGATTCCTGTTCTTAATAATTTGTTCATGTCAAAGGCCTTGATGAACTCTAACATGAGTTGTTTGAATGAATGGATGGAAGCCTCAGGTATTCTATAATACCAATCGAGAGCGATGCCTTCCAAGGTTTTTGGGAATATTTTAGCAACAACCCCATCCCATGGGAGTAGTTCTCGAATGGCTGTAGCGTAAGCTTTGATATGTGCCTTTGGATCTCCCTCTCCTTTGTATTTAAGAAAATTGGGAAGAGGTCTTGGAAGCATGACGCTTCGTATGGTGAAATCCAAGGGCTCTTCCAAATATTCTGAGTAAGTCCCTATCACATATGTTTCGACCATTGATGGTGCCTATTGAGGGAGCGGCAGTGGAATGGGTTGTTGATATGGCATAGAGTATGCATTGGTAGGGGTATAAGGAAGCCCCTGTGTTTGAGAAAACATGCCGGGAGAGGAGAACATATCCCCTTGTGGTGATTTGGAGTATATGTTTAAGTATGATGGGGTATTATCCAGGAATGGATTGTTTTGTACTAGACCGGGAGGAACAGTGCTAGAGATGGTGGGTCTAGTTGGCATTTGTTGTGAATACTGAGGAGTCATGCCTAACGTGCCTACTCCTATGAGGAGATCTACTTGGCTAGGATGGTGTGGAGGATTGGAACTTCCTGTTTGCATGAATTGAGAATTTTGACTTGCTTGGGCAAGTTCTAACCCTCTAACCTTTTCTATTAGAGTTGAAATGACTTCATTTGGTGAAGTCACGATATTTTACCTTGGTGGCATTTGTTGTATATCATGGTGTTGTATAGGCATGTGATATCTTGCTATGAACTGATCACTCTCCCATGCCAAGTTTCTCTGAGGGAATTTCCTATATGTAATGTGGTATGGAGGTATTTTCTTGAAAAGAGACCTCGGGTTGTGTTTGTAAACCTCCTATAGGTGGGTACATACTTCGAGAATGTTGGTTCATTCCTGGCATAACGTACCAAATATTCATCATCTAAACCTTGGTATGAGTCTGATTGTCTACTAATTTGTGGTCTAAGTAGTACCTGAGGAGATGAACTAGATTCTCCAGTGAACGTCATATTGTTCGAGCCTGAAGGCTTCGTTTATTGTGTTTGAGCAAGTTTTTCTAACTCCTCTGTTTGGAAGGACGAGCTATATCTGATCCTTGGAGTTTGTGTTGAAAACTGGTTAGTTGAATAGTTGTCACCCCATACTGAGAGTGAGGGTGATGATTGTCTATTTTGTTGGGTGTAGTATGCCTCAAGACCCAAGAGGGGTCTGCCATATGCATCGAATCCCGACATATTCGGGGGGTATATGAATACCCGCAGAATAATGGGAAGGAGCAAAGGTGATGGTGAAAGCCAATGAGGCAGAAAAGATGAAAAGTATACTAATCTTGGAAGAACATGTAATAATATGACTCCGAACTAGAAAGTAGGTTCACAAGCTTCACTAATTTTGTTTGTTTCACATCGGGTTCACCAATTTTGTACGATGGAAAAGTGACAAGTGAGCATGGGAATCTACAAGTGACTCTTCCTCGCACCCGACCTCCCGAGGTCATGCCAAGATAGCCGGTGGGGATGGAATATGTGTGAGATACAAACAAACTAGTTAAGAAATCTAATGTCTTCAATGCGCACTAACGGAACTTGCGAATCTAAAGCAAAGAAAGCCCTCCTAACTTGAACTGGTGTGATAGATCGGTTAACAAGGATGACTGCTCGAAGGCTCCAATCAATATCGAGCTCTGGCGTGATTCGATCTATGGGTTGTGGAATACGTGGGAAATGACCCGGGATAGTTTCGTATATTTCTTCGGACAGGGTCATATGGTGGATGGTAAATGTAGCCAATTCTATGGACGGTTCTCTGGCCTAGTCTAGAACTCTCTAGCTTTGTTAGCTGTTATGTCTAGCAAGGAGAATTGTTCAATGATGATGGGTGGAAGTGGAGTAGACTGGAATACTAGTGTGCATAGGCCAATGTCTATGTATAATTATCCTGTGGATTCATTGGGCTGTGGGATTTGTGGGTCACAACCGTAGACTCTTAGTCATTGTGGACCTATTATGGTCATGTGTGAAATCAAGTCCTAATCCCTAATATCCAATAATCTTATGCTTTCTCAGCTTCTATGTTTAGGATCAATAACTGTGTGATTTTCTCAGAATACCCTACAGGTGTTCGTGCAACCTGGATTCTTAGGCTGGTATCTATATCTAGAAGAGTTTCTCCTACATCTGGCTGTGGGACCAAAGGATCATAACCAAAGGTTTGTTCTCTTTCGAACCCTTCTAAAGTCATATGAATGTTTTCCTAGGGTAATCTATAGTTCGGTTGATTTGACCAAAACGTGTGTGCTTGGTCGTCTTCTATGTTTAGTCCGCTCAACTGGAGAATTGATTTGTTGCAAGCTTACTATTGTTCGGAAGACTTGAATCCTAAGATTTTGATCCATATCAGTTATTGCCATGATGAGATTGGGCTGGGGCACGATTGGCTCGAATATGTATTCCCTGGGATCTCTAGGTCCCGTGCTTGTCATACAAAAGTAACAAAGTAAATTAAATGTAACAAAAATGAAACTTAACTATGTGAAGTGTATCTATAGCATATATGTTTTCTCTATCTTTTTGTGTTTTTCTGATGAACTTTACAAATTTAAGAAAACAACTATTTAAAATATCTAGAAATGAAAACTAAAATAATCAATTTAAAACAAACAAAATAACCGACTGTAGCTATTTGTCTGTGTAATTTGTAGATCTATTCTAAACAATAAAATAGCTCATCTAATCTATTTGCAAGATTCTCGATCCTACCTCAGAAGTGAGGAGTGAATCATAGTTTCTCAGAAACTATCAATCCCCACAGCTTCCCTGGCAATATCGAGAATAGAATTTACTGAAATAAAGCAATTAACTACTCTATTTGATATGATTCTAACTAGAAATTTGAAAGCTAGAACCTGGATTCTGCAGAACAGTGGCGAATCTGATGGTGTGTGTGATCTTGTCCCCTCAGTGTGATCTCCTCGTTCCTTCATGTTCACGTGGATCCAAAAAAGCGTGTAATGCTAGCATCAACAGAAGTAGATATTGGGATAAAGGCAGCTCAAGAATACAGATTGAATACAATGCGAGTAGGAGAGGGATAGCACAAGAGTACAGAGCTTGGCTTATGCAATTCCTAGTGGGATCTATTGCGAGTCATGCAACATAAAGCATCCAGAACCTGAAACTATCCTTTTTGAGGAGAAAAACCTGCAACTTTAATGGCTTCCTAAGCTATTCTACTCCAATGGATTGGATGAAATAACAACAGCTACTTTCACAAGATGGATATGTGGCTTACCTAACAGTAAAACAATGCTAACTAAGCATGTAACGAAAGAAACTAAGAACTCTAAGCAAAATGAAAGACTGAATCTATTTCAAATGAGAAATCAGAAGTGAATTTGAGGGGCCATTTGCTTGAGCACAAGCCAACTATTTATAGCATTTGCATTTACCCAAGGTAAAAACCAAATAGAACTCTTAAACTATAAACAATGGCAAAACACTATTCCAGGGAACCAGAATCATAAATGCAAGATTATGGCGGTGAAAGAAATGGTTGATTGAATTTACGTGAGTCGTGTTAAAAAGAGGTTTCTGGAAAACACGTAAAGGACCACCACCCTGAGCAGGGTGGCGGTTACAGGACCGCTGCCCTATTCAGGGTGGCGGTCACGAGACCGCCGCCCAGGCAGGGCGGCAGTTTCGTCACTGAAGAGAAAAAGGCTAAGAAAAGAGGGGAAAAGGAAAAATAAAGCACGCGGGGGCTAAGCGGGGCATGTGGGATGTTAACGCACACTTGGAGAGATTTTTCGGATCCTGAACACCTTGCGAGGAGACTTGTATCATCATTGGGGCACGTGTCACATTGTTCTGGCAGTACAGTACCTTACAATTTTGGGTACGTACAGGCCAGGAACTCATGTATGTGCATGGGAACTAGCATTTTTCCTGTTTAAATACCCAAGTCAGATGAATGGGTTATTTCTAATACTGAAGAATGTGTTATAACACAAGTGATTGAACTATGTTGTACTATGAATGTGATTTGTTTTATGGGGTGAATGATTCACCTAATGTATGTCCCCCCTCGTTTGGGGTGCCATGTGAATCGCTAGGACAATGTGGCCCAAAGGAGGACCGACTGTTACTATGACTGATGCCCTATAGGGGGAGGGAATTTGCTGGGTGTTAGAAACTAAGGCACACACAAACTATGAAAGTGGCTGGAAACATGTGTACCTTTACAAACATGTAAAAATACACATAGAGAAGACAATATGTAAGCTAGCAAGTTAAAGAAGAAAATGTAGACTTTGAAAAATCAATGGGTTTCAAACATGGGACATCACTCACAATGTCATAAAGTAGTCAGGGCCAAAGTGGAAAAAAATAACATTGTGCATACAAGACAAAGGGAAAATCCGACGCACAATGAAAAATAATGCTCCAAACAATAGCAAGCTAGTAATAGACAACCAAGGTGAAAATAGACCTGTACAAAGTAAATGTGCACATGAAGCACCTTTTCATGTTAGAAAGATAAAAATATGTCAAAGCATGTATGATCACATATTTGTAAAGTAGTGCAATCTGGTAAGAATAGGAAGTAGTATAATTGAAAAACAATAACACCATAGTGCATTGGGTAGATGCCCCATGAGCCATTCTATTGTGGCACTGGTAATAAGTACAATGCCAAGCATCCATGTTGCATGTAACGACCTGTGTATCACATGCATTCACAAATAGAAGCAAAGTGAACATGCATGTGTATATAGATAAATATAATGACATCCAAATTATTTGTCTAACATGTAAATAAAGTGTGCATGTAACGAGTATAAACAAATAAGAGTAAATGCGACCAAGATATGCAGTATGTTGTGAATATGCAACTTGGAATGGATATGTAATGTGAGTGTGATAGAATCAAGCATGCCCCTTGAGAGAATTTGAATGAGTATGCATGAGATGAGGTTCATCTATAAATGACCCCCTGAGCAGTCAAGAATGAACCATAGAACAAGAGTGTGTCATCGGGAAATGGTTTGAATATAGTGTGCACGAATAAAAGAGTGTAGAGAGTGAGTGAGTGTGGTGAGGATTTCAAATTCGGACCCTCAAGTCGAGCATAAAACCATGGAATAGAGTGTGATTGAAGTGTGTTAAGGTTCATTATAGAAAATATGTGTCAATAGTTAAGTATGAACCATGGAACTAGAGTGAGGTCATGAATGTAGTGTGATGTGTAAATTTTGATGTGAGAAATATGTAGTCATGAATATGTGATGAATGTGTGAAATGTATTGTGAATCATGTGTATGATGAGTTTCATGAATGTAGTATGCCCTCAACAGTTAGGTGTGAACAATATCACAATATTGTGACGATACCAGTGTATCAAGATATGTTAGATGCGTGTGAAAGAGTAGATGCTAAGAAATGTGAGACACCTGATAATGCTAGAAGGGGGGGGGAGAGTAAGCATGATGTCCCCAAGTGTATGATGGTAAGTGAGTTATTTAATGAAAGTAAAGAGAGAGGGTCCTCCACTCGATGCTTGCGGAGATAAAGGCATGTGACCATGCTCTAAGATCGGTGATGTGTGAGATCGATGATGTAGCGGTGAATGTGATCTATGTGCATGAGACCTATGAGGCAAAATATCGCTTATTTGAGGAGACCATGGATAGGATAGAACACTATGTGAATGAAGGTGGGTTGAAAAACTATATGAAGGAGAGCATGGAGGTGATGAAAACCTATATGAAGGAGAGTGCGGAGGTGATGAACACCTATGTGAAGGAGAGCACGGAGGTGATGAACACCTATGTAAAGGAAATTGAGGCAGTGATGTATACCTATGTGAAGGAGTTGTCTAAGTTGTGGACCGAGACTGATGAGAAGGACTAGAAGACCGATGAGATCGAATAGGTCGTGTGCGAACAAGCTAGGAGTAGATTGTGCTTTAAAATTGAGAGGTCGTGGGGACCTAGATGCTCTAGCTAGCATAATGGTAACCTCAAGAGGATATTACGGCCACGGTGTGCATGGAAAAACACCATTGATAGAAATGACCTACTTGTTGTGAATGATCTTCAGACATAAGTGATTCATGGAAATGATAACATGAGTAACATGAAGCCAGGGAATACCTAAGAGCATGTCACACCCTTTGACTAAAGGTGCCACAAGAAATGGTACAAGCATGGTAAGAGGACCAACAATGACTAGAAGCTTGACATAACCATAAGATTTAGGAACTGGATATGAAATTTGCGAGAGCAGAAAATTGATAGCAACGAGGAGTGCAATAGAACACACACAAAGAGAAGATAACGTGTTGATCATAGTATTTTTACTAGCATAAGATCTGATATAAGCAATGATATGTAATGTGTCATAAGAGAATGCAACATGATAGTCATAATCGGGGAAAGTAATGATTGGCAGAGATGCATTATGTGAGTAACTAGAAAATCAAGAGCCCCCGATGAAGGAGGAGGCACTGCATGATATGTATGATTAGGCTGAAGAATCAGCTACTTCTTTGTCATGCTTAAGAAGTGGATTTTTAAAGATCTTGAGCTTGTGATTTTCATTGACTTGTGCAGAAGCCGTAGCCTTAGGAATCTAGATTGCATTATTATCGATAAGATATTGAATAAGTTTCCAAAGTTTGAAGCATCGATTTATATAATGCTCAATGCATTGAAGATAATCGCATTTGAAATTTTCATGTAATTGTGACCTTTAGGGCGAGATGGGTCTAGATTGAGTAGAGGTGAAAGCATAATAAGATTGCTCTCAACTAGTTGTGGAAATAAATATGTGGAGCCATAGGAAATTTTGTAAATGTATTCTTTGGAGCTTATTATTTAAGATTCTTAGGAGTAGTAACAACATTAACAGTTGCTTTAGCTTCAGTAGGATTAGCAGAGGGCTTGAAATTTTATTTTCTTTGAAAATGAGCCGAAGATGCAGCTTTCTCATGATATTTAAGCTTGGCTATGGAGAGAAGCTTTCCTTCACGTAATTTAAGAGTGTGACATAGATAATTGAATGATGGAGATGTCTCAAAGATGATACTTTCTTGTAATGGAGACAAGATACTTTAGACAAATAGATCTTGAAGCTCAGAGTCCACAAGTATATTAGACATCTTAGGTAAGTTGTTTTTATACCATAAGACATAGTCCGCTATATGTTAATTAGATCCTTGCTTGATTTGTTCTAATTGAACATAGGATATCTTAGAGCTGATATTGATAAATAAATGAGTGATAAAAGCATCGAATAAATGCATAAAATATGTTACCGAGTGGACATGTAGATCATAGAACTAATGCATTGCATAATCTTGAAGACTTCTAGGAAATAGATTTGCGAGTAAAGTGTGATCATCTGCATAATCTAAGCATGCTACATGAAATACTTTGAGATGTTCTTGAGGGTCACCATGGCATTTGAAGGTAGGAAGCTCAGGGGTGACGAAATTGAGAGGAAGCAGATAGGTGGAAATGGCAGGTGCAAAAGGAGTGTGAAGGAGTAAAGTGGAATCCAAAGGTGGAGATGTAGGAGAGGTATCCAATTGAAGTTGGAGAATTTGAGTCTACATATCCTTATATAAAGAAGTGAAATCATGAGTATTTGAAGAAGAGCCAGGTTTTGCATTAGAAGCATTAGGTTGGATGATGGGAGAAGTGGTAATAGGAATGGAAGTAGGAATACGAAGGGGTTGGGTGGAGGCCATGGCATCTGAGGAAGAACCGACAAGGGGTACTAAAGCAGCATCACAAGATTTTTTAGCAACAATCAGAGCATGAAGGATATGTGAAAGATGGGCAGGATTATCATGCAAATCTTGAAAAAAAATTGTTAGCTTGTCTAATTTCTCTTGATCAACATTGGTGTCCTCATCATATGAGAGCTCGCTATCTAATGCTTCAATTGTTTTGAGAGGCACTTGTTAAGAGTTAGCGAAGGGATTATCAGATTCAACCATTGATTTAGAGACTCTTCGAGAATATGGAGGAAGCTCAATTTTCTCAAAAGACCCAAAATGACCACTACAGATAATGGGCATAAGAAGAATAATTTGAAAAAGAAGGTGGAATTTGAGCGATGGGTTCACCAAATGATTTAACAAAAATAAATTTTAATGTTAAACCCTATATTGCAGTGTAACAACTGATAAATAAAGCAATAAAGTAAAAATATGACCTAAGAAAAATTAAAAAACCCTAAGTACAAGAGAGAAGAAAGGAGACATATCTGATTGTAATCAATCCCATAAGTGTACAAAGCCGGAAAACCGATAAAGGAAAAGGCAACTATCCCAACCAAGCCCAAAAAAAATGTAGAAGTGTCGGAATAAGTTGGACTGGGGCGCCTGGAACATGTCAGGGGTGCCTGGGCACTGTAAACCCCTGTTGGGTGCCCATGACTGCTCAGAAACTCAGAAAATGATTTTTACAGTGTCACTTCTAAGTGGATGTTGATCGCATGTATGTCGCACTAAGTCCACAAGATTCACCTGTAACCTGCAAATAGAAAGAGCACCTGCAAAACCCCAAAACACATCAAATCCTAAAAAGAAAATGATGCAAATGGGGATTCGAACTAACCTTGATGGTCACCCGACTGAGTGAACTTATGATTCAGGCACTGCACTACATTTTATACTCCATGTAGTTCTGCGTGTGTAGAATCATGCCGTATGTGGCTCTTGTGCTAGACACACTAGAATAACGAGCAATAGCTAGATGTAGAAGATGTACATAGATGTGTGCATGGAAAAATGAACTTCGCCTCCTATGAAGTGTACAGAGAAGAATGTTGTCCCTTGTCCCTTGAATGAGAGCTAGATGGATGATTTTATGCTCTTGTAATGCCTTTGGATGCAACGTTAGGTGATGATAGTGAATGCTTAGTGCTTGGTCCTTTATTATTGTCACATAGCTTTATATTTATATGATTCCCTTGTTTGAATTTTGTAATTAACCACTAAAAGGCTGACCCATAAGAAAACAAGATGCCCAATGGCTAGAAGAGGCCCAAAAGAGGTGAGTAAGATACAAAGAGGTCGGGGGCGCCTAGGAGAATGGGGGCAGCTGGGCGCTAACGTCCTGGTTGGGTGTTGGTGCCCAAACTTAGAAAAGCTAAAGTATCGAAAGTCAAACTAGGCAATAGGGTGTGTAATGCCAAGCAAGAAAACAAAAATAAAACAAAGAGGTCAAAGACAATGGTCAATTAGTACTTTTCTCGCTTGGGAATCATATGAATAGTGGCATGTGATTAGGACCTAGAAATGTACCCAAAGTGTGTGATTTAGTGTCTACAGTGCCTCCAAAGAGTTCTTCAAATGCCTCCATGTCAAACAATCTAGATAACATATTAAGGCTATTAAGATAGCTCATAATCATCTTACTAACTTTCTATGTATCTCCTCAACTTTTATGGAGCACTATAAAATGATTTTGTTACCTGAAGAAATGACTAAGAAAAGGAAAGAAGCTCTTTTGAAATACCTTGACCTCGTTATTTGCAAGATTTTACCCATGAATCGGTTTAAATGTGATTCCCCCATCACGTTAGATAATCCTTTTTTGTCTCTACAATCCATGGAAAATGACAAAGAATAAAAAATCAATGGTTTTTCTTGTAATATTTGTAAGGCCACTTGGAGTTTTTTTTCCCTAATTTATTACAAGTCTACAAAGAAGCATTAAATGCTAAATACTTGGGCAAAATTATTAATAAAGGAAATATCAAATTCATACATATGGTTGGTGACCTAAATCTCATTACTAATATGCGTCCATTGAATGTTTCATATAAAATTAATGCCAAGACTTTAGCATTTCACTTCGCCACATTATTCCTACCATTGTTAGACTTGAGAAAACTAGTTTTGTAGAAGGGAGATATATTCTAGATAACATTATTATTGTTTGGGAGGGAATGTAAAGCATTGATCCATCTTGACAGGGAACTTTCTTTCTCAAGATAGATTTGAAAATTGTTTATGATTGCATCATATGTCCTTTTATTCTCACCACACTTCATGATCTTGACTTTGGTGATTTTTTCCTTTGGGATATATAGTCTCTCTTATATGATGCCTTAACTTGTTTAACTATTAACGATTAGAAGGCTAATCGCTCTAGCCTTTTTTCTCAATTAGGAAAGATTTAATTATTACACCCATTATGTATATTTTGGTAGCAGAAGCCTTTTGGTAATTGCTTTCTCACTGAGTTGGACGTGGGTTGATTGGGTTATGCTCTGATTTTTGTCTAACCACCTTTTTATTGTAACCATCTTTTATTGTTTTTTCTTGGTTAATATAATGATGGATTTCAATTAAAAAAAGTAACTACCATTGAGTACACTAAAGTGGCTCAAATAATTGGAATAGGGCCAGTGTAGATCAATGGAAAATGTTTGAAATAAATGCACAATATCCCTACACTTGTTTATAATACATCTACACAATCCAACTACAACTGTTTGAATGAATATGCATCGTCCTTGCATAAGTTATTTTAGCAACTTTGGTGAAGCTATCCATCAATTGCTTGCCTAAATTCCCTAGACACATGGGCATGAATGAATCAAATGAATTGTAAGTCGAGAATGCCAAAATGTCTCCAACAACTTAAAATAGGAAATCTAAGACTAAAATTATGATTATATATGAGAAGTAAAAGAACCTAAGAAGAGAATAACAACTTAGATGGGTAAACCCTCCACAAATCAATGTTTGTAAGACTTTATAATGCAAGATAATACTATGGAAAAAAATTTCCATGGCAAGAGATAATTGTTGATGAAACCAAGGAGATAGATTTGAAGCGAACAAGGCTTTAGCATGCATCCAAGTGTGAGTAGGGACATCTAATTTTCTAGGAGAATGAGCTAGGAGGACCAATAAATATTGAGAGAAACAAAACAATTTAAGACATGATACAAACTATAAGGTTCCTTAACATATTTTATCTCTCTAAGAAATATTAAAGTCCTCAAGCTCATCCATTAAGATCCAAAATGGATTTGCCTAGAGAGGGAATTTTTTTTTTATTATTATGGTACTTCAAATGAAATAAAGGAAGCAAAAACTAAGGATGTAAGGCATAAAATCTTCAACATTTGTGTAATATGTAGGAAAGACTAAAGTTTGAAGCTCATCTATGTAGATCCCACATAGATTTGCAAGAGAGGGCTCTTTAGATTGACTCCAATCATATTTTGTATTTCTAATAAAGAGAGTCAATGTGTTGTTCCATAACCAACCTATTACTTTCTTAGAGGACCCCATACATGTATTAATAAAGAGATTTGAAATACTCGCATTGTGCAATCTCTAAAACAATAAGTTCTTATACATAGATTCAAAGGTCACTCTAAAATTCACAAAGCAATTAAAGACTTTAGAAGACTATTGAAACTTCTCAATAATAGCTCAAAGAGTAAACATAGGTTAATAATTTGGAAACCTCGTTAGAAGCTTTCCCATCCCCTTGTGTTGAAGCTACAACATTCCTATTGCTAGAAATAGTGCATGCAAAACCATGACAATTTTTTTTCCTGATAGTATTAGTCTTATAGGATTTTGTATTATAGTTGTTACCTAAACTAGTAATCACATGTGTACAATGCAATGTGAACGCCGAATGGTATATGTTATTTGATTCAAAGAGATAGTTATTACTTTTGTAGTTAATTTTGATAAGGGGTGTGATTGATTTTGTAAGTGTAGGAATATAGATGAAACATTACATTCAAAGGTTCTATCTCTACATTTCAAATTTGTTATAAATTCATACATATACATTTGCAAATCTTATATCATGAGTGGTAGCCTTTTGCTGACTATTGTATTTAAACTAAAAATGAATACATGAAGACTTCCGTACATTTGCATATTTTATATCATGAGTGGTAGCCTTTTGTGGCCAAGTTTATTTGCACTAAACAAGAATATATTTGATACCCCTTGAATGACATTAAAGAGAACACAAACCCAATAAGCATATTATTATTGTCATTTATCTGTTAATATTTTCTTGGGCAAGTGGAAAAGGAACAAAATGCCCAAAAGCCAATTTTTCCCCTTCAAAAAGAAATTAGGGTACACTTTTATATGTTTTAAGGGTTCCGACTGGATTGAATTAATATGAAAAACATTTGGGTTGTTAAAGGAAAAATTAGTCATTGTTTTACTTGAAAATTGGCTCATCTGTTGAGAAAAGCAAACCCCGAGATAGAGAGGACTCGTGGGGAGCATGTTTTTCCCGACACAACATTGTCCCTCTCTAATTTTACTACAGCAATATTCTGCATAGCTCAAAAAGGGTTGCTCACATCCTATGTCAACCAAAGCTAGATGATTGTCGACCTTTTTCATAATGGTCTGACCAAACTTTCACTTCAAAAATACTAAAGGTAAATATTATATGAAAAATGCATACATTCCATTATCCTGCTCTCAGCAAAAACCCGGGCAAGTGGAAAAGGAACAAAATGCCCAAAAGCCAATTTTGCCCCTTCAACAAGAAATTCAGGCACACGTTTATCTGTTTTATGGGTTCCTAGTTCACTGAATTAATATGAAAATAATTCAGGTAATTAAAGGAAAAATTGGTCATTGTTTACCAAAATACACAAGCACAAACACCTACACCTCCTTTCTCAATGTTGCAATATCAGTAGACAATAAGACTTGTTCCTGCATTAAGTGTTATTATAGGTGTTATACCTGATTATAAATTTAGTTGTAAATTACATGAAAGAATTGACATAATGCAATTCCAGTTGACACACCTGGTTTCCAATCTAACATAAATGTCTCTCTTTTTTTCCCCTTTGCATGAAGATAATGTAAGGGGATTTTCACTCTACTGATGTATAGGATACGATGGTTGGACAAATTTCTATGTACATTTTTTTTGCAACATATAATGTGTTAAATTGAAGTAATCTAAATTGCCCCCGCTCAGTCTATTATGTGTGACAAAGGTTGGGTGCCCATATGCATGTTTAAGCAAGGAAAATAAATCCAATTTTCCATTGTTAAACAACTTAACCATGGAGCAAAGGGCTATAGGCCTATTCCTCGATGATAGTAAGGATCAATTTCCTATAACTAATTTTTCTATTGAATATCTAATTCCTAGAAAATATCTGCAACATCCAACCTTGGTTGTATGAACATGCCACGAATGGAGCATTTAGAGAACTGTGATGTAATAGAAGAGCAGCCAAGAATCCATCTCTAAGATGTTTGTGATTGTGAGAGGAGAGCTCACACACCAACATCTAAGAATGAGAATCCTTTACAAAATACAAGAAATCCCCACTGCCAGAAAACATGTAATCAAAATCTATCATTCCTCCAAAAAAGTATTGAAAAATTCACCGGGCATTAACTCAATCTCCCACCACCATTCCTTGTGCTGCTCCCAAACATTCAAGCTTTTATAGTCCTTGGGAGAACCCAGTCCTCCAACAAGTGTAAGCCTATCCCTCCTCTGAACAAGGAAGGAACACGAGATGCTCTGGCCTGGGCACCATCACCTCACTCCAAACCCCATGTACAAAATAGAATGAGATAATACTATAAGGCCTAGCAAAGGTGAGGCAATACATGATCCCATTGCAATAAACTGTGTCATTGGGTGTCCATAAAGCCAACCTTACAACATATTCACATGGAACCTCCCCAATCATATCCCATGAATCTATGAATGAATCATACAATTCAATTGATACTTCATACCCATTTCCATTGTGAGATCTCCCTCCTACCACAATTACTTGAAACCCCTTGCAATTATAATTAAATCCACTTTCAATGATAGACGTGACAGAGTTTGATCTGGGCTTGTGCAATGGAGGAAGGCTTCTATATTGCTTCGAGATTGGATTGCAAACTACAAGATGATGAGATACAGTTGAAGTTCCCTTGACAAGGAGGAAACCCCAATTGTTGCTACCGGAATACACAATGACCAAGGTAGGAAAACCAGAGAAAGGGAATACCATTTGTTCATAACTGGATTGTAAGAAGAGTAAAAAACCCTACAATTGTATGGAGATAATGCAAATAACCAGGGCGGCCCCTGAAACCCACATGATTGTCTCCATGCTTCCATGAAAGCTTTGGAGTTGATGTACAACTCCCAATCCTTACAGACAGAAGTACTTCTTATAGCATTATCGACATGAGTCCTCGAGAGAATATGACCCAATATATCATTTGGCAGATATGTTAGGAGCAATTCATTCTGAGGATTACCCAATTCTTAATTTTTGTTATCATGGGGACACAAACATATGCA
The DNA here is from genome assembly GCA_019776745.2 of Taxus chinensis. Taxonomy (NCBI): domain Eukaryota; kingdom Viridiplantae; phylum Streptophyta; class Pinopsida; order Cupressales; family Taxaceae; genus Taxus; species Taxus chinensis. The sequence goes on from CM034153.1 coordinate 3,896,614, forward strand.
TTTGCAACTCAAATGTTGTAGCGCTATTTCAGACATTTTGGTTTTATCTCTGCAATTCTAAAATTTAGTAAGAGACACTGCATCTTCAAAAGATAGGTAAAAGACGCTCAAGATAGAACCCACATATTTGAATGGTACAAATGATGATGGTGATGGTGATGATGACCTCATATTCTCTCAATTGTTTTTCATATTTTGATATTTATACAACTAAACAAGGGCTCATCTGTCCCCCTCAAATGGAAAATTATATGCTTTCTCATATGTATCTGTCATTTGCAGAGATGTCAGAGAAGGTTTAGTGGCTCTATGAAGAAGGAAAGGGCTGCAATTGCATTATAAGGAATAAGGAATCGGCATTTTAATCGAATGTTTAAGAAGTTAAAATCCTTTTCAATCCCAATCATGTATTGTGCCAAAATTAAATCACAGCACCGCCCCAGTCTCATTCCAGTCAAACAATGTTTTGTGAAATCACCTCACCAAGTCACCCAAACAAATGCCCATCAGAAGTGTTGTTTGTTCTCCCTGTAAAATCTTTGTGCTTACCATCTGTATATTCATCCAAATACCTACTGTAATTATTACTAGGGGTCAGTTGGTTCGTTCAGATAGTAAGAACTTGTTTAGGAGCAGACGCTGACAACATGGACTTTAGAACTCTAGCAACTTCATGCATGGTGGGTTAATCATAGGGTCGTTTCTTGGTACAAATTAGCAAGGCCAACTGGAATATCTTTCTTACAATCCCAAGATCCCTAAAGGTTGTTGCAAGTTCTATATCAACAGTTTCCATGACTGTGTTGTTTGATTTTGATAGAATCTGTGTTCACATGTCAATGTCAAATACAACTCTATCCACATTTGATTGCTCCATGCTCCAGACAACAAACCTTAAAAATACTTAAACAATGTACAGTGTAAGCTCTGAAAAGAAATAAAAAACAAAAATATTACCAGCTGAAGTAAATTTGAGTCATTGTTCACATCTTTCCTTCACGTCAACAACTCCAGAAAAACAATTATGTAACTATGTACATCAGATTTCTCATTAAGCCTTAATGTTCTTGCATATTCAGGGTCAATATAACCAATGGTACCCATAACATAGGCAGAGGTGTGGGTTTTAGACGAGGAAATGCACTTGGTAATGCCAAAGTATGACAAATGTACTTCAAAATTATCATCCAAAAGAATGTTAGAAGTCTTCACATCCCTGTGAACAATGTGTGGGTTACAGTCATGATGAAGATATGTTAATCCTTCTGCAGCACCATGAAGAATCTTTAGTCGAGTGTCCCAGTCTAGCTTAATCTCTTTGATGATCCTATACAAAAATAAAAATTAAAAAAACACTTGTTAGATTCTCCAACAATCCATTTCAATAAGAAGGTTAGAGATTGATTGGATTATTTTATTTCAACATTGAAAAAAAGCACATTAAGTTACATTTTCCCTTGAAATGAAAATACATAGCATATAGATCCAAAAACATAACCTTGTGAGTTAAATAATCAGATTTTCAGTATAAATAACTTGCATATCCACTATATTCAGATTTCCAAACTCTTATGGCAAAAACCCATTTAGTCTATTTCCACTCAAATTCCTTGAATTTATAATTTCAATTCCAGATGTTCCAAAGCCCCCATAGATCCCACCAACCAATAAAATGGGAAGCCTAACAAAACCACCTTTGCAAGCCCCGTGCAAGCTTGAACCTCAATCCAACTCCGAAGGAAAAGCAAAAACCAAGAAAACCAAATATTATCTTGCACGGAAAAAATCAGTTTTGACATCCAACCTAACAGAAGAAATGGTCCTGAAATCCTTGCAAGTTGAATAACTATGTGTTAAGGTAAGATTATGAAATCCTTGCAAGAGGAATGGGTTTAATACACCACTAAATTTTTAGAGGGCATAGGATGCTGTATGGAAAGGCCCTGAGATACTTTAACAGTCAACACTCCAATTTACAATTTTACCCGGGGGCAAAGCAATTCAAGCAGGTCAGTGGTCACGATGCCTGAAAGAGGCACTCACATGTTAAGTATAAGAATATTTATATAGTTGTGCAGGCATAATCAGTTCTTTACAAAATAGAGAACTCACTTACCATAGAATCCAAAATTGGGTTTTTCTACCATGTAGCACAAATCCTTGAAAGAATAGAGGAAAGAATAAAAATGGAATTATTCCCAGAAGATTAGCATATAGCAAAGACAAGAGGCTTTCTGCAGAAAGACACACACATATCAAGAAAACACGTAACATAAAATTAACCATAAAAAAAGCAAAACGAAGCACTGGGAGAATGAATTGACAATAGTCGTGGGTAAAAATAAATGGTAAGCGATAGAATTTAAACATGCAAGTTTGCTAAGGCCGCCGGAAACATGCAACTGCCAATCAAAACAACTAAAAAACAGCTTAAAAACGAAAACGTCAAAACAACCGTCAAATTTAATAATGCGAAAAATGTCTACACGCCCGTCAAATTTTAGATATTGATGTGAACGACCGGAAAGGCCTTTCTCATCGGGGAACGCCTTCGGCATAATTATGAATAGGATGAAAAATGTGCAATGTGCGTTGGAGAATCTCAAGGGACTAAGTAAAGAGGGTGGGGAGCATTCATAGAGAGTGAAGCCAAAACAAAAACATAATAAAAAAGGGGGAAATGGAGAGAGATCAAAATCCTAAATGTGAGGAAATATCTTACTTTAGATAATGACGTGTTCAACCAAGCGGGAATCTTTGTTGTCAATGAAACAAGTGAGTTTTCTAGAATTAGAAGAGCAGGGTACTCGCCCACTTAGAAAATGTGCATCAAGTAGCATAAAATATTACAAAATACAACAAAGGGGCCACATATATGCTAATTTTGGCCTTCACTCATACATGAAATTCGGTCTTCACTAGCATTTGTGAGGTATAAAGTTATATATAGATATCTCCAATTCATATCTTGTCATGTAGACTGCAATTTTTACCAAGTTTGTTCAGTTTCAACACATGAAGAAATTATTCAATTTGATCAGGGTATAATATATAATTGCAATGCTCCTTTGACTTCTACGAATGCCTTCTATCACATTCCTCAGACGTTCTTGTTGTTCTCATCCTCTCGAGTTCCACCTATATCATACCTAGTGACTGCAACTATTTTCCTTTCACTATTCAGTCAACCTCAACTACCAATCATCTGCATCCCTTTGTTGTCCATAGCTAGATTATACTCATTAGGAAGGGTTGTGGCCTATTTAGCTCTCTCCGGGTCATTGTCTCAACTCCTCTTACTAGTATTAATTGATAAACCTCAGTATGCCAAATGTTTAGTATGATATACATATAATCAATAAATTGTGATTTTACATACAAAATATAGATTCTATTCTTTTCTCTATAACATAAATCTATAAACCTCCTTACACAAGTTTTTCACACCATAGATAAATGACAATTATAATATGATACAAATTGTAAATTTACTTCTTGCATATCTAAATTCTAATAATTTATGTCTGATGTAAAAACATACAAATTGTATTAAAATTATATTTAAAAAAACAAAGACAATTCACAAACATATTAGCCTCCCCGAAAGGGAAGTGACATTAGAAATCTCTAACCATAAATGAAACAAAATCCACATGAACATGTACACATAATCTGGCATATGTAATTCAATCCCAAATGACAGACCTGACATATGCACAACATATTACAATTACTCCAAATAAAAGGACAACACAATGACAAAGCTTGGCGTAAAGAACTATCAAGAGATGCTCTCCCATTATCTCTAAGCATTGGATTGATTGTAAACCCTTCTATCACCTTGGATCGATTGTAAGCGCTTCTCCCACCTTTCCCTTTGGCCAAGCATCTATCTATTTCCTTTGAGCTTACCTCTCCTTTTACTTTTACGTATTCTCCACCTTCCTCTCCAGCTTATCATTCTAGACATGCACAAGTTTCCTAAAAACAGTTAAATGTCAGAACACCTCCATGATATCATAAAGCGGGATTTTAACAAATGCCCCATCAATCTATATATATATAAAAGCAGAGATGCATGTAGAATCGACAACATGATCTAGATCTCCAAACACTTAATAAAAAACATTTTTTAGAAACTGGAAATCAAACCTGGTCCCTTCTTTATCCCTGCAGATCTGACACTTCACCTGGGTATAGTGCCAGCATATGTTTACAGATCGCTTCGTATAGCATTACCAATAATCTCGACAAGAACATTGTCCTTGTTTGAAATAATGGAACCGGTTTGCATCTCTCACAACAATTTGCCTTGCAACAATCTTGGAGATAAATTTGGTTGCAGTGTGGCAGTCAACACATACTCGAAGGTTCTTGACAACTCTAATAGTTGTCCCAGAGGGTGTGTTTAATAATCCAAATGCAATTGCCAACTTCTCACTATGGTGGGAAAGGAATAATTCTTTTTCCTCCCCCTCTACATCACACAGTACATGTTTTGAATCTGGAAAATACCCTGTTGCCTTCATCTCCCAAGATAATTTCTCCAACTTTGCATAGATCTCATGTGTCTGTGGGTGTGATCTGTCTCCTACACAAAAAGCATGTACCATTTTATGGTCTTCAATCCAACTGCAGCCAGGTACCTTTTTCAATCCTCTATCTTTCATTAATCTCCTTACCATTTGAACCTCACGCCACCTGCCCACTTCTGCATAGATGTTTGACAGAAGAACACAAGTCGCAGCATTTTGAGGATCCAACTCAAAAAGAAGAGTTGCTGTAAATACACCTAACTCTATATTCTTATGTGCTCTAGAGGCACCAAGCAAACACGTCCACACAACCACCACAGGCTTAACTGGCATTTTGATGATAAAGTTTAAAGTTTCCTCGAGATAGCCAGCACGGCCAAGAAGGTCAACAATGCACACATAATGGTCAATTGTAGGCATAATGCAATAGGAGTCACTCATGGCATTGAAGTATTTACAGCCAACATCCACTAAACCTGCATGGCTGCATGCCAACAAAACACTAGTGAAGCTTACATGGTCAGGGTATGTTCCAGAGTGTTTCATTACTTCAAAGAGTTGGAGAGCATTCTTGCAAAAGCCATTTTGTGCATATCCTGCAATCATTGCAGTCCATGACAACACATTTTTCTGAGGCATTTTCTCAAAAAGTGCACGTGCTTTGTGTATTTTTCCACATTTTGCATACATATCTACCAGGGCATTTGCAACTACAACATCTGTTAAAAATCCATTTTCGATTATGCTTTGATGGATGTCCACACCCTGTTCTAAAGCTCCCATTTTGGCACAGGCTGGGAGGACGCAGGTAAAGGTTGTGGAGTCTGGGTTTAAACCCGACAATTGCATTTTCTTAAAAGCTTCTACAGCCTTTTCAACAAACCCATTTTGTGCATATCCTGCAATCATTGAATTCCATGATACCACATTTCTTTGAGCCATTTTGTCAAATAGTTTATGTGCCTTGCGTGTGCTTCCACATTTTGCATACATGTCTACCAGGGCATTCCCAACAATGATATCTGACAAAAATCCGCATTCAATTATGCTTTGATGGATGTCCATACCTTGTTCTACAGCTCCCATTTTGGCACAGGCTGGGAGGATGCTGGCAAAGGTTGTGGAATTCGGTTTCACACCTGCCAATTGCATTTGTTTAAAAGTTTCCAAGGCCTTCTCAGCAAATCCATTTTGTGCATATCCTGCAATCATCGCAGTCCATGAGACCACATCTCTTTGAGGTATTTCTTCAAAAAGCCTTAAAGCCTCGTCCAGAACACCATTTTGTGCATATCCTGCAATCATTACAGTCCATGAGTACACATCTTTCTGAGGCATTGTGTCAAACAGTTCACGCGCCTTGTGTATGCTCCCACATTTTGCATACATATCTACCAGGGCACTGACAACTACCTCATCTGACAAAAAACCCATTTCCATTAAGCTTTGGTGGATGTCCACACCCTGTTCCAAAGCTCCCGTGTTGGCACAGGCTGGGAGTATGCTAGCAAATGTGAACTGGTCGGGTTGGATACATGTTCGTTGCATTTGATGAAACAGTGTCAATGCCTCGTGAGGAAATCCATGACTTTTGTAAGCTGCAATCATGATATTCCATGTAAAAAGATTCCGTTCAGTCATTTGGTCAAACACATGGCGTGCATCAACTAAAGATCCACACTTGTCATACATGCGTATGAGGGTGTTTTGTAATAGTTTGTGTGTGGCAAACTGAAATCCCGTCTGATTGATGTGGGAGTGGATTTGCTTACCCTGTGAAAGGGTTTTCTTGGAAATGCAGGTCTGTAATAGAAGAAAGTAAGTAGAAAAGTGTTGAGGGGGGTTGTGTGTAGTAAGTAGAATGTGCAAATTGAGATTGACATCGGCATTGGATGGCATTGGAATTTTCATTTTGCATCGTATGATTATGATTGAGATCGGAAGTGGATGGCACCGGCATTGTTTCTCTTCTAATGCCTAATGAATTGCAGAAATTTGATGTAGAATCTCGAAGTCCTCAGAAATACGAGTTCTTGAGAAATATTGGAAGTATCATACTTTAATTTGGGGTATAAGTAGATGTATGCTCGAGCATTTTTGAAGAATTCACTTGCCGCGAGGAGTTACTGAGTTGCAGTGTCGCCGCCGTCAGTTCCTGCGTGCAAAATCTTGTAGGGAAGTTCTGCACGTCAAGAAATCGTTGCCACTCGAGCAAATATTAAGAAAATATAATCATCATTTTCTAACTAATCAAAATTCAGCAAATTAGCTCCATTGTTTTCTCTTCCACCTTATAGCGGGGCACTCCAAATGCGGATCCTTCGGCGGACATTAAAAACCCAAGCCCACCCCTATGTCCCACTTAGAGAAAGTACTCCTCCACCACTCCAATTCATAGCTATGGTATAATAAAAGCGTTTACAATCCAAAGTTTAGGGCGCAAGGGTGTGGCTTGATGGTGAGCGGGGGCATGAGTGTTCGCCAGTGTATCAATCAAAGTTGTTGATGACAAGTAAAGATAAACCCGTAACAAGTCGTCAATGTCGACGATAAAGCTAAGTACCATTAACCCATGTTTCAACCCACAAATTTGCGCAAAGCATGACTTTGTGGTTGACACGGAGAAGTTACCCTTGCATTTACACAGCCGGTTGGGAGGACTCGCCCTAAAATTGAGCTTTATGTTTTTTTTTTAAATTTGGAAATGTCGCATTATATTACTGTAAGGAGAGGATATAACTAGCAATCCCATGTGAGGTGTGCGATGTTAACGTCGAAAGAGAAATAATGGTGAGCGGGAAAGGAAATTGAAGCAGACAATAAAGCACCGTGTATCGATCAAAGTTGTTGATGACAAGTAAAGACAAACCAGGTGGATGTAACGATTTGTCGTAAACAATGTCGACGATAGAGCTAGTAGTACCATTAACAAGACATGTTTCAACCCACAAATTTGCGCAAAGCATGACTTTGTGGTTGACACGGAGAAAAATTTTGTGTTGCAGAAGATCCACCTCAAACATCTTCTTCTTCTTTACTCTTTCCACTATTGTGTGTGCTTAGGTTTGAGGCGACTTTGGGATGTTCACAAATCGGGCACCTGGAGCTCGCCATTAAACATGCCTTGGATGCGACAGTTCTCAAGTAATTTTCTTTGTTGCTCACTCTTGATTTTCTTTCCTTAAATTAATTTTTTTTTGCAGGTTCATCGCCCCTTTCGTTGTCTGGAAAAGCATGAGATTTCTAGGCATGGGGTCAGAGGGGAAGGTCAAGTTCATTCCCAAATTGTAATTGCCAGGACCTGTTCAAATGAATACACCTACGTAGAGGACCGTTAACAAGACATGTTTCAATCCAAAAATTTGTGCAAAGCATGACTTTTTGGTTGACGCAGAGAAAAATTTTGTGTTGTAAAAGATCCATAATCAACCTATTATGAGTCATTCTACCCAGTGTTCTAAGCAATTGATCTCTCAACAAGAGAGTAAAGGGGTTTCAACAATTGAAGATTGTGGTTGTCCAACTCGTCATCAATCGTTATCATTACTCGTACAGCTACTAGGAAAATACACGATTTCTTTATTTTTTGGTTTGTTTTTATTCTTTACATCACTCTGACGCTTCTACTCCTTTTTCTCGCCCTCTTTTCTACATCGAACGATATAGTTTATGCCTCTATGGATGGAAAACTTATTTTTTGTGGTCACTACGAATAAAAAAAATTGAGTACGTTCTAAAAACCACGTCTAACAACTACCCAAAAGGATTTTATTAGAAATCCATCTTCGACTTTCTTTAGGGCAATGACATCCTGAGCACAGATGGGCTAGAGGGGGAGCATGTCGTAAAGAGCATGAGCTTCATTTTGCACGCTCTCGCCTTTAAAACTCACATCATTCTCACCCACTATCGCTCCATTGACGACACACTGCTTCAGCTGCTCGTCAACGCCTCTCGATTCATTTCACCGCTCCACCTTGAACATCTTCTTCTTCATTTATCTTTCCACGATTACGTGTGCTTGGGTTTTAGGTGGATGTGGGATGTTAAGAAATCAGACGCTTAGAGCTCATCATTAAACATGCCTTAGATGTGACAGTGCTTAGGTAATTTTCTTTGTTGCTCACTCTTGATTCTCTTTCCTTAAATGAATTTTTTTTCCAAGTTCATCGCCCCTTTCGTCATCTAGAAAAGCATGAGATTTCCGGGCATGGGGTCGGAGGGGAAGCTTGAGTTCATTCCCAAAGTGCAATCACCTGGACCTGTTCAAATGAATACACCCACTCAGAGGAATGTGTTTGTGGACTTCATGTCACTGCAACAGTTACTATCATCATTGCCATAGTTAGTTGAATAGCAGTAAGACGTAGAGCCCATGGTTACCTCCACTTCTACTTCAAAACCCCTAACCGATGAATTTAGCAAAAGTATTCTCTAGCAAGTACATGCAAAAAAATGATTTATTTCTTATTTCAGAAAATATTTAACTGTCGAACCAATGGCCTGCTAAAACATTCTCTAGTAGGTCATGCGAAAAAATGATTTATTTCTTATTTTGGAAAATATCTAACTGTCGAACCATTGGCTGCCACGTGAAGGGCATATGTGAGTCTGTGTTTCGTCAACCGATTCATCTCTCACATCCATGACGACACACTGCTTCTGTTGCTCACCGACCCCTCTCGATTCGTCTCGCCGCTCCACCTCGAACATCTTTTTCTTCATTTCTCTTAACACAATTGTGTGTGCTTGGGTTTTAGGTGGATGTGGGATGTTCATAAATCGAATGCTTGGAGTTCGCCATTAAACATGCCTTGGATGTGACAGTGCTCAGGTAATTTTCTTTGTTGCTCACTCTTGATTCTCTTTCCTTAAATTAATTATTTTTTCCAGGTTCATCGCCCCTTTCGTCATCTAGAAAAGCATGAGATTCCTGCGCATGGGGTCAAAGGGGAAGCTTGAGTTCATTCCCAAAGTGTAATCGTCTGGACCTATTCAATTGAATACACCCACTCAGAGGAATGTGTTTGTGGACTTCATGCCGCCACAAAAGTTATTGTCGTCGTCACCACAATTAGTTGAGGAGCAGTAAAACGTAGAACCCATGGTTTCCTCCACTTCTAATTCAAAACCCCTAACCGATGAATTTAGCAAAAATATTCTCTAGCAGGTACATGCGAAAAAATGATTTATTTCTTATTTCAGAAAATATTTAACTGTCAAACCATTGGCCTGCTCCAAAATTCTCTAGCAGGTATATGCGAAAAAATGATTTATTTCTTATTTTGGAAAATATTTAACTATCGAACCATTGGCTGCCACGTGAAGGGCATATGCGATTCTGTGCTTTGTCGACCGATTCATCTCTCGCATCCATGTCTCGTAATTTGTTAGAAGGGGTGGAGCATTCCTCATGTGCAAACGCCTTTTGGCATAATGAAATTTTGTGATTTCCAAGTTATATAGATATTTTAGATTTATCCTAATGTTGTACGCCATTATCAATATTTTCTTAACATGACAAGTTTGATGTACGAAAATTATAGGTTTACAGATTTAGTACACATTTTAGATTTTTTTTAGGGCATTCGATATAGATATTCCCTATATTGAAAACATTACGGTTGAAAAGATATGATATCGATTGTAGTAGCTCGCCATTAAACATGCCTTGGATGTGATAGTGCTCAGGTAATTTGCTTTGTTGCTCACTCTTGATTCTCTTTCCTTAACTTAATATTTTTTTCCAGGTTCATCGCCCCTTTCGTCGTCTGGAAAAGCATGATATTTCTAGGCATGGGGTCGGAGGGGAAGCTCGAGTTCATTCCCAAAGTGCAATCTCCTGGACCTATTCAAATGAATACACCTTCTCAGAGGAATGTGTTTGTGGACTTCATGCTGCCACAAAAGTTACTGTCGTCATCGCCACAATTAGTTGAGGAGAAGTAAAACGTAGAGCCCATGGTTTCCTCCACTTCTGATTCAAAACCCCTAACCGATGAATTTAACAAAAATATTCTCTAATAGGTACATGTGAAAAAAATGATTTATTTCTTATTTCAGAAAATATTTAACTGTCGAACCATTGGCCTGCTCCAAAATTCTCTAGCAGGTACATGCAAAAAAAATGATTTATTTCTTATTTTGGAAAATATTTAATTGTTGAACCATTGGCTGCCACGTGAAGGGCATATGTGAGTTTGTGCTTCGTTGACCGATTCATCTCTCGCATCCATGTCTCGTCAATTATTAGAAGGGGTGGAGCATTCCTCATGTGTAAACACCTTTCGACATAATGAAATTTTGTGATTCCAAGATATATAGATATTTTAGATTTATCCTGATGTTGTACGCCATTATCAATATTTTCTTAACAGGACAAGTTTGATGTAGGAAAATTACGGGTTTGCAGAGTTAGTACACATTTTAGATTTTTTTTAGGGCATTCGATATAGATATTCCTCAGATTGATAACAATGCGGTTGAAAAGATATGATATCGATCGTAGGAGTTCGCCACTAAACATGCCTTGGATGTGACAGTACTCAGGTAATTTTATTTTTTGCTCACTCTTGATTCTCTTTCCTTAAATTAATATTTTTTCCAAGTTCATCGCCCCTTTCGTCATTTGGAAAAGCATGAGATTTCCGGGCATGGGGTCGGAGGGGAAGCTTGAGTTCATTCGCATAGTGCAATCGCCTAGACCTATTCAAATGAATACACTCGCTCAGAGGAATGTGTTTGTGGACTTCATGCTGCCGCAATAGTTATTGTCATCTTCGCCATAGTTAGTTGAGGGGTAGTAAGATGTAGAGCCCATGGTTGCCTCCACTTCTGCTTCAAAACCCTTAACCGATGAATTTAGCAAAAATATTCTCAAGCAGGTACATGCAAAAAAATGATTTATTTCTTATTTCAAAAAATATTTAACTGTCGAACCATTGGCCTACTCCAAAATTCTCTAGCAGGTACATGTGAAAAAATGATTTATTTATTATTTCAGAAAATATTTAATTGTCAAACCATTGGCTGTCATGTGAAGGGCATATGCAAGTTCGTTCTTCGTCGACCAATTCATCTCTCACGACCATGTCCCGTCAGTTATTAGAAGGGGTGGAGCATTCCACATGTGTAAACGCCTTTCGACATAATGAAATTTTACAGTTTCCAAGTTATATAGATATTTTAGATTTATCCTAATGTTGTACGCCATTATCAATATTTTCTTAATATGACAAATTTAATGTAGGAAAATTATGGGTTTGCAAAGTTAGTACACATTTTAGATTTTTTTTAGGGCATTTGATATAGATATTCCTTAGATTGATAACATTGTTGTTGAAAAGATATGATATGGATCGTATGGCTTCAAAAAGTATCGTATATTTTATTTTTTTCTCCATGTATTTAACAACAAAATTAAAGTTCAATGGGAAAAATAGACCCATGTCAAACAAACCAACCACCCCGGTTATGCGCTCTTCAAAACCCAAAGTAGAACATGGAGAGTGACGCATCCTAAGTAACCTTTTCAAACCTGTCATTTTCCTTGCATAATAATAGAAGTAATTTATTTCAAATCATTAAATCGGGTCATCAGATCAGGCCGCCACGTCATCCAAGGGCAGGGACAAGTCATATCAAAATGACCCTGAACCTCCACAACAGATTTGGGCTCCCGCGCCTGTCACTGCTAAATCCTGGGCTGACTTGGACAATGACAAAGATTACTATGCCAGATTTTTATGCGGAAATGTGTGCCACGTGTACGGCGGAGGAGTGTTTGTACTTCGTCGACCATCTGCTTATGATTTTCGATGGTTTGTCACTTGTCGAAGGGAGGGGGATTTCCCCCAATGAATACGCCTTTTAGCATAATAAAAGGGTGGCCAAAAAAAGTCTCAGCCTAAAAAAAAATGCCAAAAAATAGACCAACCAACTTTCGAAACATTACATCACAAGTATCTAGGCACATGCGGCCATAACACTAGGCGGCGGAGGAGAATCGTCGCGAGGTGGAAGGACCCCAATGGCATCCTAATACTTTCTTGACTATACCTTAAATGTGAATTATAGAGTGCATGGACTAGTGTTAATTTCCATAACCTTCCTAACACTAGTGTTAATTTCCATAACCTTCCTAACATTCTCCTAACCAAAGAAAAATGCAAGCTTTGGAAACATTTGTGAAGATACATCCACTAAATAATTGAAATCCCATTTGTGGTGAAAAATCTTTGAAATATATTAATTCAAACAATCAACATGCCTTGTGTATGCATGCAAATTCGAAGTGGTCTAATTGGGTGAAACAAATTCAAGGCCTTGTGAGGATACCTTCAGTTGACATGCCTATAATTTATATTTTCTGAACTTAATGGAAGAAATAAAAAAGAATACATCTAACCAAATCCATGGAAACTTATTTTTGAAAGTGAGAGGAATCTTTATGTCGAGAGGTGTTATATAATGACAACCAAGGTGGGGGTTTTGGTGGTGTTAATTTTCGTTAGTGTGACCCGTTTACTATTAATTTCAACCTTAAATTTTCCATCCATTTGACAATCACTTAGAATTCCTTCTTTTATTTTTTCTTGGAGGAGTCAATCTTAAAAATAATAGTTTAGCCATATGGTGGAGTTTGTTTCTCACTTCTTTTCTGTAAAAATATATTTTTCAAGCCTTACACATTAGTGTAGCTAGATTAACACCATCAAATGGGAAATTTTTGAAGAAAGTAATTAAGTTATTGATTATTGTGGCATTATAAATATCTAAGATATGGGCTTTGAGATTGATATCTCTCAACGTTTCTTAGATAAATACATTTAAGATATATGTACTAGTCACTTGTCATTCTTAGAAGGCTCTTATTGTAATCAAGGTATGTGGATCTTTGGCATCTCCTCACTAAACATTTGTTTATTGCTTTCAACTTATATCTCCACTTCGAAATTTCTTTATAGGAAATTTATTTGTATCTAATAGTGAAAATGTTTGTATAGAATCTAAAGGTGGTTAATTAGAACAACATTGTTCACAACAAATCATCATGTTTGTTGCATGCATGTGGTGTTCAAATTCAAAAAAGTTATATGTATTCTAGAATTAGATATTTTTCACATAAATATAAGAGAAGATTTTGGGAAAAATTTGTAATAATCATGAAAGAATCCATATGCATAATCAAGTTTCTAAGTTATTTCATTGAGAGACTCTTTTTCTCAAACTTCATAAAGAAGTTAAAGGTTGTTTGATCCATTAGTGAATTTTTTTAGCACACATAGAGCCCACCAAGGATCAATTCTTATTGATTGCAAAGACCCCCTGGTGCCCCGACAAGGAGATTCAAGGGGTTGAGTCCAGGGTCGTGCCCTTGATGGTTTTGATGGTGTGGATGCCTCTTACCCATATTTACTTAGCTAAAGGTGATCACTAATTTAGATTTATGCATACACAACTTTGTAATTCACCATATGTTTCCTTTGAAACATGGGCAGAGATGCCAACGTTCTATGAAGCTAGTGCCCAATATAATTATTTTATATTGAATAAAAAATCAGAAAGATAAGAGCTACCATCTAGAACCCAAACATCCCATCTTCAACATGATGCATTTATAAGATAGGTTGCCTATATCAAAGCACTCTCTTCTAGTTTATCATGTCCCCACAATATCAAATTTGAGAAGAAGCTCAACATCATAATATTTTTTATCCAAATCAAAACTCCTAAATATGAGGCACCACAAACATAAAACCTAATATAACAAACATAAAAAATAAAATCCTAAATACAATACTTCTTAGAAGTGAGCTTTATCAAAACCTGGATAACTTCTACTCATTTTTAAGGAATGAGACCTAGCTAAGAGCTATGTTTGAGTAAAACATTTTGTGCACTTAATAAGGAGAAATTTTCATTAACCAAATGTATCATGAAACATGCCATAATAATTCATGTATGTGATTTATCATTTACTTTTACAACTAATAATTGCAATTTTAACAAGAAAAAAGACCCACATAATTGAGAATTGTACCAATGTGACATCAAAAAACCCTATTAGAGTTCTTTCTTTCTAATCCACATCTTCACACCCCTCACTTATTCATCATAGCTAATACCACCCTTAGAGTGGCTTAGGCCTTTTATAATTCTCCCTCCTAGGTTCTTGTAGTCATTTTTGCAAGTGAAACTGATAAAGCTATGGATTCAAATAACCTTGAAGTGACCTAGGAAATTCAATGTTTGCATGTGATCCCTTGTGTTTTTTTCTAAAATCTAATTGGTGGTGTGTGATTTATTTGTGTCTATCGAAGAACACCATGAAGCTAATATGTAAATCGTTATTAATAAAGCTTTAGGGATATAGATGGATTCTCCTAAAAATTCCACCAATATTTGTGGGACATTGTGGGGCCATACCTACATAAGGTCTACCTTGAATTTGTTTACACCAACTCTCTTGGGAAGATTCTCAATCAAGGAAATATTAAATTCATACCTAAATTGGGGACCCAGAGCTCATCACCAATTGAAGACTGATTGCAGTATGCAATGTATCTTATAATATCATTTCCAAAGCCCTTGTCATGAGGGTTATATACCTTCTTCCCCTCATCATTCACACTAAGTAAAGTAGTTTCATTCATAATAGATTCATTCTAGAAAAAATCATCACCATTTGGGAAGGGATGTAATGGGCCAAGATATCAAACCAACATATTTTTTTAAAAAAAATCAACTTTGAACAATTCTATGACATGATTGAATGTCATTTTATTTCTAAGGTGATGTTTTAATCTCTTGGATTTTGTCCCATATTTTTCAGCACCACAAGAATGATTTCCCAATATGTTGGGGTGTGTATCACCATTAATGGTGTCCGCAAAGAGACCATTATAAATTAATTGAATTAGTTTTTCTAAATTGTTTCAACTTTCATTTATATGGAGTATCTCTTTCTCTCTTTTTAAAAATATATTTATAATGTTTGGAGTGTCCTTAATTCTTGCCTAATGAAAATGTAGGGAAGAAAATAAAGGTCACGAGTATAATAGAGTGAGGCTCAATCATTGTTATTTTTTTTATCAATATCTTTGATATATATTGTTATTTCATAGTTATATATCGTTAACACTCATGCCATGTTAAAGGATATTTGTATACAATTACCTTCTATAATATAATAGAAGGAATACTCAATTTTTTGTGATGGTTAATATTCCATGGAGTCAAAGTATTTTTTTTGCTTTTGATAACCATTTCTGGTGGCAAATCAGGAGGCTTTGAACCATTGTTGTAAGTAATGGAAACATTTTCTCCAACCATTATATTAATTAACATTGTTTCCACACAAAAATTAGATGTCAACATAATTTATTT
Source organism: Taxus chinensis (assembly GCA_019776745.2). Lineage (NCBI taxonomy): Eukaryota > Viridiplantae > Streptophyta > Pinopsida > Cupressales > Taxaceae > Taxus > Taxus chinensis. Next base: position 3,912,537 of record CM034153.1, read on the forward strand.
TCTTTATATAATAATATTGAACACATAAATAATATAAGAATCTAGAATTTAAACCCTTAAATCTCAAATAATATAGATTTTTTGTAACAAATTAGGAGTTCGTAAGCATACACAATGCATGTGGATCACTGTAAAATATCTCAAAATTTCAAAGAGGAATCATCACATTGAATTATTTTTACTTGTTAGGAGGCCAATATAGCTTGGACTAACAAATGAAGGGGCTAGCAGGACAACAAGGAAAAATAATGGAATTTTTTAAATGGTATACTATGACCTCTTGATCGAGAGAGCATCAAAATTTGGTGACTCACTAATAGATATAGATATTCCATATGACATAATAGAAAAAAAAAAACCAATGAGTTCCTATAAAAAGTATTAATGTAATAAAGTTTTGTATAGGAATCGTTTACCTATAATAGAGAATTTTTATGATAGCAAATAACATCTGAAGGTGCATTATAAAAGAGGATAACACTCTTCCATCCACAAGATCACTTTAGCAAATAACTATCATAGTGAAATCTCAAAGTCATGTACACACACCAATAAAAATTTAAGTTTCTATTAGTATATTCATTTGATGTAAAATATAATAGGGAGTATAAGTATAAATAATTTGGAGAGTTTTTTTTACAACAAAAAATTATTATTAAAATGAAGCTAAACTTGCACTCACATTGGGTAAGTCTAATTTGTAGTTTTCTTAGTCATTTAGAGTTTTATGTTATAGTCGTGCAGTCACACTACCAATCTTGCAACAATCCAGGAAGGTGTGGATTTCTTCTGAAAACTTAGTGTGCTTTTAGTATGCTAAGTAAACCATTCATTCTTCCCTTTAGGTAGAATTTGGCCAACCCATTTATTTAAGTCCGCCTCCATGGAAAATGCATCATTTGATGTAGGAAACGCTAGTAGAGATCTAGAAAAAAAATGGCACCCAAATGTCACTGCAAGGTTATTCCAAAACTTTTTCATGAGGTAATAGTTCTCACTCTGATACCCCTCTTCTTAATGTATTATTATATTTATTTGACTATTTTGAAAGCATATCACTATTTTGAAATTTTCACTCTAGTTGGTTATTTTTTTGGCCAAGTCCCCTAAGAAGTTATGCTCAAACAGTGGATTCAAAATCACTGACAACCCCATGATGTTAAGGTTTAAGGGGTATAAGACATGAAAAAAGTTTGTTCCTATTTTTATTTATTGTCCTAAAACACTGCAAATCCATTGTCAACAATGGCATGTGGTTCATTCAAAACACCTTGGTTATGTTTTCCCATTGGACTAATGAATTATAGGTTACAGAGCGGGATAAAGTCAAAATACCCATTTGGGTGGAATTTCAGGGCTTCCAATTCTCCTTTGGTTTTTTACTAAGAAACTTATCCAACCCCTAAGGCACTTTATTTTCTACGAGAAACTGAGGTTTTATTCACCATGCTCCCAAAATAGGATTTGTGTAGAAATCAACTTAGCTAAAGACGTAAATCAAACCATTGATATTCATATCAATGACACCCACTTTTATCATTAGGTTCTCTATATCAACCTTCTAAATACATTTTTTCAATGTCAATACTCCATTCATATAATTCAAGAATCCCCTTTTATGGTAGACACATAGTTATGGTTGTAAGAAATTGTTTCTACAAATAGCAAATACTAACTCTTCTGGTGATGATTGGACAACACTTTCCAACAAGAAAAATTCAATGTCCTCTTAAGGAACCACCAAGACACCCACAATTGTGTATAGACCTAGAGGTGGGTTCAGAATACCTTCTCTAATAGACTCAAACAATTCCTCTACCAAACCCCCACCTCCATCTATCCATTGTCCCCACAAGCCAGTTCTACTCTTTATCCTTCCAAAACCATGACACTACACTCACAAGCATAGGAGCCTCATTCTATGTCAACCCTTGGGATTGTTTTTATAAATCAATTTCCTTTAAACAAAATACCATCCTTTTCTTGTCTCATGACCCCTCGCCCTCTAGATAAGAGGAATATGTTTAAGTGAAATGTTACCTTATGTAGGTCGTCTAGTTTACTAAGCACAACCGTTCCTTTGTTAATAATTTTATATCCCTCTATGACATGGATAAGGGATTCAATATGAACCTCAATAGTATGTAATGATTGTACATTATTATAATGTTTTAGGCCTTACTAAACTGAAACACAATTATATGGTCAAGGAAATTTGTTAGTATTTTATAACATGCATATTCTTTTCTTGTGAGGCATTAAAATCATGGTTTTTTCTCCTCCATTCAATGGCCCACGCTATTTGATTGGGTGTCATATGTCATATATATCTAGTCATGACTTTGGTAGAGAAGGTGATATCACATTTTTTACACCAAATATTTCTCATAATATTATTTCTTGGGGATCTAACCCTACCCGTCGGTTTATGTGGATCCCCTTTTAGTTTGACGACTGAATTTTAGGATCGCCAATTTTTATGCCTCCAAAAATGTTGTGGAAAAATTCTTAGATATATAGATGAATATAAGAATCACTCCCTAATTACCATTTGGTTATTTGTGGATATTTCAATATAGTTGAATCATGCGAGGATAAAGTAGGTCACCTTACAATGTGTTGGTGTGCCGGTGAAAGGGAATCCTAGTTTTATATGCGTAATAAATTCATTTTTTAAATCATAACCACCATTGAAAATATCCTTTTACTTTTTCGTGGTTCATTTAGTTCAATTTCAAATAATTGCAAGATATGTTTGATAAGATACCAGAACATTTGTTGTTGGACGAGAAGTATTTTTTCATTCTCTTACGAAAATGGCCTCCATTTTTTTGTCGTTGATGGGATCACATTTTAATATCACTCGCCTATTCAATTTTATATTGAATAGATCCCCATTCCACCCAAAAACCATAAGTCTCGATTCTGTCTCATTACATATCATCTTAAACACAATAAGACTGTAGACATATTATAAGAGTTTATAATTTAGCCCCCACCGTCAAGGCTACTCAGGTTGTATTGAATGGTGGGTTTATTCCATTACATACACCTGTAGACACTAGAAAACACACCTTGTGCATAAGGTCATGTTGGTTGGATTTTTTGCCACTAAATACGCCCAATGGAAGTATGCAAAAATCAGCAATAGTTACGGAAATTCACCTTTGGACAGGGTGAAATTTCATTTGCTTTATGAGAGGGGCAGTTCCCTCGTATGATGTTGTTTTTTGTATTTTTGGTGCTTTTAACTGGAAAGCACAAAAGGGGAAAAAAATGAGAAATAAAAAGGAGAAAGAAATAATGAGGAGGGAAAGAGAACACAACCTCGTAGGTGTTAGGCAAGACAGAAATTTTTTTGACACAAAGTTCTACAAATCTGTCTTATCAAGGACACACAAGTCCTTCTTGGTCATACAAGATTTCCTTACAAGGTTTGTTGAATGGGTAGAGGAGAAATTCTCTATCTGGCAGAAAGGAATACAATGAGCGTGAAATCTGGGAAGCACAAAGTCTTCATCTCCTTCAAAATATGTCGGTATGGTAAAAATTCCATGTGCTTTGATGATCAGCACAAAGTTTGATTTACCTGGGCATCCACCATACTATGAAGGAACAACATTGCTAATAATTTAATCACAAGTAGATTATCATATTTTGCAATATAAAAATTATTAACACAACGGTATAAAACTATTGTATTCATCTGTGTACACAAAGTTACAACAGTAAAATGTGTAGATAGAATAGCCTCTCCAAGAGCATGGAATGAAAGAATGGAAGAGAGAGATAGATAGATCCCCCTTTACCATTACAATGTATCCTTATATAGGAATTCTTTCCCAAGAAGGAGTTATAAAACCACTTGAATGATCTTTAACCCCAATCCCAACCTCAAGTTGACTCAACTTGAGTTATATGTTACAATACAATTCACAAATGTATAATATTTAATTAATTTGGTGAAAACATTAATTAAATATATTTCAACTTGGTGAACACTTATATTATAATTGCATTCTTGCTTCGTGTTGTTCTAAAACATGTAGTTGAAGAGAATGATGCCCATGCCTCTTAATTGCGCTTTCAACCACTACTAAGCTGCCATTCTAAACTGAGTTTGTTTTATGTAAAATTCTCTAGTGAATCTACATCAATTCTTTATTTTCTTGGTTTTTTATGTAGATCTCAGAGCCACAATTCCAATGAGTATTCATTTGCATGATTTCGTTGAGAATTGCTCAAGATATGGCCATCTGAGCAGAGGTAGCTTGTTTTGGGGATTGTGAGGTTTACTTGATCTTCACGAGACCGAGTATTTAATTCTTGGCTAGAAAGACATTCTCTCCTTTTATAATGTTCTTTACATAGAATTTAAATTATTTTGCATTTAAATTTGGTGGGGCTACCTTTCTCTTTTCATTTCTTAGAATGGGGATGATTATATTAAAACCATATATAATGTCATCTCGGCCAACTTGGCTGAGCTAGCTCTTTTCATTCACCTTCGCCGAGATCTTCTATTCGCACATATCAGGCTAATTATTTAACTTATACCTCATATCGTGAGCCCAAAATTCCATGTTTTCATGTGTCTCAACGTCTTTTCTTTGCATCAGGCTATTATGTATCGCAGGCTCGACTCCCCCCTTGTGTCCACGTATTCAACATTGCACCGAGTTGAATGTTACGCCAATTCAATGCATTGATTTGGATTTTTCATATAACTAATCCATCTTGCGGGTGAATCCATATTAACTAAAGAATTTGGCATCCACGGTGGGACCATTTTGGTTGTGGGTGAATCCTTTTCATTTTATGAATCTAATAGTGTTTTATTTAGAGTTTATGTACTCTTTTTATTTTATTTTTCTAACATATGTTGCAAATCTAACATATGGTTTTTACATGTCTGTCAAAAATTATAAAAAAAAAATCAGGTTGTAGGTCGGTCGCAACTGTGACTGGGTTATGATTTTTGACACAAAAAGACTAATAATTTGGTTGCAAGGTAGTTGCAACTACGACTGTTCTATAATTTTTTTGCAAAAACCTAAAAAACATTTGTTTTTCTTAAAGAAATGAATCATGAATGAACCAACATTTTATTGTATGTATGGATAAGGGTAAATACCCATCCACATAACTGTGGGAAGTGCATGGGCATAATCCCAAAAACACATTTCGAGGAATACCACATGAACCCAAAAGTAGTTAGAACATTGAGGGAAATGGCCAATGCAACAGGTACCTCCACCTACTTGACTAGTACACCCATTACATTTAGCACCAAGGTTATCCTTAGTGATGACCCCGGTTTGATTGATCGAGTGAACTAAAAGCCAACTTCGTTAATCAAGGTGGGTAAAGTAAAGCTGGCAAGTAGAAATTTTTCCAGTGTACCGCACTCATTTGGGTAACACTTGGTATTTAGGGAGAGAACCTTTTATAGGAAGCCAACGGAATGAGCCCCTATTCCAGTTTTGATTAAAAAAAGAGTAATGTTTCTGAGTCACCCCTGTGACTATATCTATTCTTCACCGACCCTTCTTACACTATCATATCTTTTTTTATCTTCCACTCTACATTATGTTTTTCCCAGTCTCAGTACCAACTGCGACTATGCTACATTTCTTCATCACATATTCTTCCCAGAGTTAGTTGTAACTACGACTGACCTGTCATCTTCCGCATCATTCATTCTACATTCTATCATGATTATTGATTTTCCGTAGAGTTAGTTGTAACTATGGCTGGCCTATAATATGTTAAGTTATCTATTATATCTCAATTCCACATTTATCCCAGAGTCATTCGCAACTACGACTGACCTGTTCTGATTTGTCCATTTTGTATTCTATTTTGATTTATGATTCATCCTCGACATAGTTATAACTGCGACTAGGCTGAGATTTTAATTTCCTTATGTTCATCACATCATTGGGTTTTCCCATTTATCTCACACATTCATTGCCTTGAGGCCATTTTGAGTTTATCCTTACATGGATAATACCTGCACACACTCGTATAGTCCTTCTTATACCATGGACCACTCATCTCATCTATATGATGACATCTTTAGCCATAGGAGAATAGTGGGAGATTCCAAAGAAAATACTACATCTACCACTCCTCCCCTGAAAGATGAGGAATTTTACAAGATCCCACCTTTCGATCCCAAGTTTGAAGAGGCCTTATATCATAATCCGAAGGCTCTCGTGGAATATCTTAGAAAATACTATTTCAAGTTAAATGCAAATAATTTGAAGGCCTACTCCGCAAACCAGAAACCTTCTTCATCCACCACCGAAACACCTCATACTACTGCCATGACCATTGGCCCCATGCACTCTACAATTTTCCACACACATCATATTCCTTCTACTAGTGTCACTAAACCTCTTGGGTCCCATCCTTATACTACAATACCTACTTTTACCCACAAAATTCCACCTAATTCATCATCCTTTTCTCATACAGCTTCTTCATTCTCTCATGGTTACAACCATAGACCATATCATTATCGTACACACCCATTCACTCAACCACTTCAAATCCGTACTTACCAACAAACATCGAACATCAACCAAGACCTGATAAATAGAATTTGTAACCTCACACTTCAAAATTAGGTAATGAGGATTCCTAATCTCACATACAGTCATCTTTGTAATGAACATATTCATCCATGCATACTTATGAGATCATATCCTCCTCATTTTGAGATGCCTAAATTCGATAAATTCAAGGGTAAAGAAGACCCTCAAAATCATTTGCGCATGTTCAAGTATGCTTGCTACCTCATTAGTCACGATAACGCACTTATGTTGCAGACATTCCCCTTGTCATTAGGTGGTCAAGATTTAGACTAGTATATTGGCCTTACTCAATATAGCATCATTTCATTTGAACAACTAGTCAATCCATTCCTTGGTCATTTTTCAATTAATGTTACCAAACGTACTACCTTATCTAATCTTTACAATCTGAAACAATTTGATGATGAGCCCATAATTAATTATGTATCACGTTGGAGGTATGTTGTTCACGAGATTACTTTCCCCATTCCTCAACCAGAACTTACTCAATTTTTTGCCAAGATTTGTGTCAAAAATATCTCTCACACTCTTTAAATTCAGCAGTTTCAATATTTGAGGAAGCCATCTTGATGGCCAAGCAAATACAAAATGTTTATGGTAGTATTGGAGAGGTCAAGCTTCGTAAGAAGAATGATTTCTCTAAGTTCACCAAGAAGACTCCTTAAGTAAATCAGCTCGTCCTTCAATCTAATCAAGGCTCTACATCCAATACCTCTAAGAATACTTCCATGGCTCCTAATAACCCACAATTCTGGGAAGCACAAAGTACATCCTAAGATCCATTTCAATTGTGTCACCAATACACTCATTTGACTGAATCACTCTCTAGCATTCTACCAAAATGTCTCGATGCCCAAATTATCTCACTTCCACCAATATGACAAGAATATCATAATGCACCAAAACCACTATGGTGTCAACAATCAATTAGGAATATTAATATTTATTAGTGCTTCATGGATTATAATTAATTTGTACAGTTAGTAATGTTGGTATGGATAAATTCTAAATGTAATATTGGTGAGTTGTTCTAACAACTCATGTATATAGGAGCTTGTGGAGATTTTGTAGGATTTTCAAAATAGGATTTCTAATCTTACATATGTGTTATGTATTCATCCGAAATAATCAATCAAATTGTTGATTATTGTGATAACTCTGTCTAAATTTAAGATTTGGTATCAAATCAATGTTCTTCCCTAGTTAGACCATGCCTGCAATAGAGAATTAGAAGGAAAGTAAGGGCATTCATTTATTTTTTCACCCCGATGTATTGATTTTAAAGTTTATTGATATATGCATGCATTTTATAATTACGTGTGTATTATTCTCCAAGTGTGAATCTATAGCAGCTTCTGAGTGTTGTATTGGAAACATTGTGCCTGGTGGAGCTTAGAAAAGGAACTACAGATGAATTTTATGGAATGTTATAGTTTTGTAATCTGTGTGCATCTCTATTACAACTACCATCAATTAGATTTGTAAGAAGTCTTCTCCTCTTGCCAATCAATTCAGTCTCCTTCATAGCGTGTACATTTCCAAAAACAAGCATCTATTTGTCTTCTATGAGTTACACCACATATTTTGAAGATTGCGATGACTGAGGATAAATACTATGAATCTCTTTGAAATTACATATGGTTAGATGAAGTCTTGCTACCTAGGAGATAAATACATGTCAAGTGTGCATGTCATGTATCAAGTGTAAGTCCAAGTCCATATTATATGGCATAGTTTAGGTCAGTTAATGTTTTCTATTATTGCATTTTTATAGTGGTCTCGTAACAGGAAATAAGGAAAGTATCAAATTCCAAAGTCTATTTTATAAGGATAATTTTTTTTTGATGAAATAGTCTATATTACTTTATAAAATATTACAGCCTATCCACAAAAAATATGGGTGGTAAAGGGCACACCCCACGATCAAACTAGCCGACGGCTAGGAGACTAAAGTATCAGGCCCAAGGGGCAACAACAAACATAACAACAATGCCAGAAAATAAATATAATAACAAACTAGGCTGCCACAACAAACATAGAGGCAGGGGGCGGTGGAGGACCCTTATCCTCCAAATTACTACCAGGAAGATCATTGCCATTTGGAAGGGGCGGCCATCCGGAAGCAACTTCTTCTTCTTTGTCATCCTGCTGATTCAGAGAAATGGCAAGAGCCAACCTGGGGACTTTTCCATAATCCCATCCATCTCTCTGCACAGGAGGCGAGGAGTGTGATGGGAGCCCCAGCCACTATGCTACATGGAATGATGCAGGGACCCCTAACCACCGTGGTTGACAGGGCCCCGTTAATGATCGGGTTGCCACCTGGGGGAGTGATGATGATGAGCACGGTCAACTGACTAGCCTCGGCCATGATGCCCTATAGAACGAACACTCCTAGAAGGGGAGGTAGGGGGTTCCCGTGTCACAGTGCAAGGAGTGTTGGCCCAATGATCCAAAAGGGTCTGAAGGTGCCACACTTCCAGCTCCACCTTGTAGGCCTGGTCCTGCATCTGTAAGAACACATTCGAGATAAGCATGGCCTTGTCTTAATGTGAAAGAATGCAAGAAACTATGGAATATGCAAGAATAGCAAAATTGTGTTCTTTCCATATAAAAAATAGGATCTCCACTCTAAAAGTATGCCACACTTGTGCAAAAGCATGGGTAATGGAAATATAATCCCCCAGCAAAGCATGTTGCCAAATAAATGGAGCTAGTCTAAACGGCCAAAAGAAATTGTGGATCCAAGCCCAAATAGCTTAATCTTTTGGGTAGTACAAGAACAGATGTATGAGCATCTCAATGTGCCCACAAAAAGGGCATATCCGGGGAGCTATCTTGTAATGAGCTAATCTATGCCCAAGAAGAAGGCCTTGATAAAGAAGACACCAAGAAAAATAGACTAGCTTGGGCTGAATGATGGATCTCCAAACTGTATGAAATCTAGCTTCCCAGGATGACCATCTAGAATTGATGGACCATCTCGAGTTAAGCAAGGCCACCATCGGCAGCTTGAGGATGAGCAGAGCATAGTCTTTTCCTGGGGAGTAATTTAAGAAAGGGGTATCTGGAAACCATTTCCAATCCTTCCACCAAGGCCTGAGAGAGACTACACCAACTTTGTGAATCATCTCGGCAAGAATGGAATCAAGAACTTCCTGATAAGACTCTCTATCATCTGAGGCAAGCCAAAAATTGGATTTATCTTGAGGCAAAGTGAGAACTAATTTGGTATGCTTGTAAAAGATGTCCTTAAGAGTACGCAAGCCTCAACGATACAGCTGAAGAGCATGAACCCAGGGCACTTGGGCAAGTGGCACATCATGAAAATTGATGAGAGTAGACCACCAAATGTTGTGCTCATTAATGGATAGCCCATTTCTGAAACCATCCCCTTCCCATATTAAAAAGGGTTTGAGTAACTCCCAAGCTTTCCATATACTTTTGACAACAAAGGTGCCCACAACCTTAACTGGGGCTTTGATAATGAGTAGACTGTGAAAATCCAGCCCTTGCCAATTTTTGTGCCCTTGAGGGGAGCCTTGAAAAATACAGTTGTGAATCAACACTTTCCAAGCTTCGTTGCCAATGCAGGCCTGAATGATCCACTTAGCTGCCAGTGCAGACTGCTGGTGGCCAATGTCAGATAGATCAAGACCTCCAGAATCCCTAGGGAGAACAATATTCCCATGAAACTATGTGAAATCCTTTTCCAAGCTCCGAACTAGCCCAAAGGAAATCTCTGAGGATTTTCTCCCATTTCTTGGAAGAGGCTTTAGCCAACACCCAGCATGAAGAGTAATAAACATGTGTGGCTGCCAATATCTTAGAGAAAATCTAAAATTTTCCTGCAAACAAAAGGGGTTTACTAATCCAGTACTCCAACTTGTGGGAAACCATGTCAATAACATATTGCCAAAGTTAACTGGGAGAAGCATCGAAAGCAAAGGGAATGCCCATAAATTTAAAAATTTCTCCATGTTGGATATATTTCTAGTCATAATGATTCAGCCGACCGGGTTTAGGGAGAAAAGATTGCTTGAAGCACTGGGTCTTTCTCCATTGGATACTAGAACCTGAAGCTAAACAATAGGTGTCCAAACACTGAATGACATTGTTGATATTTGCTTCCTCCTCCAAGAGCGTGAGGAAGGAGTCATCTATAAAATTCCCATTGACAAGCTGAAGGGGAGGCGTAGAAGGGAGTTGAATAACCCTCACAAGCCCTTGATCCCGAGCATTACCAAGAAGGAACCCAAAACCTTCAGTGGCTAGCACATAAAGAGCAAGCACTAAAGGACAACCATTGTCTGATAGAGCGAAAAATCCCAAGTATGATCATTAACAGATAGAGAGGCTGTGGCATCTGTAAAAAGCATTTTGATAGAGGCAATGAAAACCGAACTGAAGCCCAGCGCTTCAAGCATAGCCAGAATGAAATGCCATTCAATCTTGTCATAAGCTTTTTCAAAGTCAATTTTGACAAAAATGGTTGGCTATTTAGAGGTTCTTGCCCACTCCATACCTTCCTAGACAGCCAAAATATTATCTATAATGTACCTACTCTGTATGAAACCAATATGCTCAGGACTGACGATAACAAGCAAGATGGGCCGAAACCAAAGAGCTAAAGCCTTAGCTATGATCTTGTATGAAACATTAAGCAAGGTAATCGGCCACCAATTGCATATGAGCTCCAGGTCTCCTGCTTTAGGGAAGAACTTTATGTGACCCCGATTAATAAGGGCACCGAGGGACCCTGAGTGGAGAGCTTCGAGGTAGACTTGCAACAGATCCCGGCTAAGCAAGTCCCAAAGGGCTTTGTAAAACTCACAAGGGAATCCATCCATTCCATGAGCTTTATCATTGTCCATGAGGGAAACAACTTCATATAAGTCCTCTAGAGTAAGGAATCTGTCACAGATAACTCTGTGAGCTGGAGAAAGCTTGCAATGAACAACCGAGAGGCATTCAATGAGTGCAAATTTCGCTCAGGGGGTTATTCCTGCACTTTGAAAACCTGAACATAGTGCCTAACAAAGGCTTGGACCATCTGAGGAGTGTTAGAAATCCAAACACCAGCATCAATAATGGTAGAAATTTGCTAGTTCATGTGCTTGGCTTTGAGCCACTGGTAAAAATCTTTGGTGTTACGGTCTCCAATTTTAAGCCAGTGCAGCCAAGCTTTAATCTGGGCACCTCAAGCTGTGTAGTCATCAGAAATGCAGATTTTTTGCCACAAATTAGCAACTTGGAGTTACATATCCACATTGAAAGGATCCTGTTTGAGCACCACCGTCAAGCAGCTCAACTCGGTGGAGGTGGTGGAATAGGGCTGCCACTGAAATTTAGTGAGCTGAACACCATACATCCGAAGGAATTTAGTGAGCCGAATTATAGTGTCTTTCCACCAACTCATCCAACCCACCTTACCAAGAGGGATAGGTGCAAGGTTCCAAATTTGGCAGATGTGTGCCAAAGTGGGGTCATGATGCAGTAAAGTAGTATTTAAATAAAACTGCGTATTTTTAATTTTTGGATTTCATTCAATACGGAACCAAATCAGAATGTGGTCGGAAAGAATAGCGGTCGGCAATGCTTCCACCAAAAGAGAATAACACCTAACAAATTTAAAGAAAGGTTGTAAAGAGATCATGACATGATCAAGACTTTTAAAAACCTGATCTTGGTAGTTTCTAAGTTTGACCAAGTGTACCATGGTAGCGTGTTGGTGTGACGCAAATAATTAGGGTCATAAAACCCAAAATTATTATGCATGTAAAACCAAGATTCCCTTTTTCCAGCTAGCCACCTCATGGGTAAAAGGCCCATTTTTTCATTGGGATGCTCCACCATATTAAAATCCCCGTTGATTAACCAGTGAGCATTTGGAAGGTCGTCTGCCACCCACTGCCAAATCGACTTCCTTTTTGATGCGTCATCAGGCGCATAAACATTAATAATCCCAAAGGAGAGATTTTCAATATTGAATAACACCCAGAGAATACGGTTGTCAGGGTCATATCCATGATTGACATAATGCAGCCGCAACTTCAGAGAAATAAATGTGATCATTCCACCTCTACCAGCAGCATGGTTGTTAAGGATAGCTAAACTGTCAGGCCAAATAGTCTTGGCGACAGAATCAAGTGAAAAACCTGTAACTTTGATTTATGCAAACACAGAATATCCATATCCAGGAAGCTTGTCCTAAAATATCACACTATGTATTTGCGATTGGAGTCTGTGAGACCCCGAACATTCCATGAGTAGCAATTCATGAGGAAACATTGTCTAGATGCATTTCTTAGTCTAGCTCACTCAAACCATCAAGGGCCCCAAAACTGTTCTGCAAAAACCGTTGCTGGTTAACTAAAACAAACTCAGACAGTTGAGTAGCCCACCAACTATTAGGGCTATACTCCCCTTCCTCGCGCTCACGAGGAGGGTTGCAAGAACGCCAAACCACCTTCTTTCGTGGAGAAACAACTTTGTTAGAAATGAGTAATGGTTGAAGACCACCCTCATTTTGCAAAAGAGCAGGTTCTGTGTTTGAGGCCAAAGGTGCCAGTTTACTTAAAGAACCAACCATACTGCTAGCCATTACCTTCGTATGAACTAGAGGTAACTTAGTATCCGAAGGTTTCTTTGCAGCTGAGCTGGAAGCATTTGGAAGTGCCTTTATGGACTGAATAGCTGAACCATGTTGCAAAGGCCTGATAGGAGAGGCTTTGTTCTTGTTGGATTTTTGGCCACCCACTATGTGCCATCCCTCCTCTTTAGGTTGAGGGCGAGGATTGTTCAAAGGCTTTGAAGCGGCTCAGCGAGCAGCCAACAAGGGACAATCCTGAATTTTATGCTCATAAGATTGACATCAAAGGCAATTATTTAGGAGATTGATGTATACCACCTTCTAAGAGAAATACACATCACCAACCTAGATGACAATGGACTCTTTCAGGTCCTTCGAAAGATCCAGTTCTATGTAAAACCTCTTTTGCAGATGATCTGCAAAGAAATTATTAGGCTCTGTGTATATAACACAGCCGAGATTCACATCAATACGCTCTAAAAATTCTAGCAAGGCATAGGAACCCCTAGGAGCTCAACCCAACTGGGGACCTTAAGAGCCATCTGGTTAGAGACAACAAAGTCTCTAGTCCAGGGTGACAAAACTAGCAGGGAGCTTCTTACATACCAGGTTTGTTGTTTATTCAAGATAAGGGAAGCATGACTAGGATTAGCAAAACAAAGGTAAAAAAACCATGGGTTAGGTTCTAGATAGTGTTGGTGCTCATTCTAATCTCGCACCATTTACCCTTAAAAATTCCTCAGTTTGCGGCCTTTTTCACGTTTTTTATCTCCCCGAATTAGTGCACAAAAAACTCTGTCCTCCATTTGTCGAGTGTGATGCCCCACACTTGTTTGTTGTATAAGAAAGGTGGCAGACCAAAATCCCAATATCCCGGTAGTGGAAGCCATCAGATCCTGTATTAATGGGGAAGAAACGTTTTCCAGGTTCTCACCCACTAAGGCGCATTAAGAATGATATTATATTTTTTTCATGGCGTGGAGGCACCGCGCATGTTTAGGGACCAGCCCCTGAGTTTTATTTTTGGAGATGCACTAAGGAGACACGTGGAAGGCCCACGCTTGTTTGGAGACTAGTTTTTGTGCCTCACCTTTGTAGATGTGCAAGGGAAACACGTGGATGGTTTTGATATAAAGTAGAAAGGGGAAAAAATCAATGGTTGCTGTGTAATGCATAATTTGAAATGGAAATTACTAGAGGAGATGGATGCATGGCAGAATTGCAGATGAAAGAGAGAAAAAAGGGGATGACCTATCAAGTCTAGCTATGCAGAAACTTCGAAGGATTGCCAAATTTTTGTGGCATGGCATCCTAGTCATTAGTGGAGAGGCCCAAAAAACATGATCAGTTTGCAACTGGTCCACCTAGCAACTTTCAAATATAAATTTGTTAAAGGTTGCTTTTTGAGGAAAATGAGTAACAAGTAGGGGTCCCTCGAATATTCTTATTTTTTGGAGAAAAATTGAGTAAATGAAATTTATAAATGCAATGAGATTACTCTTGCAAATCATCGGGAGTTCATTTTCACGAGAAAATTTTGAGAAAATCTCATCTTCTGAGAAACCAGGTTAAATTCCTCTGTGGCAGATTTTCATTCATGTTGAGTCAGTTACGAATGTATAGCCATCAACAAGCTCTGAGATTGTTTAAAATAACTCTCCCTTGCTGATGAATCTGATAAAATTTGAGTTAATTTTGTGTTAAATTTCTAGAAAATTTTGTGTTTATTTCACTTTCATAATGTCTGAAAGCAGTTTTTCTTGTTCCTATTGCAATCTTTTATCAAAATCTCTTTGAGTCACATAGATCTCAATCCTTGTGATAGTTTAGTGGCATCTGCAATTTCATTTTTCAAAAGATCTTTCATCTAGGAATGAAATAAATGATTTAAAATCACTTTTCTTTCATCTATTGAAAGATATTGTTTGTAAGCCTCTGGGTGTACCTCAGGTGAGATTGATCTTAGATTTTGATGTTTTATTGGGTCTTCTAACTCGAGCCTTCATGCTAGAATCTCAAATATTGTGTGAAAAGTGTGAATCTGGGCCTCCATTGACGCGCACTTTTTGGTTGAATGAATGTTTTAACTATTTTGATGCTTTCTGTTATTGAGTTCTATCTCTAAGATAGGATAAGAAATCTACTCTGACGAATCATATTCCATACCTTAACTCTTATCTGTACATGTAAGCTTATCTCTTAAGATAAGATAAACCTTATCATTTCACATGGGTTCCACATTTTTAGACTTTTTACAAATAAAATACACAAAATATTTATGACCTCACTCCTTGTCCTTATTACCAATATAATATTTCTAATTCCTAATCATGTAGACCCTACTTCTCTACTTATCCCAACTTTGACATTTTAACATTACTAGACCACTTATGACAAATATTTACTTTTTACAACATTCCTATTGTACTTTGACTGTTACCGTACTCTACATTATTGGTAGCATCGTACTGGCAGTGTCGTTATCTTCTATCAGACGCTACTACTAATTATACTTAACAACATCCTATTCCTAATACATACATTAATGAAATAGAAATTACGGAGGAAAATTTTAGTGTCGACATCTTCCCCCTTCCTAGCTTCTACTCCATCCTCTGAGTAGACTATTCTGGTGCTTGGAAAATCTTCAACTTGTCGTGGTTGACCCATTTCGTAATGGGAGTGCCATCCAATTCCTCTAGTTGGTACGTACCATTTTCATGCACAGTTGCTATTTTGTAGGGCCCCATCCATTTTGGAAGAAATTTTTTCTGTCTTCTTTTTTTGTATCTGGAATCATATACTAGAACCAAGTCATTCACTTGAAATGGCGACCACCGGATATTTTGATCAAAGTATTCCTTCTGCTTCATTTTCTTCTTCTAGCTCGTATCCTTAGCTATTTCCCTCATTTCCTCTAGCAAATGAAGATGTACCAACCTTTCTTTTACTGAATCACTTTCATCCATTCTTTCATTTTCTATTACTCTGACCGTGGGAATATCAAACTCAATAGGAAGAACTGGATCAATGCCATAAGCCAACTGAAATGGGGAGTATCTTGTTGCTGACTTTGATGTTGCCCTATATGCCCACAATGTTGCATGAATCCTTTTATCCCACTTATGTACCTGCAAGGCTGCATCTTTTACTAGAATTTGACACAACACAAAATTTGTTCGTTCCACCTGTCCATTTGTGCTTGGCTTGTATGTTGTTGCCTTCCTGTGCTTAATAGAAAACTTATTGACTAGGGCTTCTACCACCTCATTAATGAAGTGGATTCCTTGATCTGTTACAATTTCTAATGGACAACCAAATCTGGTGACAATGCGTTCATATTTGAACCTTGCCACTTCATCCATGGAAGTTGTTTTCAATGGCCTAGCTTCAACCCACTTGGTTAAATAATTTGTGGCAACTACAATATACTTATTTTGGCGTGAGGTAGTTGGAAGTGGACCTACAATGTCTATTCCCCACTTTTCAAAGGGACCAAGTGGAAGAATAGGACATAATGGAGCTGATGAAGTCTTACGGTTACCATGTGTTTGAAAAATATCACATGTCTTACAATAATCATAACAATCTTTAAAAAGAGTGGGCCAGTGATAACCTGCATCCAAGATCCTTCTTGCTGTAAGTTGTCCAAAGAAGTGCCCTCCACATGTACCATTGTGGAATTCTTCTAGCAGTTCCTTCCCTTGATCACGTCCAACTGCCCTCTTGTACTGTCCATCATGAGATCTGCATATTTCTGTTGTTCACCAAATTCTTCAAGAAAACTTTCAGTTAATAAATCCCATGAATTTTTCACATTATCACCTAGTGTTTCAAACCACCTAAGTGTTGAACCATCTAAAAAGGTAGGAAAAAATTCAGTCCATTGTTCCCTTCTTATGAGGCCATTACAAATACAAGATCATTTAAACTCTTGAATGAAAGAAGAAGCATCTTTATTAGATTGAGCTGAAAAAATAGGAATCTTTCCCATTTTCAAAAGTAACCACCGTGAAATACCAACCCACAAGTACAATCAACACGACTTATGTGCACAAATAATTGGAATCACTATACTAGAAAGTGACTTTACACCTTTCTACAGTAAAATAGAAATGACCACGGTAAACTATGGTAAAACTTGACTTACTGCGGTAAAAACTGACTTTACTGTGGTAAACACTATTCACAGTAAAAAGTGAAGTTAATGCGGTAAATACTATTCACGATAAAAAGTGACTTTACTGTGGTAAATACTATTCACAGCAAAAATGAATTTACCATGGTAACTCCTATTCATGGCAAAAATGAATTTACCATGGTAACTACTATGCACAATAAAAACAAGGTTACCCTCCAATTGATTTTTGACTAAGTGGGAATATCTCTCCAGAAAATCCACCAACGAGGAATGGTCCTGGCAACGGAACCAAAATGTCATCACCAATCCGGCACTATGATAATTTTTTACCAGGAACTCCTCGTGCTATGATTATTTACTAATGCACAGCCTTTAGTTTGGTGGATGTAATCTGGAAACAAAACAACAAACATAACACAAGAATACCATCAACTATGATAAGACAGAATGATGACAAATCTGAAATATCAAAGTAAATTTTAATATTAACATGAAATTGTTACAATCTCACCTATGAGGTACTTCAAGTGTTATTGACTTCACTTTCCTTCCACCAATACTATGAAAGAAACTTTACAATTACACCTCTTAATGGCTTCTTCAACACACCTTTAAACTGATGGCTTCCTTTACACACTTCATACAATATTTCTCACTACTTCCTTCTATGCTAAATGAGGGGGGTGGCCTCTTTATTTATAGAACTTCCAGGCTTATCCATCTTATCTCTAAGATAGGATAAAAAATCCACTCTGACGAATCATATTCCATACCTTAACTCTTATCTGTACATGTAAGCTTATCTCTTAAGATAAGATAAACCTTATCATTTCACATGGGTTCCACATTTTTAGACTTTTTACAAATAAAATACACAAAATATTTATGACCTCACTCCTTGTCCTTATTATCAATATAATATTTCTAATTCCTAATCATGTAGACCCTACTTCTCTACTTATCCCAACTTTGACATTTTAACATTACCAGACCACTTACGACAAATATTTACTTTTTACAACATTCCTATTGTACTTTGACTGTTACCATACTCTACATTATTGGTAGTGTTGTACTGGCAGTGCTGTTATCTTCTATCGGACGCTAATACTAATTATACTTAACAACATCCTATTCCTAATACATACATTAATGAAATAGAAATTACGGAGGAAAATTTTAGTGTCGACAGTTCTCCATTTGTTATGAAAGTTTCTCAAGGATCTAGCAAATTCAAATATATTTTGTTGATCTCCCACCAAAAAAATTATTCAAATAACCAATCCTACCTTGAAGCACCCTTGTTTTACTCTAAATATCCACAAAAGAACAAAAATATACTTGCTAAAGTATGCATAATAGGTCAGGTTTCCAAATGTCTTTAGTAACCCTAACCTTGTGTTGAAATTATGTCCATTTTCTAGAAGTGACAACTCGTGAGAGTCAGATTTGGTGTGTTGATCAAATTTTCCCAGGGTTTTCTTTATAAAATTTGTGCAAAAGAAATATATTTGCATCTCCTTCAATAATTAGAGGTTACAAAATAGGTTCTCTTACCTTGGTTGAAAGGCACAACCTAAAATAGTTAGGATAAGATGACATCTTTTTAAGGTGTTATCCATCTCTCCACAAATCCAAGTAACAAAGGGTCAGTTAGATTTCATCCCTAGCTACAAATCGATACACATTTATGATCTATCTGCCTCTAAGCTCCCTATTGAATTTGTGTTGCTGCTTGGCTTGAAAAGGAGAACGAATTTGGATACCAACACTCATGGTGCCATTACCGGGGATACTTTGAAGAATTTAAAGTTTTCCAAACCCTGGCAATGTTTCTTAAAGTTATGTGTGCAAATACAGTTTGTAGGCATCATTCTCTAATCAGATCTATAAGACTTGAACAAGGTTATAAGTTCTGCATGATATATGTCCAATTTTTCTAGCAGTTATTGTACTAATTTTGCCCCACCATTGATAAATTTGGGTGAAGGAGGGTCTGATTTGTAAAGCTTTGCATGATTTTTAGTGCTGAAAAACATTTGACAAATTATTTTTAGTGCATTTACACAACTAGGGTGAAAATCCTTAGTGGCGACTTCGAGTTATTTTGATTTATATAAATGTCAATGTCTTAACCTCTGTCAATTGAAAATTTGTTATTAATCTTTGTAAAGCTAGAGGGAAGAAGGTATTTCTTCACCACAGACCCTAGTAGAAGGTTGTTTCCAGAGTTTGGAAAGTCTAACTCAGAAGGCAGAAGAGTTTGGAAGGTTATTGGAGATCAGGCCTCAAGAAAAGAGATCTCCATTGGTGAAAATGATCGGCACGTGATCGAAGATTGCAATGCTTCCTCAACTGCTTCTGAATCAGGTAGTCTCTTTGTAAATCCAAATTCTCCATCTGGAGAGGGGCCTTCTCATTCCACTCCTGTATTTGAAAGATTTGCATCTCATTCTACTCCTATATTTTCCAAATCTGATAGTGCCTGCTGTGAAAAAGAGCCATTAGGGGATAGCCATTTTGAAAATTGTATCCCTGTACCCCTCACTCCTCATCACTTTTTTTCTCCTGTAAGATCACCTCCTCAAAATAATATGGCTCAGCCTCCACACAGACCTCCATTTATTGTTAATACTTTTGGTCCCATTAGTTTTAGAGGTATGGCTAGCTATCCAAATGCTATGCCACGGGATTGTTATCCCGTAAAATTGGCAAGGGTAATTTTACGGGTAACCATACCCAAATTTGGTTCTGGTCCCTCATCAGGGACCCCTCTGCGTTCGGAAGGTTGCAAAACCCTTTCCCGGGAAATCTAGTTTTCCGAACTTAGCCTTTTTTGGTCTTTTTGGATTGGGCGCACCTATTGTCTATGCAATATAGGGTAAGCATGCACCCCCTTTAAATCCTTTGGCGCACGGTTTGAAGTGTCGACACACATTTTGGTGCACCTCACCATGTTGTGCCTTTCTTGCATGCGCCAAGGCGCATGCGCCTTCGTGTCAACAGTAATTTTGTTGCACCGCGTTTTGGTGTGCCAAAGAGCACACATATTTCCATGTTGACAACACTTTTGGTGCACCAAGGGCACACATAACTTCGTGTTAACATGTGTTTTGTTGTGCCAAAGGGTGCAAGCTTTCCAGTGTCGACAAGCGTTTCAATGCGCCACTTCAAAAAGTGGTTGGCACATTTATTACAACTTTGCCTATATATAGGCACATCCGCCCTGTCACTTTCACCAGTCAGAAAACACGTGATTATTCTTTTCCCTCTGCACCTGTCAGCACACCTGTCGTTCTCGTATCATGTCGTGGACCCAGTTTCACCTCTCACATTATATATATTCCTAGTAAGTGGTCCTTATTGCTCTTGTGTTTTGTGTTTTGGTTATTGGCTATTTGTTTGTGGGGTTGGATTAAATAGATCTGTGAAACCATGACCTCCCTTTGCTATTTTTTCTGTCCTCCCCCATGCACTTCTCCCTCTTTCCAGATCTGCTGGTAAAGAGGACTCTGTCTTGGAAAAAATCACTTGGATCTCTTTGTTTTAGCCCATTCATCATCCAAGGAACCCTGCAGAAGAGGCTTAAACACATGTAACCCCTCCAGAGGAAGAACAAAGACTTGAAAATTGATAGACTGCTCTTTCTCCTCTTTGGCGCAGTCGCCACCTTTGCAACATGAAGTACAGTCGCGCCAACGGCGCATCCACCATGCCTGCTGTATAAAAAACAGTTACACCCTCAAAAGTGCACTTTCCTTGCTTGTTACACCCGCTAACCCTGCGCCTCTTGGCGCACCTAACTTATGTGTAACATTGCAAAAACTTACGCCATTGGCGCACCTTGCATCCATGCAACACCAACCTTATTTGCACCAAGTACAAAACCGTTAACGGCGCAGGCGCATCCCTAATTACAACAACATCATGTCATGCAGACCTTCCATGCACCGCGCCAAGTTCCCCTGTGGCGCATGAAAAAATGATGTTACACGCATTAAACCTGCACCCTTTGGCGCATCCTGTACCCGTGTAACATGAAAAATATCAGCGCCCGTTATAAAATGCATATATATGGCTCAGGCGCACTTCTGCTTACAACAACAAAAAATGTCTTCTGCAACGTCCATGTGCCCTGCGCCCTTTGGTGTTGATTTGTCTTTTGTAGCACATCTTTTCTGTGTGCCATACTATTTAACCCTGTAACCTGCAGTGTTCATGTGCCCTGTGCCATGAGGCCTTAAAATTGCTAACTCTTCTTTCTGCCAACGCTTTAATGGAAGATCAAACAACTAATATGACTTTCCTACGTTGGGTTTCAATTCTTCTTCTTGCAGATCAACAACTAAGTTCAGGACTACATATGTCAACATCAAGCAAGAGACCTACCAAGTCTAAGGGCATAGCCAAGCTCACAGAGGAAGAAATGAAGTACAAATATCAGAGGGTCAGGATGCCCGAATCCCAGGTAGAGTGTGACCTGGATATAAGAGACTCCGAACTTGTTCACATTGATATGAAGGATTTCTGGGCCAGAACCCAGAGGGTCACAGGAAGTCCCTAGATGGACAAACTGGTAGGCAGTGGCCTACATTTTGCTGGAGGGATCCCAGTTAGTGCTGTGAACAATGACTTCATGATGGTAGTAGCCCGCTGCTATAACAAAGACACAAGATGCGTCCAGAATGAGAAGGGCGAGGTCGTGATCAACCTCACTGCCCGACACTTCGAAATAATGCTCGACATTCCTCACCACCGGAACTTTGTGGCCATAAGCCAAGAAGATTACACCAAGGCTTGGGAGGATAATGAGGATCAATGTATACAGTTGATGAATGAGGTATACCTGAAGAACAAGAAGGTGGTGACCAAATGGCCACAAGTCATTCATCGCAGTGATTTCTCAGAGGAACTCAGTGATACAATCACGTTCCTGAGCAGAGTATTTGGGCTTCCTGACGCCCACTACTTTCACAAATGGATGCTGAGATACTTGGAGACAATGAAGAAAAATGTGCCAGATCAACGCTTCAAGTGGGCGGAGATCATAAGCAGCACTATATCTGAGCAGCTCCAACAACTTACCACAATGGGGAGGTTCTACATGAACTCCTACGTAGTTTATGCTGCAGCCTCAGAAAGAGATTATCCAGCCTTAATGCGGTACGGGGTTTGGCCCCAAGTCAAAATATATGAATACTATCCAGAATTGAAGCTAGAAAATAGTATCCCCCAGTTTACAAAGATTAACGATGCCTTCTTCTATGGCATCGTCTGCCTTTTGAGGCCAAACATGACTCACAGTCATACGAGCAAGAGCATTGTTGCAGCAACAGAGAAATGGGGGGCCTTGTTCACACAATTCCCCACCTTTACCTATCTGAGGGTAGCCAACTTCTTAGGGGAACCAACCAAATTTCCAAGATATGCCAGCCCCAAGTTGATCCTGTTGGAGCTGTCAAGACAGATTATAACCTATCACGAGAAGTGCCTAAAGAGAAAGAAGGGTGGAACTCCTTTCCCCCTCACAGTGGGCAGGTATACTTGTCTCTCTCACCACAAAGCACAAGATATGTTTGCAGAACTGGAGCTGCTAAATCTAAAGCACAACTTCCTGGAAAGGCCCACTTTCGACCCAAGAAATTGTCTGCCCATGGCCAAACTCGATCTGATCCACATTCCACAGATCGAGGATATTTATATCGACCTATATCATGAGGTCGAGCTCAGAAGGAAAGACCATTCCCGCTTGGCCTTGGCTGAAATCATCCAGTACGACGTATCCATCATCCCAAAAGGTTATCAAACTACTGATCAAGAGGTTGATCAGGTATATCTTGACACAGGTGGGGATGACTGGCCTTTCATTGTAATTGATAGAACCAAAGCGCCTCAGACAATAGAGGAAAGGGTCAAAGAAACTCTGCGGAGACCAGAGCAGTGGTGCAGAATGAATGGCCTCATCTACCTCGGAGTTGATTTCACCACTTCTCCATTGGTAAACGCACCTTCCTGGCTGAAACATCTGCCAAAGAGCAAAGGGAAAGACAAAGAGGGTGATTCAAGCTCTACCCAAGAAGAAGCTCCTGAAATTCCTCCTTCCGCTTCACAAGAACGGGTTGTAATCCCAGAAAGCCTAGAGAAAGAAGCAGCGGAAGATGTTCCGATAGGCACATCCACTCAGGATGTTTCCACTACTACAACTATTGAGGTCCCTTCTATCTCTTCTCCCTCTCCTCCTTCCCCTCGTCGAGTGACCCAAGCGACCATTCCTTTGGTCATGTCCTCTCCCCCATCTTCTGCTATTCCCCCTTCCTCATCGTCCATCTTCTCTTCTCTCGCGGAGCTGTCCCCCACCATTTATTCCCTCATCTCTCAGCTCCCTTCCTTTCCCATGTCTACCTCCCCTGCAGTATCTCTTCCCCGCATGAGCACTTCCTTGGCCTCCATCTCAATGCCACCTCCAAGTGTCTCCACGCTTTTTCCTTCTACTACTGCAGCTGCTCCCTTTTCTATTTCTGGTCCCTCTCCCATAGGTCCAACATGGATCTCTCAGCACCTGAGCCAACAAAAGAGGAAATTTCCCATCACATCGATGGACTTCTCCGTCATCCCATCCAAGGGGACCAAGAAGTTAACCCGCTTCTCTTAGAGTGCGTCAGGAGAGAGAGTAATGGAGATAGCTTACCCCAACCCTTTAAAGGATAAAAAGGATTTGTCTTTGATAGATTACACAGTGACCCAAGTCACAATGGGGACATCTTCGGAAAGCCTTCAAGGAGAGGCCCTATCTGTAGTTGACGCCCTTTGCAAGAAGCTCCAGGAAGCAAAGGAAGAGAAAAGGATATTAAAGGAGCAAAATTAACATCTTCTCCACGCCTTGCAGAAAATGGGCAGTGCGCCTCCTACAACTGCCACCGAAACTCCTGAGCCTTTGAGCCAGGATAAGATTAATGAATATGCCAAAATTGGCGAGCAAGGCATCGCAGTTTCCGCCTGGAGGAACCAAATCCTCAAAGAAAGTGAGGGAGTGATCGCTAAGTTCACTGAATTATATCAGAATATCAATCAGGCAAACAGAGAGCTCCAAGCGATAGTAGGACCCATCTCCGAAGAGCTGGACCATGCCAAGATGCAACATGAGACCTTTCAGAAAATGCTCAACTGTTCAATCGAAGATCTGGTTAAGTTTTGTGTCTTTGGACATCCCAGAGCCCTCAACAAAATCCTTTCTACCCTGGATTACAGGGTTGATCAGCTGGAGTTTGTCCTGAAGAAGATCGACAAAATCAAGGAGGAAGCCCTGGATGTAATACATCAGATGGAGCAAATTGTCTTAAGAATGTCTCCGAGTTTGCTCACTCCTTCTTTCGCCTTAAGAAAGGTGGATGAAACTATTCGGATCTTCAAGGAGATTGTTTCACAAGGGTTGGGACCAGAGGTCACTTTCGACGCCGAATCCATCAACAACCTGCTGGCTTGTCGTGACTTCATTGGGTACCTGATAGAGGTAGAAAATGATTATTCCAAACTCCCAGAAAAGCTCACGGACGAGCAGGAGACTTGCGAAGCTATCAGTGATCGACACAAGGATCCTTCCCAGGATCAACTTCAACCCATGATCAGCAAGTTCATGGAATACCATGCCCAGTTCCACATCTCGTCACCTGAGCAGCAGCAAAAGCAAGATACCCCCTTTCAGCCACAGGACGACGATGAATAGTTTCCTTCTTCTCGACTTTCTCCTTGTAATTATCTAAAGTGTGTTGACACAAAAGATGACATCATCCATGTTGCACCATGGAATGATGTCATCCACAGAGTTGTCAAAAAGTCAACAAATGACTTTGGAATCTCTTGTAAGATATTTTTGTAATTAAGTGGTTGGTTTGCTTTTGTCTTCTTTTCTTCTCTCCTTCTATATATACTTGAATACTTGTTGTATTCAAAGGGTGAATACTTTTCAGATGAAAAATAGAAGTAAGAAGAAAAGACTTTGAGCTTTTTGTAACAGAAGGAAATATTAATACAATATTTAGACTTTATGTTGAATATCTGTGTTATACATCAGAGCTTTCTTACGTTAGATCTGTATGTTTGTTCTGTTGAATCTACTTCTGCTTTATTGTCATTTATTCATCAGTATTGCTTTGTTTGTCTATGCAAGTAGGTTCGGCTCTGTTTACTACCAGCCCAAAACATAGACCCTCTGACCTTTCAACTTTGGAATTCATTTCTTTTCTCCCTTCAGATCCATCTTCCTTTCTTCATTCCTTTTTGTTCTTCGTCAGAACTACTCTACTGGGATGAGATCCCAACCCCTAAAGGCAGGATATTGTGAGACTTGAACAAGATTACTGCTGGTAGAATAGCAATAAACCAGTTTCACTTTGATGACTCAAAGAGGGGCTATTCCCTGCACACTGTTGGCTCGTTTATCCATAGATCTGTCCATTTGATAGATTTTCAAACCAACAGGGATGTAAGAAACAAATTGCCTAAGTTTCAAGGAAATAATGCAATAACTGGTGATCAGCACTTGAAACTCTTTGTCAATATGATGGAGGATTTTGAAATAGAGTTTGAAGATGTGTACATTAAATTGTTTATTCATACATTAGAGGAGGATGAAAGGGAATGGTATAAAGCTCTGCCTGATAACTCCATTGATTCTTGGACTAAAATGAAGAATGCATTTAGATTGCAGTATGGTGACAAAACAGACCCTAGGTTTCTTTTGTCAGAATTTGAGAATATTAAATAGAATCCTATCTAATTAGTGCATGATTTTAATACAAGATTCAATAAGACATTGAGAATATTTCTTGTGAATTTGAGGACATGTGATGAATCTTTTCTTATAAAGTATGCTGATGCATTTGACAAGAAGGTTGCATACTATTTAAGGGATAAAAACCCTGGCACTTTGAGGCATGCCTTTTAACATGGCTCTGCAAATTGAGAACAACATCAAAGAAGTTAGAAAACCTCCTAAGAGGGAGAGTGTCAAACTGATAAACCCAGAAAATCCTCAAGCAAGAAAGAGTGTGGATCTTGATGAGGTTGTTAGGAATTTGGTCAAGGCTATCAAAGAAATCTCTTACAAACTAGCTTGGGTAGAGAAAGGAATTGTGCAGAGTTCACAAGATCAGCAAAAGACACAAAACCATGACAAATTTGGCAATCATCCTAGGGGTGATCAGAGGTTAGATGAAAGAGATAAAGGACCCATGGGATCTACAAATAGACATCCCCAAGCACATGAAATTAGAATGGTGCCTGATCCTCTGACTGCCCAGGTTGCTGTTGTTGATGAATCTAATGAGATTGATTGGTGTGATAGATGTTTTCTACCCTATCCTCCATGTGAAATAAATCAACAAGAAGAAGAATTTGATGATGATGTTGGTACTGATGATGATGTTTGCATGATGGGTTGCTCTTCAAACTCACAACAAGGAGCAACTTCAACCAAAGTGATAAGTGCTCAAACTGTTGCAAATTTTTGGGATTGCATTCATCGGGTACCACTTCTTCCCCCTTCTCATACTTTTGAAATAGATGTAGTGCAATATTTTGAAATACCTAATAACAACTTTGAGTATTTAAGAGCTTCAATGATAAATAAGTATGTTGGAGGAATCCCTTCGGAGGAAGATAGGCAGTTATTGATGAATGTTGTTGTTGCTCAAGAAAAGGATTATAATACTAGGAGTAGATTTTTCAAAGGAGCATGGCCTTAAGAAAAACCTAAAACTCCATTGCTTACTAGTATTCCTAAAGAGGCTCCTAGGAAAGATACACCTTTCAAAGGCCTTGCTGTCCCAAAAAGGATTCATACTTCTCCTCATGCCCAAACTATCAAGAATCCCATGCCATCTGATGAGTTCTCTAATCTCCCTTCCAATGATGCCTTGCCAAAGAATGCTCCATATGACATTGCCAAATTTTTGATTCAAATCAAAGTTAGTGTTCTGATTGTTGAGTTGCTTAGGATTCTTGAGCACAAGAAGAGAGCATTTGAGTACTTGGAGCTGAATGAAGAAAAGAGTACCCCAGGAAGAAATGTAAACATTGTAGAAACTCCTCCTCCAACCATTGCAGACCTTGAAACACCACCAGCATTGGAAGAGCTTGGAGAAGCACCTGAGGTTTACTTGGGGACATATTTGGTTGAATCCCAATTAAATGTTGATCCATTTTTTACAACTTTGATCATTAAGGATAGATTGTTGCACAATTATATGTTTGATTCCGGAGCATCATGCAATGGCATGCATCTTAAGGTCATGAATGAGATGGATATCAAGGTGACAGTAGCATATGGAAGATGCACTACCATGGATTCTAGAGAGGTCCTAGTTGTGGGGTGTGTGAAGGGTTTGGTGGTACAACTTGTGGCATATCTAGGTAAGAACCTGAAACTTGATGTTGTCATTATTGATTGCCCTACCAAATGGGGCATGTTGTTATCATGAAAGTGGGTTGCAAGTGTTGGTGGAAGTGTTTAGATGGATATGTCTTTTTCCACCATTCCAATTGAAGGCAACCTTGTAAAACTTTATGGAGAGAAGAAAATGTTACACCTCATTGAATATCCAAATAATGCTTCTTATGAAGTGTTATATGCTGATGTAGATGCTGATAACTTTGTGGGGTTTGCTGATAACATGGAGCACACGATTGATCAGTGAAAATTTCTTGAACAAGTTGGTTTACCTTGGACCTTGTTACTCAATTGAGCATGTTCCAAGTTTGGAAATGTTGTTGGCATTGTTCTGATCTCCCCAAGCCAGGAAGAGTTTGTATTTTTTTTCAAACTTAACTTTGAATGCACTAATAGCATTGTTGAGTATGAAGCATTGTTATTAGGTTTGATAATTTCCTGGAAGTATTATATTAAAGATATCATTGTCAAAGGAGACTCAGAACTAGTTGTCAAACAAATTAGAAAAATATATGCTACTAAAAATCAGAGAAGGAAACAATACAAGCATGTAGTTTGGGATTTGATTGAAATGTTTAACTCATTTAATATTGTGCATCATGATAGAAGGTTCAATACTATTAAAGACCATCTTGCAGTCTTGGGATCTCAGTTTGATGTTTGTTCAATGTCCCCCAATTGTGAATATAATGTTGAAATACACTCAAGGTCGTCTATCCCCGACAACGTAAAAAATTGGCAAGTATTTGATGATGATGACCAAGTGAGACAACTTTTGCAGAACAAAGGGGAGTTTGCTTATTACTGTATTGATTGGGAGCCAATGGTGTATGTATCAGAATGAAAAGAAACTTTGTTTGGCAAAGATATCATCCAATTGAAAACCAATACCATTCCTAGAGGGCTGGTTGCTCTCAAGTCAAATTTTGATAATGTTGATTGCATTATTAACAGACATAAAGCAGCCTCGAGGGATGTTGAAGAGCATGACCTTGGCACAAAGGAAAAAACAAGGAAGATTTGGTTGGGAACTAATCTAAACAAAGAAGAGAAACAGTCCTATGTCTAATTGTTAAAGAAATATCAGGACTTCCTTGCTTGGTCCTATTCTAAACTGAAAGCATACAGAGAGGACTTGTTTCAACATGAGATTCCTTTGGAATCTAATGCAAACCATTTAGACAAAAGCAGAGGTAGATTAATCCACTCCTCTCCGTAAAAATGCAAGATGAATTGAAGAAGCTAAGGGATGGAGGGATTATTCAACCAACGAGGTATTCTTCTTGGGTTGTAAACTTAGCGCTAGTTAGAAAAAAGAATGGTGATATCAGGTTATGCATGGATTTTAGAAATATAAACAGAGCATCAATAAATGATAATTATGCTCTGCCAAACATGGAAAATATGTTGTAGTTAGTGACTAGATCTGAGTTGCTTTCTACATTGGATGGTTTCTTCAGATACAATCAATTTGTTGTGAAGGAGTAAAAAAAAATAAAGACTACCTTTACCACTCCATGGGGCACATATGTTTATGTCAGGATGTCACTCGGTCTGATGAATGTTGGAGCTACCTTCCAAAGAGCAATGGATGTTGATTTTTTTGGTTACATTAATGATTTTATTGTTGTTTACCAAGATGACGTGACTGTGTCTTCCAAAAGGAGAAGTTATTACTTGAAGCACTTGGAAGAAATGCTGATAATATGCAGATAGTATGGCATTTCACTCAATCCAAAGAAGTGCCATTTTGGAGTGTAAAAGGCCAAATTACTTGGTCACATTGTACCAAGGGATGGTGTCATGATTGATCCCGAAAGGGTAGAGGCTATTAGCAAGGTTCCAATTCCAAGAACCATGAAGGGATTCCAATCCTTCTTTGGGAAAATCAATTTCATTAGAAGATTTGTGTCTAAATTTGCTGAGTTGACTCTCCCCATCACTTGCATGTTGAAGAAAGACCATATTATCAAGTGGGAAGAAGTGGCCATTTAGGATTTTGATGGGATTAAAGAATCACTAAAGAATGCACCTGTTTTGACAGCTCCAAATTACATGGAGCATTTTCAAGTGTTTTCTTTTGCTTCAGAAAACACCATTGCATCTATTTTATTACAAAAGGATGATGGAGGGGCTGAGAGACCAATTGCCTTTTTTAGTAAAGCATTGCAAGGAGATGAGTTGAAGTACACCATTATGGAGAAGCAAACATTTGCCTTGGTGAAAGCAACAAAGGTTTTCTAACCTTACATTTTGAGCTCTAAAGTTGTTGCTTATGTTCCCCACACCATGGTGAAAGATATCTTATCAGAGATGGAGATCTCAAGAAAAAGATGTAAATTGGTGAACAAATTGTAGGAATATGACATGGATATCCAA
Organism: Taxus chinensis; assembly: GCA_019776745.2. Lineage (NCBI taxonomy): Eukaryota > Viridiplantae > Streptophyta > Pinopsida > Cupressales > Taxaceae > Taxus > Taxus chinensis. Next base: position 3,942,695 of record CM034153.1, read on the forward strand.
ACCACAAGATTGGTAAGAGGTTTGGGCTTAGCTAAGCTTATGGTTGAGAGAAACTTGCAAACCATTGAGGTGAATGAGGTAGAGGAAGAAAGGGTGCATGTGCTTGAAAAGTTGGTAAGTTCTGAGAGGTACAAAGATATAATCTTTTATCTCAGAAATCTATGCTACCTTCATCATTTGAATAAAAATTAGAAAAGAGCTCTTAAGTTAACCTCTCAAAAGTATGTCATTACTGATTTTTGGGTTAGCTTGGAAGAACCCAGAGGTGGTGCTCTTAAGGTGCATTGCTGAAGATGAAGCCCCAAGAATAATTACAGACCTCCATGGAGGAGTTTGTGGGGGACATTTTACTAGAAGGGTTACAGCTCACAAATTTTTGAGAGCTGGTTATTAGTGGCCCACCCTTTTCAAAGATACAAATCTGCTGGTTAGGAAATGTGAAAGCTGCCGACATTTTTCTGGAAGAATGAAAGCTTCAGGCTCCCTTCCTTTGCATCATGTGTTAGTTGAAGACCTTTTCAAACAATGGGGAGTGGACTTCATTGGTGAAATTTCAGATCCCTCCAGTGCTAGTCATAAGTGGATTATTGTAGCCAATGACTACTTCACTAAGTGGGTGGAAGCAATCCCCACTAAGAAAGCAACACATCAAGTTTTCATGGATTTCATGCTAAATCATATCATTTGCAGATTTAGAGTGCCAATCAAAATCGTTGATGATAATTCCATGTGTTTCAGAGCTAAACCTTTGATGGAAATGTGCAAAGGATATGGGATAAATCTGACATATGCTTCTAACTACAACCCCCAAGGAAATGGACAAGTTGAGTCTAGCAATAAAAATTTATTAAAGATCATTAGAAGAACCTTGGAGATGAACAACAAGAAGTGGGGTAAGCAACTGAAATTAGTTGTTTGGGCTGACAGAATAACTTCTAAAATGGTTACTGGTAAAATCCCATTTGAGTTGGTTTATGGAACACAAGCTCTGTTGCCCCTGCATTTGCAATTGTCTTCATTTTAGTTTTTTCAACAATTGGAGGACCAAGAAGTTAGCCCATATGAGGCTCAAATCAATCAAATTTTTGAACTTGATGAAGAAATAAGGGCATCCCACTAAAGACATGTAAAGTTTAGAGAAACATTGAAGAATTTATTTGACAAGAAGGTCGCTCTAAGATCTTTCAACATTGGAGATCTTGTGTTGTTATGGGATAGCAGACATGAAGATAAGGGCAAGCATGGTAAATTTGATGCATTATGGATGGGCCCCTTCTCCATTGATATTCAAATGGGTGAAAATACATTTTTCCTAAAAGACTTAAAAGGGGAACTACTTGAATTGCCTATTAATGGCAGGCATTTAAAGCATTTCCTTGATTGATTTCTCAGAATCAAGGTATACTCCATTTGTACAGTGTTTGGTTCTTTGTTTTCATTTTATTTTTGTGTTTTTGTTCATTCTGGTCCTTGGTGACCTGGTTTTGTTCGTTTCTTGGTTCATTCTTTGGAAGATGGTTCTATTTTTCTGCTCTACAAGCTGACTCCTTTGCCCAATGGATATTTTTGGCACTTGTTCTATTTTTTCTTGTGGCACTCACTGGGAGTGCCCATCCCCGAGCAGGAGCCAATGTTGGTGCTCATTCTGATCTCGCACCATTTGCCCTTGAAAATCCCTCAGTTTGCGGTCTCTGTCACGTTTTCTATCTCCCCAAATTGGTGCACAAAAAACTTTGTCCTCAATTTGTTGAGTTTGATGCCCCACGCTTGTTTGTTGTATAAGAAAATATGGCAGACCAAAATCCCAATATCCCTGTAGTGGAAGCCATCAGATCCCATATTAATGGGGAAGAAACATTTTCCAGGTTCTCACCCACTAAGGTGTGTTAAGAATGATATTATATGTTTTCATGGCATGGAGGGACCGCGCATGTTTAGGGACCGGCCCCTGAGTTTTATGTTTAGAGATGTGTCGGGGAGACATGTGGAAAGCCCGCGCTTGTTTGGAGACTAGTTGTTGTGCCTCACCTTTGCATATGTGCCAGGGAAACACGTGGATGGTTCTGATATAAAGTAGAAAGGGGATAGAATCAACGGTTGCTGTGTAATGCATATTTTGAAATGGGAATTACCATAGGAGATAGATGCGGGGCAAAATTATAGATGAAAGAGAGCAAAAAGGGGATGACCTGTCAAGTCCGGCTATGTAGAAACTCCAAAGGATTTCCAAAGGTTTGTGGCATGACATCTTAGTCATCAATGGAGAGGCCCAAGAAACATGATCAGTTCGTAACTGGGCCACCTTGCAACTTTTGAATATAAATCTGTTAAAGGTCGCTTTATGAGGAAAATGAGTAACAAGCAGGGGTCCCTCAAATATTCTTCTTTTTTGGAGGAAATTTGAGAAAATGAAATGTATAAATGCAATGAGATTACTCTTGCAAATCGTCGGGAGTTCATTTTCATGAGAAAATTTAGAGAAAAGCTCATCTTCTGAGAAAACTTTCTGAGAAACCAAGTTAACTTCCTCTGTGTCAGATTTTCATTCATGTTGAGTTAGTTATGAATGTATGGCCATCAACCAGCTTTGAGATTGTTTAAAATAACTCTCCCCTGTTGATGAATCTGATAAAAATTGAGTTAATTTGTGTTAAATCTCTCGAAAATTTTGTGTTTATTGCACTTTCAGAATGTCTGCAAGTATTTTTTCTTATTCTTATTGCAATCTTGTATCAAAATCTCTTTGAGTCACACCGATCTCAATCCTTGTGATAGTCTAATGGCATCTGCAATTTCATTTTTCAAAAGAGCTTTCATCTGGGAATGAAATAAACGATTTAAAATATCTTTTTGTTCATCTGTTGGTAGAGATTGTGTGTAAGCCTCTGGGTGTACCTCAGGCATGATTGATCTTAGATTTTGATGTTTTATTGGGTCTTCTAACTCGAGCCTTCATGTTAGAATCTCAAATATTGTGTGAAAAGTGCAAATCCAGGCCTCCATTGACGCACACATTCTGGTTAAAGGAATGTTTTAACTACTTTGAAGCTTTATGTTATTGAGTTCTCCATTTGTTATGAAAGTTTCTCGAGGATCTGGAAAATTCAAATCTATCTTGTTGATCTCCCACCAAAAAAATATTCAAATAACCAATCCTACCTTAAAGTACCCCTGTTTTGCTCTGTATATCCACAAAAGAACAAAAATCTACTTGCTAAAGTACGCAAAACAGATCAGGTTTCCAAATGTCTTTAGTAACCTTAGCCTTGTGTTGAAAATATCTCCATTTTCTGGAAGTGACAACTCGTGAGAGTCAGATTTGGTGTGTTGATCATATTTTCCTAGGGTTTTCTTTATAAAATTTGTGCAAAATAAAGGTTTATGCGTCTCCTTCAAATCAGAGGTTAAAAAATAGGTTCTCTTACCTTGGTTAAAAGGCACAACCTAAAATAGTTAGGATAAGATCACATCCTTTTAAGGTGTTATTCATCTCTCCACAAATATGAGTAACAAAGGGTCAGTTAGATTTCATCCCCGGATACAAATCAATACACATTTATGATTTGTCTGCCTCTAAGCTCCGTGTTGAATTTGTGTTGCTGCTCGGCTTGAAAAGGAGAACGAATTTGGATACTGTATGATGGAAAAGTGACAAGTGAGCATGAGAATCTACAAGTAACCCTTCCTCGCACCTGACCTTTCGAGTTCGTGCCGAGACAGCTAGTGGGGATGGAATATACGTGGGGTACAGATAAATTAGTTAGGTAATCTTATATCTTTGACGTGCACTAATGGAACCTGCAAATCTAAAGTAAAGAAGGCCCTCCTAACCTGAATTTGTGTGATATATCGGTCGGCGAGGATGACTGCTCGAAGGCTCCAATCAATATCGAGCTCTGGCGTGATTCGATCTATAGGTTGTGGGATACGGGGAAAATGACCTGGGATTGTTTTGTGTATATCTCCAGACAGGGTCATATGATGGATGATGGATTCAGTGGATTATATGGTCGATTCTCCGGTCTATTCCAGAAATCCTTAGCTTCGTTAGCTATTATATCTAAGGATAACTATGTGATAATGGTTGGTGGAAGTGGAGTGGATCTAAATACCAATGTGTGTAAGCCAACGTCAATGTCTGATTAACCTGTGGGTCTATTGGGTTGTGGGACCTGTGGATCACAACCGTAGATTCGTGGTTGTTGTGGACCTCCAATGGTCATGTGCGGAATCAGTCCCTAATCCTTAGTATTTAATAGTCGTATGCCTTTTTGGCCTCTATGTTGAGAACTAACAGTTGTGTAATCTTCTCGAAGTACCTTACATGTGTTATGGCAACCTGGATTCTTAAGCTAGTGTCTATGTCAATGAGAATGTCTCTTGTGTCTAGCTGTGGGACCAAAGGATCACAACCAAATGTTTGCTCTCTTTCAGGCCCTTCTACAGTCATGCGGATATTTATCTATGGTAATGTATGCGCTTTGTCGTCTTCTATGTTTAGTCCTCTCAACTATGCACTAATTTCTTGTAGGTTTATTGTTACTTGGAAGACCTGAATTCTGAGATTCTAGTCTATATTAGTTATTACTGCAACAAGATTGGGCTAAGGCACTATTGGCTCGAACACATATTCTCTGGGCTCCCTAGGTCCCGTGATTGTCATGCAAAAGGAAATGATATAATTCTAACTTAAGCAAAGTAAAACTAACCACGTAGATTATGTTTGCAGCATATATAACTTCTCTATTTTTGTGTTTTCGATGAACTATTTGAACGAAATTGAAAGAGCAACTATTTCAAATATATCTAGAAATTGACAACTAAACTAATAACGAAATTAAAACAAACAAAGCAGCCGAGTATAGCTACTTGCTTGTGCAGTTGTAAATCTATTTTAAATAACCAGATAACTAATCTAATCTATTTGAAAGACTCTCGATCTTACCTCACAAGTGAGGAGTGAATCATAGTTTCTCAGAAACCATCAATCCCCATAGCTTCCCCGGAAATATCGAAAGTGAGATTAACTGAAATGAAATGATTGACTACTCTATTTGATATGCTTTAACTAGAATTTTGAAAAGCTTGAACCTGTATTTTGCATAATAGTGGCGAATCCGATGGTGTGTGGCTTTGTCCCCTCAGTGTGATCTCCTCGTTCCTTCGTGCTCACGTGAATCCAGAAAAGCATGTGATGTTAGCATCAACAGAAGCTGGTATTAGAATAATGGCAGCTTAGGATGCAGACTGAATACAATGCGAGTAGGAGAGGGATAGCGCAAGAGAACAGAGATTGGCTTATGTAATTCCTAGCGGGATTTATTGTGAGTCATACAACATAAAATGTCCAGAACCTGAAACTATCTTGTTTGACGAACAAGACATGCAACTTTAATGGCTTCCTACTGTAAATCAAACTATCCTATTCCAATGAATTGCATGAAACAATAACAACACTTGCACAAGGAGAATATGTGGCTTCCTAATAGCAAAATAACACTAACCATGCATGCAACAAATAAAACTATGAATCCTAAGCAAAATTGAAAGACTAAGCTATTGAAATGAGAAATTGAAAGGCAAATTTGAGGCGCCATTTGCTTGAGCACAAGCCAGCTATTTATAGAATTCCCATTTACCCAAAGGTGAAAACCAAATTGAACTCTTTAACCATAAACAATGCAAAAACACTATTCTAGGGAACCAGAATCATAAATACAAGCAAAGGCGGTGAAAAAAAGCTGGTAAATGTTGAAAATTTACACGAGTCACGTTAAAAGGAACATTCTGGAAAATGCGTGAAGGACCGCTGCCCTGTCTGGGCGGCGGTCACGAGACCGCCACCCAGGCAGGGTGACAGTTTCGTAACTGAAGACAAAAATGCAAAGAAAAGGAGGGGAGAAGAGAAAAACAAAGCACATAGGGGCTAAACAGGGCATGTGGGATGTTAACGCATACTTGGAGAGCTTTTCTAGATCCTGAACACCTTGCGAGGAGACCTGTATCATCATTGGGGCACGTGTAACTATGTTCTGGCGGTGTAGTACCCTACAATTTTGGGTACGTATAGATACCAACAGATAGAATCCAGTTTAATACCATGCGCCATCCAAGCAGTTTGGACCCATGATTTAAGCATACTTTCAGAGGGAGTCCTTCCAACAAAATATGATATTAAGAAAAAAAATTCTAGCCATTTATAGGTGGAATTAAATTCTAAAAGCAGTAAAACAATATCAAGGGAAGTTTCATTACCTCGTGGAATACTTTCGGCACGAACTTGTGAGGGCATTTCCCCCGATCCATTTTTTGCAGAATCACCACTCTCTGTCGTAGTTGAAATAACTGGACTAGAGTTGAGCGAAGTCATATTTAAAGCCTGCTAAGTCACTAGGCTCTAGAAAAGAAGCTGAATAAATGTGTTAATGACAATAGATCTCTTATTGCAGATGAACTCGTTTTTCTCGGCATGCAGAACCCTAAACTCGCAACCATAACCCTAAGAGCTCTCGCCAATGTCCTATTTTTTTAGGATAATTCGCTATTGTTTGATGTTAAAATTTTATATTATATAAGATCTCCTAGAGTCATCTCATTATAGTTTGTTTATTTAATTACATGTTTGTAAAGTGTGCTTTATAGTCTATATACTATGGAAAAAGATTTGTAATTATATTATTATTAAAAATATGATGTCATTATAAAGTTATTATTTTATGTTCTTTATGTCCATCAAAAGTTTCTGTGTACAACTTGTGTTTTCTCTTTTGTCAAAATTTTAAAAATAAAAAAAATTACCTCACTTTTTTATAATTGGATGCTTTTTCGCTTATACGCGACGTCTATCTTGTGGGGGTGAGTTGTTCAATGATCCTCAAATGTAGATCAAACTAAGTTAGCAGCGCCAATGGAGGACAGAGGCACATGAGGATGGAGGTCAATCAACGATCTCTCATCAGTCACCAATGATGAGGCTGCTGCAGCGGTGGTGACATTTTGGTGGTGTGCTTCATTTCAATTTTTCATTTTTTCAGTGTGGTGTGTGTTGTGGATGCTGGAAAAACAATTGTATAGGAGAGTAGATGATTACAAAGATCCTTTGACTATTGTACTTCGTTGGAAGACAATGGATCAGTGAATACGCTAACTGGAAATGGTGATCATGTGCAACAAGATCCAAATAACACGATCTAGAAAGTAGCATGCAGTATGATATGATTCACTTTTTATTGTTTCTATTTGATGAATAAGTGGAAATTTCACATTGTGAGGGGGAGAATAACACCAATGTTCCATTTCTATTATGTGCCAAACTGGCTAAATTTAAGGGCATCTTCCAGTGGGAGTGGCAGTTTCCTATGCTATTCGAGATTGAGTGGCAGTGATCAACAACAGTGGCTGAAATTAAGAACATTGTGATTCTTATGAGATGTAATGTGAAATATTTCCAGTGTGAGTTTTTTTGTTCATTTTTGTAATAAGTGAGTTTTGATTCCTATATAATTCCCCGATGTACAAGCATAGTGGTGAAATAAAGCACTAGAGTAAGTCAGTTCATGGATCTTGAAAGGGTTTTTGGGAGGATCCAGATTACCACAGGAGGTGGAAAATTGATAGGGCATGTTCACGTTAAGGTTTGTGGTAATCCTATTTAAAACCATGGAAGGAGAGAGCCTTTCTTTTGGAACAAGATCGTGAGTCACATAGTAGGACATGTTTCATAGGGGTGATCATATTGTAGATGAGTGTGTGAATACTTTTCTACCATGTTCATACTAAGGGGGGAATGTTAGGAATATTAAAATTTATTACTGCTTCATGGATTATAATAAATTTGCATAGTTAATATTACTGGTATAGGTAAATTCTAAATGTAATATTAGTGAGTTGTTGTGAGTTTTTTTAACAACTCATGTATATAGGAGTTTGTGGAGAGTTTGTAGGATCTTCAAAATAAGATTTCTAATCCTATATATGTGTTATGCATTCATCCAGTATAATTAATCAAGTTGTTGTTTATTGTGTTAACTCTATCCAAATTTAAGACAATCTATCGATAAATGTGCCTACCATAGAATCATGGGTCACACAATAGATAAGTGTCGACAATTACGTAATGTTATTCAATACTTAATTGACAAAGGTTTTATTCAATTCCATAATGCCATAACCCCACAAAATCAAAATTTGGACGTCTTCAAGAATCCACTCCCATCACAGATGCGAAGGACCAACCAAGTTAGTCATGACGCTTCATCTTCATCTCACCAAGCTTTTGTTGTCATGATTCACATTGTAACAAGAAATAAAACTACCAATACACAGCCCAAATCTACACCCAAACCGACACCCGCAATTTCTCAATCTCCAAACGTGGCATCGTCTTCTCAACCGGTCATTACTCTCAAGAAAAATTTGATTAATAAATTAAAGAGTACGCCTGCTAAGATCTCGTTATATGATCTCATTGTTCAATCTTTCAATCATCACGAAGTGCTTATTCAGGATTTAAAATCAATTGAATTGACCACACAACCTCCCAATCCTTTTTCAAATTTCATGGGCAATCTTCGTATCGTGTCTTCATCATCAATCATGTTTTATGACTCTGAAATCAAGTCTGAATCACTTCTTTTCACACCGGGGAGAATTGAACCCCGTGAACCACCCATATTCATCATTTGTTGAAATCGAATATATAAAACATTCAAATGCTTTTTGATTGAAAATGGATCAAGCATAGTATCGTATCACATGTCACCTTACATCATCTCAATATACCAATATCTCATCTTTTGGCCTCAACATTACAATTACGTATGTTTAATGATGCCCCTTACATTACATTGGGCACTATCAATGAAAGTTGGGTCTAAGTCACTCCACGCCCTTTTATACAACATCAAATTAGGACGTCCTTGGATTCATGAACTGAAATGTATTCCTTATAACCTTCATTAATGTCTTAAGTACACACAAGATGGAATTACACATTGTGTCACCACTGACACTTAACCATTCAAATATTGCAATAATATCACTTTTTCATTCGGAAGAGTGGTTCCCATTACACCCATCACACCAATCGTTTCATCTCCCGTGGATGTATCTAATACATCCACCCATATGCCTACTGCAGTTGACCAGTCATCATCAACACAACATTCTAACCCACAGCAATTACATGACCCATCTACTTCTTTGCCATCATCCCACGATCAACCTTCAACATCACTTCCAAAAGTCATCATACCTCCTCCACCACCCTTGTCATTTTCGCCATCGAAAAATTTGAGTTATATTCCTTCTAGTAGCAAACTTGTACCTAACAGGATACCTCACAATCACGGTAAAGCTCCCTTGACAAATGAAACACAATCTATTGGACTTGGGGAATACAAACTTCCTTATGCCACAATTTATATACCTAATATGGTAGATCATCATCTGCACAACATGTTAAAGGATCTTTGGTTTCTTTCGGAATCCCTCCCAAGAACACATATTTTGTGTATAAGGGATATGATAATGCAGCTCATCCACCAATCAACAATGTCTCTATCGCAAAATCTTGATTTACATCTGACATCTCATATCTTTCAAAACTAGATTTTGCTATGCATTGCCTACTCGATCAAGGATGGAAAGGTTACGGATTGGGAAATTTTGATCAAGGAATTTCCACTCCTATCCACCATTATTGTAAACTAACTTCTAACAAATCTAGATTAGGGTATACCAAGCTTGATGATTATATTGAAAATATCACAGAAGCTTTCACTGATATGAGTTTCCAATCTGTTGGTTTTCAAATAGGACTTTTTAGAAGAGCAACAGTCAGGGGACAAGAAGTCCCTCCTCTTTAATGGGAGAGGTTCCCTTATTAAGACACGAACTTATTTACAAATATACAGAATGTCATTTTATGGTTGAACTTGGATACCACGAAAATGTTTTCCACAAAGATCATCAGTTACAAACGGACTGAGGAAAGAGGGTACGAAGATAAGCAGAATAGCAAACGTTTGGAATTATAGATAACAGAATAATTCTTTACGAGTGCGAAGTTGCAGGGAATTTGGAACAAGATTATTTGTATTAGCTGAATATGATTAAAGACACAAAGTTCTTCAAACGACCTTCTTCAGATTCATTAATCAAAGACACAAAGTTCTTTCTTGGTTGTGCAAGATCACTGTATTTGCAAAAGCAATCAGTGAGACTAACAAATTAGGTACAAAATAATCTTCACAATACTAAAGGAAAACACAGAGGTACAGAGATTCAGATAGAGAATGAATAGAAAGCCCTTTTGTATTGATACGTTCAAGATCTATTTACAATTTCGAGAGTATGCCGAGTTCTTCCTCGTTTTCGAATGGCGGAAAGAATGCCATTATATAGCTTACCATTCAGTTACTCTGCGTAACCGTTTCTTTTAACTAGAGAATCGTTAAGGAATGCCAAACGCAATACCTTAACCAATTACAAGGAATACAAAAGGAATAGGAAGAAGAGAAAAGAATGAAGAAGGTGACAGGTGGACAGTCACTGAGAAGGACCCACCGTCTTTAGAAACCGCTTCTTGAATTTCTTTAACGTCTCAGCTATGTCTTTGCCACGAGGGACACACCAGACGTTTCATCTTGAGGATGACAATGGATATCTTTGAAAACTGATGCAAATGGCATTTTGAAAGCTTCGTCCTTCTGCCAGCTGTCCTTGAGGTTTGATCTTCGCAACTTAAATTCAAATTTAGCACATCCGGGTCGAGCGGGAAAAACTAAGTATGAATTGCATTAGGTTCACTTGGGACATGTGAGACGCGAATGCGCGAAACACGTGGCTCGGCCGATTCGGGTGAAACAGGGAGAGGACGCACAAATGCATTTTGGGACAATTGGGACGAAAAAGAGCGAAGTGCGCGACTCAGGAGTTTCGGTCGAAAATGGGACAGATTGCACTTTTTAACTTTGGGACATTCGGGACAAAAAGTTCCGAAGTACACGGTTCAGACGTTTCGGCCGAAAATGGAGCAGGAGGTCCGTTTGGACTTGAGAATTGTGAGACGAAAAGTTCCAGAGTACGCGACTCGGCCGGTTCGGGCGAAATTGGAACAGAGCGCACTTTTTGATTTGGGACATTTGGGACAGAAAAGTGCGAAGTACGCGATTCGGGAATTTCGGCCGAAAATGGAACAACGTGCACAAAAGGTTTTGGGACACTTGGGACAAAAACTTCCGACGGGCCCGAAATGGGACAATTTCGGAGGTTTCGGTCGATCGGGGAACAGAGTGCACTTTTGAACTTGGGACATTTGGGACAGGAAAGTGCGAAGTACGCGGTTCGGATGGTTCGGCCGAAATGGGAATGACTTGCACAAAAGCTTTCGCGACACATGGAACAAAAACTTCCGACGGGCCCGAAGATAAGACAATTTCGGGGATTTCGGCCGGTCGGGGAACAACTTGCACTTTTGTACTTGGGACAACCGGGACAAAAATATCCGACAGGCCCGAAATACTTACAAAATGACCCAAAACTTAGTCTTTTTAGACTTCCAAGACTTTTTTCACACCACCAGCTTGACAGAAAAGACACTTAGACTCAAAATTTTGAAATTTTACCTTTGACAGGGCAGGGAATTTTGAGTGGACAACACAATCCAAATGGATAGATTTGGTCATTCATATTCATGTAGTTCTTAGCCATTCTTTCATACCACATCATTCACATATATTACTCAACAAATCCACATGGTTCCATTTCGCTGAACCATTCCATGAATTTGGAACAATCTTTGATTGGTCTATCAATCATTACATTTCATACATGTTACCTTCACATCACGATGACTTTTCTCGACCTCTTGTTTTACCCCCTACGGATTTTTTTGTCCTTTGAAATAACATTACCATCAATAGAATCGAGAAATTTCCCATCGATTATCATCTTACAGACAATCCAGTGCCCTTCGATCTATTCTCTTTAGAAGAATCCATCTTATTTCATTTGGTTGCTATGGACAAGGAACCCTAAAAAACTATCACACAAAACACTCAATTTAATATCAAAGCATACTTTGGAGGCACTGACACTTTACCCCTAGAACCTACCAATGCACTCCCCACTCTCGATCATCTTGATGAGGCTTCTCATATGTTAATTGAAGAAACTATTAAAGTCAACATCAATACTCCTAAAGAACCTCACATAGTCCTCTTTGGAAAATGCTTATCAGACGAGGAATGTGTCGAGTACACATCACTCTTACGAGATTTTGTTAATGTATTTGATTGGTCATATATTGATATGCCAAAAATGGATGCAGACAAAATTGTTCACAACTTGGTGTTAAAACTTGATGTTAAACCCGTTAAATAGAAGTTACACAAGATGCACCCACATGTTACATTACTAGTCAAGGAAGAGATACAAAACCTCCTTGATGTCAGTTTCATCCAACCAAATGACTATCCAAAATGGGTTTCTAACATGGTCATCATGGGAAAGAAAACTGGTGGTTTACGTGTTTGCAATGATTTTATAGATGTCAATAAATCCCCTCCTAAGGATGACTTTCCCTTGTTGAATATTGATACTATTGTCGACAATACTGCCTATCACAAAATGTTCACTTTCATGGATGATTTCTCCGGTTATAATTAGATTAGAATTTCTCCCAAAGACCAACATAAGACTTCTTTCACCACTCATTGGGGGATATTTTGCTATAAAGTGATATCCTTTGGGCTCAAAACTACTGGTGCAACCTATCAATGTTCTATGACCTATGTATTTCATCATTACATCCATGATATTATAGAAGATTATGTTGATGATCTTCTCGCTAATTCCAAGTTGTGCTCTAACCACATAAAATTCCTACGCAAAATATTTTTACACCTCTTAGAATACAAAATTCAATTGAATCCCAAGAAATGTGTTTTTGGAGTGATATTGAGAAAATTTCTTAGATTCATTGTCTCGCATCAAGACATTGAGGTGAATCCAGCTAAGGTTAAATCCATCATAGAAATGCCGCCCCCTAAAAACATCAAACAACTACGTAGCCTTCAAGGAAAGATATGGGCTATTCGATGCTTTATCGAGTAAATTTCTTATTGTTGTCATTTGTTTAATCAACTCCTTAGAAAAAGTATTACCTTTGAATAGGGGAGGAGTTTCATATCACATTTGAATGACTACAAAAGTATCTTCTCACTCTTTTTATACTATCACCTCCATGACCTAAACTACCATTATATTTTTATTTTGTTGCTACCGACTTCGCTCTGGGAAGTATGTTAGCATAACAAAATACTCATAACCGTGAATTAGCCATTTATTATATCAGCCACACACTCGTTGCTTATTAGCTTAACTATGTGTTGTCGGCCCAAAAATTCCCCTCTTTTGAAGTCAAGTTTCACAAATTTTGAGTTTGTACCTTGGAGTATTGGATTGCATGTCGAGCCTGGCATTGTTTATCAATTCTCCTGTTCATGAACAAAAATTTGAATGTCGAGCATAATGGTGAAGTTTCCTATCCCTTCTTTTTATTTTTATTTTCTACATGCATTCAGGTATGATGGACAGGTATATCTTCCTTATTGAATTTTGCTCCAACATCCACGGGTAGTATATGTGGATATCTTTAATTGGATGCAATTTGGTCATATTTCAAGGTTCGGCAGAAGGCCTCCACATGTCCAAATGGCACAACTCTACGTGCAGGACCCAAGTACAGTCCTCAAATAAGCACAGGATTTTCAAACATCCCAGACCCAAAATGAAGGTAGAAAAAGCCCAAATTGGCTAAGTACGGAAGGTTTAGCAGAAGGTACCACGTGCCTCATCGGCGCAACTTCAAGAGTCAAAGATAAAGGGTAGTTCTCAAACTTATGCCAATCCTCCATGTGTCCAAGGTCCAAAAAAGAAAAAGAGCCAATTGTTAAAATTGACTAAGTATGGGCGGGTCAGCAGAAGTCTCCACGTGTCTCAATGGAGCAATTTCGGAAGTGAAGCCTAAGGGCCAATCTCCAAATGAGTGTCAGCTCGGCACATTGTCAAATTCAATAGAGAGACAAACTTAGCCATTGAAAATTCCAAGACTGATAGAAGGAGCCATGTGTCAGCTCAGTGTAATTTCATGAGATGTTTGCAAAGTAAAAACTCAAATGAGTGCCAGATCTCCATGTGTCTAGGGGTCAACATAAGTCAAGCAGGAAATAGGCTTAAATCGGCTAAGTATAAAAGAACTGGTAGAGCTCTCCACATGTCATCCTAGCACAACTTCAAAGGCAAAAAATGCAAAAGGCGTCCGCAAGCCCGCTCCAATCAATTTCTTCCACGTGGGCAGCCCAAATTTAAAGTTGTAAAAAAATTTGAATGGACCATATTTTAATTGGCAAATTAATATAACAGCCTTATATTTGAAAATCTAGTTTTTCTACCATTAATGTTTCTTTACGAATCAATAATTCGAAAGGGCACAAATGATTGGAATTTATAACCATTTCTTGCTTTCTAGAGGAAGTTGTAACCATCTCTTGCGAGCTATTTCATGGGATTTCAAAGCCATTGTACCAAGTTGGGGGAAATTTGGAGACTCTGGAACTGTAATTTCGAATCTGAAGAAATCAATACAAGGGTTTTCCCCTTTTCCCTCTTTTTTCTCTTTCCTTCTTACTCTGATCTAGGAATTGTTTAATCCTTGCATTCTTAGAAACTTTGTGTTCTAGTTTTTACAATCTCAAGAACTTTGAGTCTCTGGATTGTTCCCATTATAAATGTGAATGGTTCTACTCTATATCTCATTGTCTCAATACATATAAGGGTTTTCTCTTCCATCTCTTTTCCTTAAAAGTATTGTCTTCTTTTGTGTCCTTCCTCTCTTCAAGTCTTCTATCCTCATCCATTAATAACTTTCCACGCGTGAAACACATTTCAAGATATCGGGAAACCACCATTGAATGAAAGGTATTGTGTATTTGTGCGTAGGTTTTTCCCATGCTTTCAATAAGGGAACCTCTCCCATTAAAGAGGAGGGACTTGCTTGTCCCCTAACCGTGGTTTCATTCCAAGTGCAAATTTGAAACCCAAATAGTTTTTTGTCACTCTACTAGGTATTAGTTCAAAAAATTTCCTTTCTTAAAAGGAACAGACTAATTTGATCATTTCTTTGATCTGGCAACTCTAAGATACACTTGTGGTAGAAGGGCTCTTGGAATTGAAGATTCCCAATTTCAACTCCCAGATCAACAAGGTTTTCAACTTCCTCCAAAAAAAATAAATAGAAGAACTCGTTCCATAATCACACCTCTTGTTGAAGACAAAGCTTTTGGTAGTAGAATTCCCCAAGCACAACTTAGCCCTAATCTCCATGCCCTAATTATTTTTGGTGTCTCAGTTCCACTTCAAGAAATATTTCCAAGGATGGCAATACTTCAACCTTGGGGACAAAGAGTTGGGCCTCTGGCTCTTCCTCAACAATTGCATGAGTTACCTAGGGGTAACACAAAGAATTTTCCAAATTTAGACGTGATGGCAAAGTGCACCCTGATGAACACATTGCAGCCTTCATTGTTGCATGTGGGGTTCTTGGAGTTAAACATGAGGATGTATCTATTAGGCTATGTTTGTGGATACCTTGCAAGACAATGCTCCAGATTGGTTTTACCATTTTCTTGTTGGGACCATCACCAATTGGACTACTATGAGGACTGAATTTGAGTAGTATTTCAAACCTGTTGAAGATGTGCATTCTTTGCTAGCTTAGATTTCTCAAATCAAGAAGCAGCCACATGGGCCTATGAGATAATTTTTATCCAAGTTCAATAAGTTTATTAACAATACTCCACTATATACTAGGCCCAATGATCAGATTCAGAAGTGTTTCTTCTTGAATACTCAATTGTCGAAAGTAAGCTATGCCCTGAGGAGAGAAAATCTTGTAACTTTGGATGCTAATCAGAGATTGGTTGTTAGTGTGGAAGATAACTTGATCATGTCTAACAAGCTAAAAAGGAAGTTTTTCAAATCCAAAAAATCTTATTTTTCCTCTTTTCCTAGAGGTAATGCAGATCAGTTGGTGAAAACGCTAGCTAATGACCTCATTTCCATCAAGAAACAATTTACTCAGCATGCTCCATATCAAGATGTTCCAAGGAAGAACTTTTAGCCTAGGAACCACTTGCCCTCTTCTCAAACTAGGTTAGCCATTGAAGGTCCACCCCTCAAGGTGCCTGTCAATGCTACTTGTGAGGTTCTTGAGCCTGATGATGAGGAAGAAAATGGGCTCTATGATGAATAAGAAGAGGAAGCTGATGAAGAACTAGAGGAGCCTGGTGGTTCTTGAGTTCATTTGCTCACCACTGAAGTTGTGGATGATGAATATGACTATGATGATGTAGTGGGTGAGATGAATAGTGAGTCATATGTTTTTATGACCTGGGAGTAGACCAACAAAAAGGAAAAAGTACCAGTGCAACCTGTAAAAATACCTAAGGAGTACCCCATCACCATCCCAGTGATTGTAAGAAGAGGAGCTCCTATTGCTACTACTTCCACCCAAAAGGTAAGCTCTACTAGTTCATCTCCCTCTACTTCTGCTTCTAAGAATTTTTGTCCAAAAAAAGATAAAGTTGATAGATCAAAAGCTCCTCCTACTCCTATTAGTGATTCCCCATCCACATTTGGATCGTTTGACATTATATACCATCTTAAAAAGACCAAGATTCAGATTTCTAAGGTAGTGTTATATCAAACCCATCCTAAAGCCTTTGCCAAAATGGTTAACTTTGTAAATTCTAAATCGAAAACCCCAACCCATTCTTCTAAAGGCCTTTTGCCCACTCCTTCTTCTCCACGTCAACCCATCCTTGTGGCTGCAATCACTTTACCCAATGAGAAGATAAAATCCTTCTATGTGACTCTCCTCATAGTTGGCCACAATCTTAGCAATTGTGTCATTGATTCTGGTGCATCTGATAATGTAATGCCTATAAAAGTGCCTCATGCTTTGGGTCTAACCTCTAACCCTCACTTATGGCTCTTGTTATTCCATGGAAAGTAGAGAAGTTCCTTTGGTTGGGAGAATCAAGGATACATAAGTAGCTTTTTCTACTTTACAAGAGAAGAACATCTTCACTACCATCTTGGTTACTGATATCCCTCCTTCCTATGGCATGCTGCTAAGTAGGAACTTTTGCAACGATGTTGGAGGTGAGATCCAAATGGATTGGTCACATGCCTTGATCCCCGTTCAATGGGAAGATGAAGAACTTATTTCCAGAGAAACAAGCATAGTATATTGTGCAAAAGATAGGTGATCCTAAAGCACAAATACTATATAAATACATTGGGCATGGGAACTACATTATCATGTCACATGAGGAGACAAGTATTCCAAAGATAGTGTTGTTTGATCCTAATGGTGTGTGGACTATGGAGTTTGATGGAATCTACTCTTTAGCTGGTTTTGGAGCTGGTGTAGTGCTCATTTCTTATGGGGGTAAGGTTCATCCTTGCTCCTTCAAATTTCAATTTGAAAATACCAAGAATACTACCGAGTATGAGGCCCTTATTCTTGGGTTGAGTATGGCGAAGGAAATGGGAGTGAAGAAACTTCTTGCTTGTGGAGATGCAGAGCTAATTGTAAAACAAGTTAGATACCTTTATCAGGTAAAGAACAGAAGGTTGAAAGAACTATAGGAATCTGTTTTGGGATTCCATTAAATTCCTTAATGATTTTTCCATTGAAGTTTGTGCCAAGGGAAAGGAACACTAGGGCTGACTCTCTAGCTGTTTCGGGGTCCTTATTGATTCCTCACCCTAATTTCCCTTAGGAGAAATTCACCTTTAAGTTGATCCATAGACCCAGTGTGCCTGAAAATGCAAATAATTGGAAATTTTTCAATTATGACCAGCATTTTCTTTCTTTTTTGGAGCTCAGAGACAACTTTGATTAGTTGTACTTTGAAGGAAGTGGCAATCTAACTAGAGAGTGCGTGTCATCAAATGAAGAGGGTGTCAAAGAAGAGATGGATCAAGATGGATGCATCAAACTGAAAGGCAACAAAATTCCTAAAGGGCTGGTGAGTTTGGAGGATCTTTTTGATAAACATGATAGATATATGAAGTCTAAAGTTTCCCAAGGAGCCCGACAATCTGTTGAGACTGAGAAAGTGAATATTGGGAGTCTTGATGATCCCAAAATGGTCAACATTGGAAAATGCTACACTCAGGAAGAGAAAAAGAAGGTGGTGAATCTGTTGAATAGGTATGTTGATGTTCTGGCTTACTCTTATGATGATCTTAAGGCTTTTCAACCTAAAGAAATGCAACATTTCATTCCTCTTAAGCCTGGGATCAAACCCTTCAAACAAAAGAAAAGGCAATATAATCCAAAGATAGCTTATACAATTTTCCAAGAAATACAAAAGCTTTTGAAGGCTAAGATCATCTTCCCCATCCACCATTCAATGTGGATTGCTAATATAGTGCATGTCAGGAAGAAGAATGGTGATATCTCGATCTGTGTGGACTTCAGAAATCTAAATCTGGGTTCTTTGAAGGACAAATACCCTCTCCCCATGATGGACCGAGTATTGCAAGATGTCATAGGCTTGGAGATGCTATCTATGTTATATGGATTCTCAGGGTACAATCAAGTACAGGTGAATACTGCAAATCAACATAAGACTACCTTTACTACTCCTTGGGGCACCTTTGCATACAAGAGGATGCCATTTGGTCTCATCAATGCTGGTGCTACTTTCCAGAGGGTCGTGGACTTGGATTTTGGTAAGTTTGAAAGGGAAATGAATTGTTGTGTATTTTGATGACTTGAAAGTGTTTTCTAAAGCAAGAAAAGATCACTTCCAACACCTTGAAACAGTATTGCAGAAGTGTAGAGAGCATGGAATTTCTTTAAACCCTAAGATGTGTCTATGTTTTTTGTCACAGAAGGAAATTTCTTGGGACACATTGTTTCAAAATAAAGGATCAAGATTGATCCAGAGAGAGTTCAAGCCATCCATCAAATTCCTCTTCCATCAAGTAAGAAAGGTTTCCATTCTTTCTTTGGTAAGATCAATTTCCTAAGGAGATTCATCCCCGATTTTGTAAAACTTACTATGAGCATTGCTCGCATGATGCAAGGGAAGAAAACTTTTGGTTGGTCCTCTGAAGGGAAGAAATCATTTGAGGACATTAAACAGGCTATTGCAAAGACTCCAATCTTGGTGTGCCCTGACTTTAGCAAAGATTTCATTATCTATTGTTATGCCACTGAAAATACCCTAGTTGTTGTGTTAGCCCAGAAGAATGCTGAAGATCATGAGCTCCCAATTTCATTCATGAGTTATGTCTTGAAAACTCATGAGCTGAAGTACACCATGATGGAGAAACATGCTTTTGTAGTTGTCAAAGCTATCAAGCAGTTTAGGTTTTACATCCTTAATTCTCATTCTGTGGTGTTGGTGCCTGATACAACAATCAAATCCATTCTTACTCAGCAAGAATTTGGAACCAAGAGAGGTAATTGGGTAGCAAAGGTACAAGAGTATGATCTTGACATCAGGCCAACAAAGCTGGTTCAGGGTAAGGGCCTGTGTGAACTCATTGCTGAGGGAGATGCCAAGGAGTTGTCCAAAGATGGAGTTGATGTCCCTGTTGTTTTGTTCCTCAGCTCGACAGATGTATGGTATGTTGACATTGCTCACTTTCTGACCTATGGAGAGTGTCCATCTCACTTGAGTGCCAAAGAGAAGAGAGCCATCAAACTAAGGTCTGCACAATATGTGCTATGGGAGAATGCTTTATTCAAATGAGGCATAGATGGAAGGTTTTTGAAGTGTGTAGACAAGGAGCAACAAAAGAAGTTGTTCTCTGCTTTTCATGACTAGGCTTGTGGAGGTCATTTCTCCTCTACTGTAACAGCTCATAAAATACTTCATGCTGGTTATTATTGGCCCACTCTATTCAGAGATGCATCAAAATGGGTTGGTAAATGTGAAGCATGCCAAACATTTGTTGGAAGACCTAAGTTGGTTGCTTTACCACTAAAGCTAGTAGTGATTGATGAGCCCTTTCAACAATGGGGATTGGATTTCATTGGAACTCTTAACCCACCTTCCAGTGCTGGATATACCCATGTGTTGACTTCCACAGATTACTTCACCAAGTGGGTGGAAGCCATCCCAGTCAAGAGCACTACTTCCGAGGTAGTTTGCAACTTCATTAAGGAGAACATATTGATCAGGTTTGGGATCCCAAACAAAATTGTGACTGATAATGCTTCCAACTTTTCTTCTGCTGAGATGATGGACTTCTACTATGGGTATGGGATCTCCCTTGCTCATTCTTCAGACTACTACCCCCAAGGGAATGGATAGGTAGAATCAACAAACAAGAACTTGGTGAACATAGTTAGAAATCTTGTAAATGATTCTCAAAGGAATTGGCATAAGAAGCTATATGATGCACTTTGGGCTGATAGAATTACACCCAAGAGAGCAATTGGAATGTCTCCTTTCCAAGTGGTGTATGGTGTGGAAGCTCAACTGCTAGTCATGGTGGAATTTCCAGCCTTGCATCTGATGAAAACCATTGAAGATTCAAGTTTCAGTAGCTCTTTAGACAAGAGAATTTTGTACCTTCAGAAGCTTGATGAAGACAAATTGCAAGTGGTGGATAGGATAGCAGCTCATTAGTTAAAAGTGAAGGTTTTGTTTGACAAGAATACCAAACCCAGAGTTTTCCAAGTGGGATACATTGTGCTACTTTGGGAAAAAAGACATGAGCCACGAGGAAGCCATGGTAAGTTTGATTCTCTTTGGCTTGGTCCTTTTAGAATCAGACATTTTTCTAGAGAGAACTCTTTTTATCTAGATTACATGGATGGTTCTCCTCTCCCACTTCCTTATAGTGGGCAGTATCTGAAGTTTTTCAAGTCCTAGGTGACTAGGTGGTCCTTCTGTATATTATGTATAGTGTTTTGGTTTTGGGTCGTTCCTTTTTGTTTTCTTTTTGTTCTTCCCTTTTAGTTTGCTTTGTTTCTTTTCCCATCTTGTGTGTGTTGCCTTGTATTGGTTTTTCTTTCGACTCCTTTTCCCAATGGATAAAGCACTGGTCCTCTTTCCCAGAGTTATCTATAATTCTTGATCTTGCCTTGTGTCTTTGTTCCAAGCCAAGTCATCCCCAGAAAGAGCCAGCTGTTGTCGGCCCCAAAATTCCCCTCTTTTGAAGTCAAGTTTCAAAAAATTTGAGTATGTACCTTGGAGTATTGAATCGCATCGAGCCTGGCATTGTTTGCAATTTTCCTATTCATGGAGAACAATTTGAAAGTCAAGCGTAATGGTGAAGTTTCCTTCCCTTCTTTTTTATTTTCTTCCCGCAGTCAAGAATGACAGGCGTATTTTCCCCGTTAAATTTTTCCCCAGCATCCACGGGTAGTACATGGATATCTTTGATTGGATGTGGTTTGGTCATGTTTCAAGGTGACAGCGAAAGCCTCCATGTGTCCAAACGGTGTAACTCTAGGGGCAGTGTCCAAGGGGACAATCCTCAAATAAGCACAGGCTTTCCATGTGTCCCCAGGTATCAAAATGAAGGAAAAAACAAGCTAAAATTGGCTAAGTATGGAAGGTTCAACAGACGGCCACATGTGCCTCATCGGTGTAGCTTCAAGAGTCAAAGTTGAGGGCATTTCTGAATCTTTTGCTAGTCCTCCATGTGTCCTAGGTCCAAAAAGGGACAGGGCCGATCGTTAAAATTGACTAAGTATGGGTGGGTTGGTGGAAGCTGCCACATGCCTTAACGGTGGCTTTTCGGAAGTGAAATCAAAGGGTCAATCTCCAAGTAGTGCCACCAGCTCGCCACAATAGAGGAGACAGAGTTGGGTTGAAAAAGTAGCGGAAGGAGACACACGTCAGCTCTACATAATTTTAAGGGGCACTTCCAAAATGGAAACTCAAATGAGTGTTAGCCCTCCATGTGTCTAGGGGTCAACATAGGTCAAACAGGAAATAGACCCAAATCGGTAAAGTATAAAGGAACCGGTGGAGCTCTCCACGTGTCATCTTGTGTAGCTTCAAAGGAAAAAAATGCAAAGGCATCTGCAGCCCACTCCAATTAATTTCTCCCACGTGGGTGGCCCAAATTTGAAGTTGTAAAAGCAAATCGAATGGCCCATGTTTTAACTGGTAAAATAATGTAACGGCTATATATTTAAAAAACATTTTTTCCACCATTAACGTTTCTTTGCAAATCAAGAATTTGAAAGGGCGTGGATGATTGGAATAAGTTGTAATTGTTTCTTACTTGCTTGAGGAAGTTGTAACCGTCTCTTGCGAGCTATATCATGAGCTTTCAAAGCCATTGTAACGGGTTGGAATTTTGATTATTCTGGAACTATAATTTCAAATTGGAAGAAATCAATACAAAGGTCTTTCCCTTTTTTCTTTTGCTTTCTCTTTCCTTTTGGTTCTGATCTGTGAATCATCTAATCCTTGCATGCTTGGAAACTTTGTGTTCTAGTTTGTATAATCTCCAGAACTTTGAGTCTGTGAATTGTGCCTGTTATAAACATGGATGGTTCTACTTTGTATCTCATTTGCACAATACATATAAGGGTTTTCTCTACCATCTCTTTTCCCTAAAAGTATTGTCTTCTTCTGCCTCCCTCCTCTCTTCAAATTCTTCTATCCTCATGTATTGATAACTTTCCAGGCTTAAAACACATTTCAGGATATCAGGAAATCCATAGGGATCCAGAAAAACACACCACTTCATCAGTTTCATCAGCCCAAGAAGAAGTAAGGGGAAAAATAAATAAATTGAGGAATACGGAGGTTCTGGAAGGAACCACCGCCCTGTGATGGCGGTTTCGGTCCCTCTGCAACTGCCGGTCTGAAACCCAACAGGGTGGTGGTCCTTTTGACGGCACTTAAATTGAACAGAAAAGAAGAACATAGCACGAATGGAAAATTTGAAGTGCCTAGCCGTGTCTCTTCACTTCCATGCCCCTTCACATCCTCTAGTGCACGGGAGGACATGGGAAGGACTATAAATACATGGAAGGAGCAAGAGAGTAGACATTCGAAGGTGAATCAAACATTCAAAGATCCAGAGAGATCGAGAAGCAGAGTATAATGAGAGCAGTGAGCAAGATCTTCAGTGCTAGAATGGAATTGTAGGAGCAAGGTGTAGAAACAGAGCAAGCAAGTAATTAGAGAGAAGGTTTACATTTTTGCTTCTTTTCATACTTATTGTAATCTGTAATTGTCTATATTAAACTAATAAAAGTGGGAAGAAAGAGTAGTTGCCCTTCCCGACTGGTTTTCCTCCTTGGAGGTTTCCAGGATAAAATTATTGGTGTTGAAGTTTGAATTATTTCCTTCTCTGCAATTTCCTTCTATAGCACTAGATAATCACTCACGAAGCTCTAATATTTAAGCAAATCTGTCATTTTCCAAAGTTGAAAGTAGAACATCATAATTGTGTGATTCGTAGAGTTCCAAAGTAGAAGTTTACGGATCATTTTGGTATCAGAGCTGATTATATATCCAAGACTGTGGTATTCAAATATTTCTTATGATTTTGTATGACAGTGAAAAGGTCCAAAGGTGAAGAAGTTTTACCTTGTGAGCCAGATATTTCTATGAAGAAGTGGAAACAGAGAATTCGAGCTCAAATGGAGGAAGAGAACTTGGTTCGTAGAGTCGAGATGCTAGAGACCATGATGGATAGATTGCATAGGAAACAAGAAGAGCTTTCAGATCTAAAAAAGACGACTTCGGTTAAGTAAGATTCCATGGACTCAGTGGTTCGAGCAGTTAGCCAAAAAAATTCGGTATCGAAAAGAGCCACGAAGAGGAAGAATGGGAAGAGCATGAAGAGACGCCAATTGTAAGCGAGAAGGTAAAATCTGCACATACACCTTTTAAAGTTGAAACAAAAGTGGAAATAAAGAATTTTGAAGGACAAGTAGATGCAGAATTACTTGATAAATGGCTAAAACAGTTGGAAGTCTACTTTAGTGTGCATAATGTCACTGAGGCACAAAGGGTCACCTTTGCACGTCTCAAAATGGAAGGTCATGCTTTGGTTTGGTGGGAAACCCATCTAGCCACTTGTGAGAAGAAGAAACGTACTATTGTCAGTACTTGGAAAGGTTTTAAAGAATTGATAAGAGCTAACTTCTATCCTATTGGCCATAAGACTGACATGATGATTAAGTGGCAGTACTTTAGACAGGGCAGCGGTCAAAGCGTGCAAGACTACACTACGGAATTTTAGAGACAAGCCATGTTGCTTAATATGGACTTGGAGGATGAGGACATTTTGACCAAATATTTGGGAGGACTTCACACTCACCTTCGGAGGAAGGTAATCTCCATGAAGCCCAAGGGTCTCAATGAAGCTTGTGTACAAGCATACTACATTGATGACGAGAAGAAGCAAGGAGAAATAGAGCCAAAGCGAGACCAATCAAAAGAACAACATGAAAAAGAACAAGGGAAGACAAGTAGTTGGGGTAAATGGAAAGGTAAACATGCCGCTACTGCTTTGCATACTTGTAAATATCCTAATAATTTATGTAAGAATTGTGATGTAAATGGACATACTAACACCACATGTTGGAAGTTGCATCTGGAATTGCACCCAAAGCACCGAACCAAGGATTCCAAGAAATCCATGGCCACTGTGAAGATAGAAAGAGAGGTGGAGATTGAGGATGATTCAGATGTAGACGAAAGGCTGGGATGCATGGCCACTAACATGTACGGGGCAGAAGAAGAAGAAGAGATGAGTAAGCTATTTCAAATCAGAATCCAAATCAAGAAGACTAAGGTAAATGCTTTAGTAGATTCTGGTTCTCAATCAAATTTGATTTCTGATGCGGTTGTAGAACAGCTTGGTCTAGAGACTTACGCACATCCACATCCATACCCACTGGGATGGGTGAAGAAGGGTGTAGAAATACAAGTTACAAGGAAGTGTAAGTTTCAGTTTGGGATAAATACCCAATACATAGATGTATTAGAGGCTGATATTATTCCACTTGATGCATTTGATGTTGTCTTCAGAAGTCCTTACTTGTATATCAGGGATGTTATGTTCACAAGGAGGGAGAACTGGTACAGATGGATCAAGGATGGAGTCATTTTTAACATCTAGGCACACCAGAGCAAATCAAAGAAGGCTATGGTAAGTGCCAACCAAGCACCAAGACTTATTTAGGAAAATCATCAGTTTTGTTTGCTTTCATTGGAAGAAAAGCAAAATGGACGTGAGAACATGGATATTTCTGACCAAAGGATGGAGAATTTGGATAGCACTTGTCATTTTTTTGTAGAATAAGCCACCACAGGAACCGCTCACTCAAGGAGCAAAACAAACTTCCGTTATGCAGTCACCATATCTACCTACGGATTCACTGGACCTGACTGTGGGGAAACAAGAAGAAGAGGAGATACAAGGAACAATGGTGACTATAGCAACAGCGTACTTGGAGAGGATTCGGCCAATCCATCTCAAGAGGTAGAGATAAGAAAGAAATAAACCACTACAGTATGGAACCGTCACCATACTTGAGCAGGTTGGAGAAGAAACCTTTGGGCCATACCTCATGCAGATGCACGTGATAGTGAGTTGTAAGAACTCGCACCCACTAATGCCATCTATGCATGACAAAGAAGGAAAGTTACAGAAGTTACCTTCCAAAGAGGATTGTACTCGAGGCATCTTAAAGGAGGATGTAGCACTGGAAACCAGAGATCCACAAGAGTCTTAGCAGGTTAGACAAGAGAAGACACCAAGGTAGACCCAGTGGTACTCGAATGAGCACAAGAGGAAGTTGATTCCTCTACCACTCCACCACTAAGATTTTTTGGGACCAAAATTATCCTAAGTAGGAGAGGTATGATCCATAGGGATCTAGAAAAACACACCACTTCATCCAGTTTCATTAGCACCAAGAAGACGAAGAAGGAAAAATAAATAAATTGATGATTATGAAGGTTCTTGAAGGAACCGCTGCTCTGTGCAGAGTGATGGTTTCAGAACCACTTCCCTACAGGGTAGTGGTCCTGTGACCGTTGGTCTGCTCAAGCCGATAGTCCTGACACTTTTGAATAGAAAAGAAGAATAGAGCACGAATGGACGTGAATTTGAAACACCCAGCCATGTCTCTTCACTTCCATGCCCCTTCACATCCTCCAGTGCAAAGGAGGACATGGGAAGGCCTATAAATAGATGGAAGGATCAAGAGAGTAGACATTCGAAGGTGAATCAGACATTCAAAGATCCAGAGAGATCGAGAAGCAGAGTATAATGAGATCAGTAAGCAAGATCTTCAATGCTGTAATGGAATTGTAGGAGCAAGGTGTAGAAATAGAGCAAACAAGTAATTGGAGAGAAGGTTTACATTGTTGCTTATTTTCATACTTATTGTAGTCTGTAATTGTCTATATTAGACCAATAAAATTGGGAAGAAAGACCAGTTTCCCTTCCTGACTAGTTTTCCTCCTTGGAGGTTTCCAGGATAAAATTGTTGGTATTGAAGTTCAAATTATTTCCGTCTCAACAATTTCCTCTTATAGCACTAGATAATCACTCACAAAGCTCTAATATTTAATAAAATGTGTCATTTTCCAAAGTTGAAAGTAGAACAACATAATTGTGTGATTCGTAGAGTTCCAAAGTAGAAGTTTATGGATCATCGGGAAACCACCATTGAATGAAAGATTGTGTATTTGTACATAGGTTTTGCCCTTGCTTTCAATAAGGGAACCTCTCCCATTAAAGAGGAGGGACTTGCTTGTCCCCTAACTGTGGTTTCATTCCAAGTGCAAATCTGAAACCCAACACTATGCACACATTAAGAAGCTTTGTTTGGACATAATATTCTCAACACACAGGACTTGCTACTTGAGATAGACCTCCAGAGAAAGCTGGTTCTTGCTCCTAAACTACCTGCCACAATCTACTCTAATGCAGGAGAAACTAGCTATTCTAACCTAAAATGCCAAGGGACCAAAGAGAGAGAATGCATAAAATGAAAGCCTACACTAAAGCAGTGATACACCAGAAAAAGAGGGTGTGAGAGTAATCTCCAAATGTGTGAAATACAGAGGCAAAGTGCACACTTGAAGAGGTGATGACAGCTCACCATAATCCAACAAAATGCATTCACAGCAATATTCCAAGCACACACAATGATAATGAATTCCTGCAAGAACATAATAAATAGACACAATATACTTGTAGAAAAGATTAAAGGGGCAAGAAGAATGCAAGGAAACACAGCAGGGGAAGATGTATCCACAAACTGATATTTTATTGCTTCATGATATGCACAGTTCAATCTATTACAAGATAAGGGCCTGGATCACCATGCAAGGAGTCCACTACAAGGGCCTGCAACACACTGGCTTCACAAAGCAATTTTGACAGAGCTTTGTTACCCAAAAACTCTCCCCCTTACAATGAGCCCAACACTCCAATTTATAGAAAAAGAGAAGGAAAAGAGAAGGGAAAATGGAAATCCCGAAATCTGTCCTTCAACCACCTGTAAGAGGCATTAAATTGAGTGGAATGGGTATACATTACTTGCAAAAGGCTCCCCATACTGTCCCATGTGCTGCAGCAGAGAAGGAATGATGACCATGCCTCTTAATTGCACTCCCAGCTACCAAATAAAACACTGTTCTGAACCCGGCCATGTTTCCTTAAAAAAATCAATCAATTTCTGATCAAATCTGGAATTTCTTGATTGTTGTGCATCGGGCTCGGAACCACAATTCCAACGGTACCAATTTTGTGTGATTTCGTTGAGAAATGCAAAAGTTATGGCCTTCTGAGTGCGGGCAGCTCTTTTGGGCCTGGCAGGCGTTTTCTGTCATTTGACGGGAATGAGCATTAACTGACTGGAGCCGAATATGTTTCCTTTATTTAAATATATATACCCTCATTAAAATTAAGAAATCCATTTTTTGTGGCGTAGAGGATGTCGTGCTCGTTCCAGAAAGTCCAATTTTATGAAAATCGGAGCTCGGAGTCAAAAGTTATGGCCGTTTGAAGTTTCCGAACCAAACGTTGACTTTTCTTCCCTGCCTTCGGCCATTTCGGCTTTTCGCGTCCCGCGCGTCCCTTTGTCCCATTTAGCACAGTGCTCCTTGTGCTGATTTTGGGTGAACCGGCCGGTTCGCGCCCATTTGTCCCAAATGTCCCAGTTGTTTCGGACTGCTTGTTCCCATTTCGCCCGGTTCGGCCGGTTCGCGTACTCGTAGCCCATATGTCCCATTTGCTTTCGGACCGTCTGGGACAAATTCGCCCAGTTCGGCCGGTTCGCGCCCTTTTGTCCCAACTGTTCTAGGACAAAAGTTCTCATTTCGGCTGGTTCGGCCGGTTCGCGTACTTTTGGCCCGCGCGTCCCAGACTGTTTTGGGCTGCCTTGACTCATTTCGCCCGGTTCGGCCGGTTCGCGTCTTTTTGTCCCGCTTGTCCCAAAGGCGACCCTCTCAGCAGTTAACCAATTTTCTCTTTTCGGCCAGTTCAGATTTCCGCGTCCCGTGCGTCCCTTTGTCCCAGATGTCCCAATTGCTTCCGGGGCCGCCTGTGCTCATTTCGGCCGATCCGCGCCTTTTTGTCCCACTTGTCCCAAATGCTTCTAGGACTAGGACTTAGCCATTTTTCGTGATTTTTCCTGGCCCGAGCTTGTTTTTGCAAAATTTTTCACATTTTCTCAGAACTTGCTCTCTTCTACTTGGACAGGGGAGTTAGAAAAATATGAGGGGACCCTAGAAACATGAAATTTTTTTGCCCTGACTCAATCTAATTGCTTGGGACAAAAGAATTTGATGCATGTTATCAAAATTACCTTGAGGGTGAATTTTGGATAACTAGAACCTCTCCCATTAAAGAGGAGGGACTTTCTTGTCCCCTAACTGTGGTTTCATTCCAAGTGCAAATCTGAAACCCAACACTATGCACACATTAAGAAGCTTTGTTTGGCCATAATATTCTCAATACACAAACTTTGACATTACATGCTCAATCATATAACATATGTTGTTTCTAAAATGGATTCTTTGTCACAATAGCCATACATCCAAGTGGATCATGTTGCTCACCAAATTCAACCTCCACTTCGTCTCACAAAATTTTATTAAAGGACAAGTTATCGTTGATCAGTTAGCCAAAGCCCATCTTCATGATTCAAGACTACTCAATATTGATCTACCATGCAATTCCATCTTTAGTGTATATGAAAGTGAGGATTATATTGATATCAACGACGGCTTTGATATGAATTTACATTTCGATGGATCTAAAACTGACCAAGGAGGTGGCACAGGAATAGTCTTTGTCACACCCTAAGGAGCATATATTCCATTATCATTCAAATTGGATTTTTCTTACACAAACAACATGGCTTGTCATTGGTTTTCAATTAACTATTTCTCTCGAAATTAAATGATTGTGAATTTTTTATGATTCTCAATTAGTTGTCAATCAAATCCTAGGGTCCTATCAGTGTCATGATGACACGTTGCAACAATATAGGACCCTTGTTGATTCATTACGCACACACTTTTCCCATTTTGAAATTGAGATTGCTCTACGTTCCACTAATCGTTTTATAGATACCATGGCCTCTTTAGGATCATACATACCTTTAGAAAAATAAGCCGACATCATCCACGTTCCCATTTGTGTGTTAACACAACCATATTTTTATCGTACTCAAACACTCAACAATTTTTAAATTGAAACCATGCCACCGCCACTTTGGTATGAATAAATTGTTACATATTTGAAATTCAATACCCTACCACCTAGACTTCATAAATTTGGACGACATATTTTTTGACAACGAGCTACTCGATTTTTCCTCATCAAGGATCTTCTTACAAACATGGTTATGACAGTATATTACTACAATGTTTGCTACCTGAAGAAACCATAGTTGTGCTAGCTGAAGCACATGACAGTATGTGTGGAGGTCATTTTAGTGGCATGGCTATTGCTCACCGCATCCTTCGCATGGGTAATTATTAGCCTTCTTTAGAATAAGATGTTTGTACCTATGTTTGCTGCTGTGAGAAGTGTCAAAAGTTCACTGGGACTTGAACTTATGGGAAATTTTTCCCTGCTATCTTCTTACTGTCACACATTTATTATTACTACTACTAGATACTTCACGAAGTGGATTGAGGATGCACCACTTGCACGTACCATTGAACTACAAATTGTCAAATTCATTTTCCAACATATCATTTATCATCTTGGCATCCCCACTAAAATCATGTCAGATAACAGAAGCTCGTTCAAGAATAAGGATGTCAAGGCATTATGTGATAAGTACAAAATTCAGCATAGCTTTTCCACACCATACTATCCGCAAGCTAATGGTTAGATAGAAGCTTCTAATAAAACCATTAAAATTATTCTCCAAAAAATTTCAATGCTTCCCACATAGACTGACACACACAATTTCGTTACACACTTTGGGCCGCAAACTCGTAACCTCCTGGTGCACCACTACTTCCAGGCCGCAAACATAACACGCAATGGGGGAACGCACTTTGGTGTCCCCATGCACCTGGGATAAAGGGACAAAGGGACATCAAGAGTCCAAAACCCCGCCCAAGCTTCTTGGGGTGTTGATGTCATCAAACACAACGTGAAAATAGACTAAGGAGTGGATTTTTGGGTCCGAGAGCAAGACATGGAGTTCAAATGACCAACCTTATATGATTTTTACTCTAATGGACCCACTGAGTTCATCCCCACCATTTTCAAGACCTGATTCAGCTTGAAATTTATCTTTTCAGTCCACTGTCCACTTTTTCCTATGCACATGCGCTAATAAGTGGAGTTGCCATTGGATTCCAAAATGAGTATGAACAAATCCAATACATGGACCATGAAGAGGGTCTAATGTACTCCACTTTGACCTTTGGTTAGGCTCCTAACTCTTCCCGAGGTGTTTGAAACCCTTCAAGTAAGTTCCACCTTGTGAAAAGACTCTTGTACTGCACTGATAGACAGGTTTTCACATTTTTATACTCCCAGGATTCTATCTTGATTATTGCACCATGGAGTAGGCTATGCCAACTTTCCAATGCCTGTGATCTGGCTTCCCAAGACCTCTTGAGGCTTTCGAAACCTTTCGAACAAGGTGACTAGCTCTTTTGAAACATGCATTCCCCAATGCCTCACCCCAAAAGACCCGGTTTTGCTTAACTTGCTCCTAACCTCAATTATCTCCATATAATTTCCCTAACTTCCCTAGATCACTTCATTGCTCTCCCACCCATCTCTTGGATAGTTTGAATCTTCTCTGTAAGCTTCCAAGGGATGTCCTCATGTGACAAAAAGACCAAAAATAGCCCTTTTGAATCCTCTAGGAGCATTGTTCTTTCATAAATCTCAGTAACTTCAAGAATTAAGCTAGGTACACTTCTTTGCACATGAAATACACTTGAAAATCATATTAGCACATTCCTCTCGACCAGAATGAGGGTGACGCAGTTGAAATGTTGGCCAGAAGTAAGGTTTACATCGACCTAGAAAGGGAATTTCAAGTGTGGGCTTGGTTGTTATGACCAAAAATTTAAATTTTGCATGTTATACATTTAGCATGACAACACAACCACACTAGGATCTTTGTTGCTACGGAAACAAGTGAGTTTTATAGAATTAGATACGCAGGGGACTCACACAATTAGAGAATGTGCATCCTGTAATATAAAGTTTAACATAATACGATAAAGGGGCATAAACATTCTTTATCCTAGCTTCTTTTTAATCTTAAACTTATAAATTGACTTTTGCATGTTTTGGGAACAACTAATTGTTCCACATATAGGACAATTTTGATGTTTGTTCATACATAGAATTTGGTCATCACTAGCATTTTCTAGATATGAGACTAAATAGAAATATCTCTAATGTCATGTGGAATATAATTTTTACCAGTGTTTGCTTGGATTATAGCACATGAATTCCTACGGATGTTTTCTAATGTTCCTCAAATTTTCTTGTGGTCCCAATCCTCTAGAGTTTCTCTTATTTCAAACCTATAGTAACTATAAATACTTTCCTTTCGCTATTCAGTCAACCCTAACTACAAATTGTGTCCATCCCTTTGTTGCCCATAGCCAATTAGGCTGTTTAGAAAGGGCGATAGCCCACTTAGTTCTATCCGGGTGACGGGTCACTCTCTGACCTCCTCTCACTAGTATTATTTGATAAACCTCAATATGCCAAATTTATAATATGTTACGCATGCAATTACAATGAAATATAAATTGTGATTTTACATCAAAAATTCAAATTCTATTATTGTCTTTGTAACATCAATCTGTAAAGCCTTGTCATGCAAGTTTTTCAGACACCATTAATAAATACCAATAACAATATAATAAAAATTATGATTTTACTTCTGCATATATGTAAGGGATGTAAAGCAACATTAAAAAACTCTAACCATTAATGAGACAAAATCCACATCAACATATATAAAATTTGAACACATAATTTAGCATGTGTAATTCAAACCCAAATGACACACTTGACATACACACAATATGATATCATTACTCCCCACAAAAGGACCATACAAAAATCACAAAGGTTGGTGTAAAGATCTATCAAGAGAAGATCTCCGCATCATCTCCAAGCATTGGATTGATTGTAGATCCTTCCCTCGCCTTTACTTTTGGCCACGCATCTTTCCATTTCTTTTAAATGCACCTCTCCTCTTTCTATTTCCAATACTACATCTCCTCGTCCAGCTTATCATCCCAGAGATGCGCAAGTTTTCTAAAAACAGCTAAATCTCATGACACCTCCATGATTTAATAAATCGGGGATTTAACAAACACCCCATCAATATACACAGGCATAGATGCACATCAAGTCTACAGAATGTTCTAGATCTTTTAAACACTATAAAAGAACTCTTTTTGGACACTGGAAATATATGCTTGTCCCTTCTTTATCACTGTAGGTCTGACACTGCACCTTGTTATAGTGCCAGCCTATGTTTACAGATTGCTTCACGTAGCATTAACAATAATCTCCACAAGAACATTTTCCTTGTTTGAAATGATGGAACCAGTTTGCACATCTCACAACAATTTGTCTTGCAACAATCTTGGAGATAAACTTGATTGCAGTGCGGCAGTCAATACATACTCGAAGGTTCCTGACAACTCTAATAGTTGTCCAATTCAAATGCAATTGCCTACTTCTGACTATGGTGGCCAAGAAATAATTCTTTTTCCTCCCCCTCCACATCAGCCAGTACATGTTTTGAAGTGGAAAGTACCTTGCTGTGTCTCCATCACCAACTTTGCATAGATCTCCTGCATCTGTGGGTGTGATCTGTCTCCTACACAAAAATCATGTACCACTTGGTGGCCCTCCATCCAACTACAGCCAGTTATCTTTTAAATTCCTCTATCTTTCATCAATCTCCTTACCATTTGAACCTCACGTTGCCTGCCCACTTCTGCATAGATGTTTGACATAAGAACATAAGTCGTAGCATTTTGAGGATCCAGCTCAAAAAGAAGAGTTGACGTAAATACTCCTAACCCTGTATTCTTATGTTCTCTACAGGCACCCAGCAAACATGTCCACACCACCACCACAGGTTTAATTGGCATTTTGATGATAAAGTTTAGGGTTTCCTCAAGATAACCAGCACGACCAAGAAGGTCAACCATGCACACATAATGATCAATTGTAGGTTTAATGCAATAAGAGTCACTCATGCCATTGAAGTATTTACAGCCCTCATCTACTAAACCTACATGGCTGCATGCTAATAAAACACAAGTGAAGG
The DNA here is from genome assembly GCA_019776745.2 of Taxus chinensis. Classification (NCBI taxonomy): domain Eukaryota; kingdom Viridiplantae; phylum Streptophyta; class Pinopsida; order Cupressales; family Taxaceae; genus Taxus; species Taxus chinensis. Next base: position 3,976,560 of record CM034153.1, read on the forward strand.
TCACATGGTCAGGGCATGTTCCAGAGTGCTTCATTACTTCAAAGAGTTTAAGAGCATCCTTGCAAAAGCCATTTTGTGCATATCCAGCAATCATCGCAGTCCACGACAGTACATTTTTCTGAGGCATTTTCTCAAACAATTCACGCGCCTTGTATATGCTTCCACATTTAGCATACATATCTACAAGGGCATTTGCAACTACAACATCTGAGAGAGATCCTCTTTCGATTATGCTTTGGTGGATGGCCACACCCTGTTCCAAAGATCCCACGTTAGCACAGGCTGGGAGGATGCTGGCAAAGGTTGTCGAGTCAGGCTCTACACCTGACAATTTCATTTGCTTAAAAGCTTCCACAGCCTTCTCAACAAATCCATTCTGTGCATATCCTGCAATCATTGCAGTCCACGAGAACACATTTTTCTGAGGCATTTCTTTGAAAAGCCTTAAAGCCTTATCAAGAAAACCATTTTGTGTATATCCTGCAATCATTGCAGTCCATGATACCGCATCTCTTTGAGTCATTGTGTCAAACAGTTCATGTGCCTTGTGTGTGCTTCCACATTTTGCATACATTTCTATCAGGGCATTTGTAACTATGGCATCTGGCAAAATCCCATATTCGATTATTGTTTGATGGATGGCCATACCTTGTTCTACTGCTGCCATTTTGGCACAGGCTGAGAGGATGCTGGAGAAGGTTGTGGAATTTGGCTTGACACCTGCCAATTGCATTTGTTTAAATGTATCCAAGGCCATTTCAGGAAACCCATTTTGTGCATATCCTGCAATCATTGCAGTCCACAAGACCACATCTCTTTGTGGAATTTCTTTGAAAAGCCTTAAAGCCTCATCCAGAACACCATTTTGTGCATAACCTGCAATCATTGCAGTCCATGAGAAGACATTTTTCTGAGGCATTTTGTTAAACAGTTCATGTGAGTTGTGTATGCTTCCGCATTTCGCATACATATCTACCAGGGCACTTGCAACTACAACATCAGACAAAAATCCACATTCAATTATGCTTTGATGGATGTCCATGCCCTGTTCTAGAACTCCCATTTCGGCACAGGCTGGGAGGACGCTGGCGAAGGTTGTGGAGTTTGGGTTTACGCCAGACAATTGCATTTGTTTAAAAGCTTCTACAGCCTTTTCAACAAACCCATTCTGTGCATATCCTGCAATCATTGCATTCCAGGATACCACATCTCTCTGAGCCATCTTGTCAAACAGTTTACGTGCCTTGCATGTGCTTCCACATTTTGCATACATATCTATTAGGGCATTCACAACAATCATATCTGACAAAAAGCCAGACTCGATTATGGTTTGATGGATATCCATACCTTGTTCAACAACTCCCATTTTGGCACAGGCTGGGAGGATGCTGGCAAATGTTGTAGAATTTGGCTTGACACCTGCCAACTGCATTTGTTTAAATGTATCCAAAGCCTTTACAACAAACCCATTTTGCCCATATCCTACAATCAATGCAGTCCATGAAACCACATCTCTTTGAGGCATTTCTTTGAAAAGTCTTAAAGCCTCGTCCAGAGCATCATTTTGTGCATAGCCTGTAATCATTGCAGTCCTCGAGAACACATTTTCCCCAGGTATTTTATCAAACAGTTCACGCGCCTTGTGTAAGCTTCCACATTTTGCATACATATCTACCAGAGCACTTGCAACTACTTCATCCGACAAAAACCCCTTATCCACTATGCTTTGATGGATGTCCATACCCTGTTCCAAAGCTCCTATTTTGGCACAGACTGGGAGTATGCTAGCGAATGTGAACTGATCGGGTTGGACACAAGTTCGTTGCATTTGATGAAACAGTGTAAGTGCCTCATGGAAACACCCATGTCTTCTGTAAGCTGCAATCATGATATTCCATGAGAAGAGATCTCGTTTAGTCATTTGATCAAACACTTGGTGAGCATCTACCAGACACCCGCACATGTCATACATGCGTATAAGAGTGTTTTGTAATTGTTTGTATGTGCCAAACTGAAATCCCGTCTGATTAATGTGGGAATGGATTTTCCTACCCTGCGAAAGGGAGTTCTTGGAAATGCACGTCTGTAATAGATGAAAGTAAGTATAAGACTGTAGAGAGGGATAGTGTATGGTAAGCAGAATGTGCAGCGCCTCTTTCAACCGACCTTGTCTACATAATGCTGCAAGCGTGAAATTGAGATTCAGATTGGCAGTGAATTGCATTGGCACTGACATTCAAGCGTCGGAAATGTGCATTGTTATTTAATCTAAATCTACCACGGTGAGAACGAAACAGTGTAAACTGTCTTTCTAAGGCTTCTTCTCTGTAATTAATGGTTAATGTGCTTAACTATTTGGCTCCATCTAAATTCCGACAGTGGGTATTGGGCAAACGTAACCCGAATACCCAATTTCGAATATATTCCCATCCTCCGAAGAAAGGCTTTCGATGAAAATTTTATTGTGAAGGACAGAAATTTGCATTAAATGCATATGGTAAAGCTGATCATTGCGAATGACTGGATTCTGTATGGAATGAGGATCAGCCTTCTTCTTCAGTAAGTGGGCAATTTTGTTTTATGGAATGAGGATCAGTCTTCTTCTTCAGTATGTGGGCGATTTTGTTTTGCTGATAATTTTGGTTTGTATAAAGATCAAGGATAGCATTGGCACCTCAAGATGATCCCCTTAGTTATTTTCATGATTTACTCCCACCTCATCTTTTGGGAAACTCTGCATAGAAGGATAAATTGAAATGAAAATACAACATATCAAGCGATTTCTTGGTCAAGAGTGGTTACACACAACTGATGGAGGTTAAGCAGGATGTTGTCTGACCTTATTATAAAGTTTGGAATCCCTTTTTCCCCTAAAACTAATGTCTTTATGTGAATACTGGGTAAAAAAAAGGTGTGTGCATGGAATCATCTTCATTGCATTGTTTTTTGGGTTCATCAAAGTGTGTTCTTTGCAACTATTTGACGAAGGACTGGAACCATCTTTTTCTTTATTGTCTGTTTTCTTGGCAGATCTAGGTCTAATTTTTAACATAATGAAAGTTCAGCATGTTTATTTGGGCTCTATCCAAGATCTTACTTCGAGTTGGTATGAAGATAAGAGGGATAAAGTGGGGCAAGTTATGTTAAATGATGCCAAGTATGATTGTTTGAAGCATATCATAGACACCTACATTTGGTAATTTACCACTTGATAATCGCAGTATTGGCTTAATCCCTAAATCATGATTTGTGTACATATTCCAAGCCTATTTGTTATACCCTTGTCTTATGAGAAGACTTGCTCTCCTCATTGCACCACTCAATCACTCACAAAAATGCTTTCATTAGTCACTGGAATTCCATTACTCATAATTATCATGCAAAAATCTTTATAATGCCACACTTCCTTTCTAGACCACACTATCCAATGGTTTGGTCCAAAAATAATGGTTTTGTCTAGAACCACCCAACGATCACTTTTACAATTTGATATATTTTTATGAGTCAGTACTTTCCCTATGGGTTAACCTTAATGAGATAGTATACCTATAAAACCTTATATAAGCAAGTCAAATGCACTCATTTATTCACTTGATAATAGTTACCACTATCAAGAGACCCACTACAAAATTTCTCTCAAGCAAAACGTGTGCAAATGTCATTAATCTCTCCACTTTTTCTCTTGGCACTCCATCTATAAAATTACTAAATAGAGGGCTTGGTTTTCTCATTTCACCAAATTTCATTCCAAGTAAAGAAATTATTGTTTAACTTGAACAAGCCTTATATGGTCTTTCTGACTTAATTGTTGAAGAAATCAGACAAGGTTGTTATAGTCACAAAATCTATGCACTTGGGTACATTTCTAGGTCCTAAAAGCATGCTACCATTTACATGATTCCTAAGTAAGAAAACTAGTAATTGACAGCTCCCTTTAGAATTTTGCTTTGTTTTTTGCACTTTTATTTACCTTATACACATTGCACTTTTTCCAACATTTGATTGTTTATCTTTCTATGGCCTCGAACACTAACGTCCGGCGCTCCTATCCTCCTGGGAACTCCAGTCCCTCTTTATATCTTTTCTTATCATTTTAGACCCATTTTGCTTCTTGAATACTTTTTACTACATTGGGTCATCCTTTAAGTTGTCAATTACAAAATTCAAACAAGGGAATCATATAAATACACAGTTATATTTTCAAAATAAAGGACCAAACGCTAAGCATTACATATTATCACCTAAGCTTACATTAAAAATCACAAAGAGCATCAAAGACATATATCTAGCACTCATCGAAGGGACAAGGGTTGCATCACTTCTGCATACACAACATAGGAGGGGAAGTTTATTCTATTCCATCCCACACATTCTATACATCTGGTACATTCTAGATCCAACCCACTATCACTATGCAACTTGTATAAGGGCATCATAGGGAATCATTTCTACACACATGCATAAGAACTACATGGATTCTGAGATGTAGTGCAACACTCAGTTATAATTTCACTCTTTGGGTGACCACCGAGGTCAGTCTGACTCCTCATTGTGTATTTTCTTTTTTAGGTTTGATGTGGTTTGTGAAATCTGCAAACCAAATTAAATTGCAAAAACAAGGCAGAGCTTGCTGTGATTTTTATTAATATAAAATGAAGCATTACAATCAAAAGAGAGAGCTGCAATATTTATAGATATTGGACAACTTCTATCTCTTCCACAATACATGGAACAAATCTCCCTAAACAAAGCAAATATTCAATAATAGCATATTTCCCCTCAAAAGCTTCTACAGGAAATCATCCGAGAACAATATTCTAACTAAAGAACATCCTCCACAATCTAAGGGATGATAACAGACACACTAACAACTAAGCTAACTAAAGTAATTAAATAATTACTTTATTATAATATACACATTAATCCACATATGGTGAATTAAGTGTTAGATTATTTCTAACATTCCCCCCCTTAATTCATCATATTCTGAAGTGAACATGAGAGAAATACTCTGAATGCCTCAAATTTAGGACGTGCAAGAGATTTTGTGAAGATATATGCACGCTGATGTTCTGTCGGGAAATGTTGAAGCTGAATGTTGTTGTTCTGAACTTGTTCGTGAATGAAATGTACCTGCACCTCAATGTGTTTGGTGCGTTCATGAAAATCTGGATTCTGAACAAGTTTTATTACTCCTTCATTGTCTACATGTAGGATTATTGGATGATCCTGTGGAATTCCCAATCCTTCAAGTATCTTGTTCTTAGCCAAATCGTTTCACAGATAGCTCCTCCTATTGCGCGATATTCTACTTCTGTGTAAGACCCTTGAAACAAAATTTTGTTTCTTTCTCCCCCATTAAATAGGTCAAGATCCCAAAAAGAACACAAATCCTAAAAGTGGACTTCCTGTCATCAATGTTCCCTACATGATCTGAATTTGTATATCCTATCAAGAAGAAGTTATCATTCTTCTTTTATTCTAGGCCAAAGTCCATGGTTACTCTAATGTATCTTAGTACCCTCTTTGTTGCTTTCTAGTGACAAACCCTTGGTTCTTGCATAAATTAATAAAGATAACTGAATGTATAGCTGATATCTAGCCTAGAATAAGTTAAGTAAATGAGACTCCCAATCAACTATCGATAAAGAGTAACATTTACTTGTTCTAATGGATCTATGCGAGATAATTAAAGCCTTGTCTCCATAGGTGTAGCCATTGGTATACTATCCATCATTCTAAATTTCTCGAGCATTGTCTTGGAATATTTTAGTTAAAGAACAAAGATGTGATTTTCATTTTTCCATACTTCAAGTCCATGAAATTAATGAAGAAGCTTGATATCTATCATGTCAAATGATCGATTTAGATCTTCCTTATTTTTTTCAATCATCTTCACTGAACTTCTAGTGATGACTAGATCATCGACATATACTACTATTATCACTATCTCCCCCTCTTGCTTTTTGAGATAGACATTAGGATCATATGGACTTCTTTTGAATCCATGTTTGATGAGATGCTCATCAATCTTTATGTACCATGCCCTAGGAGCCTGTTTGAGACCGTACAGTGACTTTATGAGTCTACATACCTTTCCTTCTTTACCTGGTATGACAAAACCTTCTGGTTGAGTCATGTAGACTTCTTCCTGTAAATCCCCATTGAGAAATGCACTTTTTACATCCATTTTATGAACTTTCCAACCAAATTGTGCAACTAGAGAAAATATCATCTTGATTGTTTTGATCTTAGTTGTTGGTGCGAATGTTTCTTCATAATCAATGCCTTCTTTTTGTGCATAACCCTTAGCTACCAATCTTGCCTTGTATTTATCAATGCTTCCATCTTATTTGTAATTTGTTTTAAATATCCATTTGTAGCCTATTGCCTTCTTCCTTGATGGAAGATTTGAAAGTTGCCAAGTATTATTTTTCATCAAAGAGTTGAATTCTGAATTCATAGCATCTGACCAAGGTTTTTGGCATCTTGAACTATAGTGGGCTCACTTGATTCAATTATTGTACTCATCAAGGCTAATTTTACCTCATTTTGAGCAATACTATGATTTCTTGGTCCTAAAGTGGATGTGTTAGGATCACTATCCAACTTAGCATCTTGAATTAGATTAGTATACCACTTAGGCATATGTTTAGTTGTTCCTGTAGATGGAGGAGTTGAATTATCCTTAACATCATTATCTTCATCGAGAACATCTTCTATTTTCTTAGTAGGATTGTTTTGTGAGTTTATGGAAGGAGCATTTGCTTCTTTATTTTCAAAAAACTCAACATCTCTACTTGTTTTTGGATCCATTAACCTGTATCCCAAGGCTTCATCACTGTATCCCAAGAATATAAGTTGTTCTGATTTCATATCAAGTTTAGTTCTCTTTTTCTTAGGAATGTGCATACTTGCCTTGCATCCAAAAACTCTAAGGTGTTTTATAGATGATTTGTCCCCTGACCAAGCTTCATGTGGGTTATTCCATCAAGTGCGGAAGTGGGAACTCTATTCAATAGATAAACTGTTGTTTTTACTGCTTCTACCCAATATGTTTTACTCAAGCCTGAATCATCGATCATACACCTTACCATATCCATTATAGTTCTATTTCTTCTCTCAACTACACCATTTTTTTTGGTGTATATGGAGGTGCCATTTTCCGACGAATTCCATGTGTTTCCAAAAAATCTTTAAACTCATTACTGGTGTATTCACCCCCTCGATCTGAGCGGATTGTTTTTATTTTCTTACCAGTTGCATTTTCACAAACCACTTTGAATTTCTTGAAAGTTTCAAAGGCTTGGTCTTTGGTACAAATGCAGTATACCCACATTTTTCATGAGTAATCATCAACAAAGAGCATAAAATATTGAAACCCTGAATGACTAGGTCTCATAGGTCCACACAGATTGGTATGCACCAGATCAAGTTTACCACGGGCCTTGAATGTACTACTTTTCTAAAAAGAAGCTCTATGTTGTTTTCCTGTCAAACAATTTGTACACTTGTCTATATTCTTCTTGAAATTTGACAGTCCTCTTACCATGTTATTTTTTCAAAGTGTTTCAAGATAGCCAAAACTTACATGGCCAAATCTTTGATGCCACAATTGCACCGATGATGTATCCTTAGCTACAAGGGCCTGATTTTTGGTTTGAACAAAATCCAACTAAAACATACGACCTACACCAGAAGCTCGTGAAACAATGTTGGAGTTTTTGGACTTATCTTTGATTAAACACATCTTCTTTCCATCTGTACAATCAAAATCCACTTTTAAGTTGTGCTCCAAAAGCTGACTTACTGAAAGTAGATTCTTTGTCAATCCAGGAACATATAGAACATCTCTTATTGTGCATTTTCTTGATCCAAGAGGTAAGGATATGTTTCCAATTCCTTGTACTTTGTACGATGAATCATCACCCAACGAAACAGAGTCTTTATTAGGTGTATTCTTTAACTCTAAGAACCAATCATTTCTCCCGGTCATATGTCTTGTTGCTCCTGAGTCAACATACCAAATTACCTGTGGTGAATTGATTTCTTGAGTTGATTGTGTAGCAAATAGGAAGTCCTCATCTGGTGAGTTACCTTCCTCTTCAGCAATGTTGTCGTGCTGCAGTGTTTTCTTTTTCCAGTTACTTTTCCTTTTTCCTTGTTGTTTGTTTTGATAACCCTGACTAGATTGTTGAAAATTTGGCTTCTTGCCACTAGATGAACCCTTCTGAAATGTGTTATACCAACAATCTTGTAAGTCATGTCCTTTTCTGCCAAAAATATGACACTGTTTTTGTTGAGTGTTCCCTTGATTATTATGTTGAGAATGCTGCTTGTGTTGCTTACCAGTTGTATGAATCTGTTTCTTTCCCTTATGGAATGAAGAGAGGGCTTGTTCCTCATCTTTTACAGGTTTTTTTATGGACTCTTCCTGTTGTAACATGTTCACTAACTCTTCAAAACTTGTAGTTGGACCCATAATGTTGAGATTTGTGACAAATATTTTCTATGAGGGTGGTAAAGCTCTCAATACAATAGGGACAAGAGATTCATCAATGACCTCTTCTTCCAAATCTTGGAGAGATGATCTCAATATAGCAACACACTCTAGAAAACCTTCAATAGACTCATTACAATTCATTTTGAGACAATGGAGTTGTGTTTGTAATTGTAAAATAGCATTTTTGTTCTTAGCTTCATATACAATTGCTAGTTTATCCCATGCTTCTTTTGTAGTTGTCACTTGACAAATATGAGGTTATACATCATCAGTTACACCAAACAGAATTATAAGTTTCACCTTTTGATTAACATGATCAAAGACATGTTGTTGAGCAATATCATTTTCTGGTCTCGTTATCGAGTCATCAACTACACCAATTATGTCCTCAAATTCAAATTGAGTTTTAATTTTCATTTTCCATGCAGCATAATTATCTCCTCATAGGAGTTGTGAATCAAGAAAAAATAATTTGGGCGCATTGTTAGCCATTTGTGCACAAAAGAAAAGAGAGATAGAGAATCAAACACGAAAAAAATCCCCCCCTCAAATAAGTACACACCCCCCCCAAAATTTATTTTTATTGAGTGTGGGCTCCTTTTGGGCCTTTTACAATGATTTTTTGGCACTATCGGCCATTTTTACAAACATCTTGTAAATAGAAAAAAAAATTGCACCCCCCCTTCTTGTTTATGAAAAATTAATATTTTCGTAATTTTTTAAATTTTTGGGCACTTTGGCCTCTTTTCCCTTACAAATTTAGTTTTGGGCTCTTTGGCCTCTTTGACTGGACCAAAGCATAGAGCTCAAAAAAGCATATACTTTCAAAAAAAATGGCACCTCAATCCGAGGTACCGACAAAAAGAAATGACAAATACAAGTTTTGATTTTATGATCTTTCCGGACCCCTTTCCTAAAATGGAAATTTTGTTTCTTTCCTTACAAAATCCAAAAAAGGAAAGTTTTTTTTTTCTCTTTTTTTAATATTAAACAGCCAATTCACTTACCTTCAAACCGCTCATAATTGTCCACGTGGCTTGCAGTGGAGAGAAGGCGGTTTAGGTCTCTCAAAAAACGGATTTTCTTTGTTTATACTCCTCCGCCATTGTTTTGTTTTCGCTGCACCATTCTTCCTTTTGCGTGGACACATTTTCTCGACTATTTTTTGCAAGTTTGTATATAGCCCTTCTATATTTTCTTACCACTTTGGGTCGTTGTTTTCTTGTTACAGGGTCGATTGGAGTCAGCATGGGAGAACTCCTCTTCCACCAGCAAATTTCCTTTGCATGGCCACCTTTGTTATTTGTTTGCGGTCACTATTTGTTGGATCGATGCTTTGGGAGGTTGCTTGGAGTAGGATCAGTGTTGGAGGTGGCTTGATTCAAGTTCGGCTCTCATGGAAGCCGAACTGTGCAGGGATCTATGCCTTTGGAATGTGAGCAGGGTACTCAGGTCGCAGCTCATGTATGCATAACAATATTATTCAATCCTTGTATAACAATATTATTTAACCTTATAATAATATTATTCAATGGACTTCTAAAATAAAAATAAAAAATTTCACTCCCTAGACAATTTTTCCAATTGCTGTGAATTGTCGTCAATTGTTTCTTCTACTACTTCTAGAATCTACTGCTAGGATGTGGAGTTGGTGAGGGGTTATGAAGAGGTTGGGGGCATCTATGGCTCCTCTTGGCTCAGGCTTCTATTCCTCCTTCCTCAAATCTTCTAACACTTCCTCAGCAATTATCTACAGCTTTAACTCACCTGCTCTGCTACCAAATGAAATCTGCAAACCAAATTAAATTGCAAAAACAAGGCGGAGCTTGCTATGATTTTTATTAATATAAAATGAAGCATTACAATCAAAAGAGAGAGCTGTAATATTTATAGATATTGGACAGCTTCTATCTCTTCCACAATACATGGAACAAATCTCCTAAACAAAGCATTTATTCAATAATAGCATATTGCCCCTAAAAACTTCTACAGGAAATCATCCGAGAACAATATTCTAACTAAAGAACATCCTCCACAATCTAAGGGATGATAACAACACACTAACAACTAAGCTAACTAAAGTAATTAAATAATTACTTTATTATAATTACACATTAATCCACATATGGTGAATTAAGTGTTAGATTATTTCTAACAGTTTGTGGATATGTGAAGGTGAACTTCTTTATTGCAAGTTACAGGTATCTTCGGCAATCAAGTAGTGAATCTCAAGAGACAGACATAGATTAACAACTAACCTCTCTTGGCACAGAAGATATCATAATTTGAGCATTCACCTGGCCACCAGTGCTCAGGCACTCCTGTGGGAGCCCCTGTCATGTATCGTTATTAGTTACAGAATTTCCAGAGAGCTTTGATGACACTCTCCTCAGCCTGTTTCAGCTAAATACCTACCAAGATCACTTCCAGTTCACTCGGAAATCAACTAAGCCATCCTATCTCTCTTTCTTGCTTAGGGTTTCATGTTATTTGCTTTTTTATTGTTTGTGTCCTATTTTATATTACCATTAAGTACAATAGTTAATTTGCAAACGGATTTAATTCTATTTTTATTAAATCATTTTGGTGAACCCCACTCATGATCGATCATTCAGATCCTTATTCTACCAGCTTTTCTTTCATGGATCTTATCATTCCTCGAGTCTCCTTGTCTCAGTCATTTCAAAAGCACTCGCCTTGCAAAGATGTTCTCCAAAAATCCCTAGCTAACATGTATCTCCCTAGCAATATGTCGCATACACAAGTAAGTGCCATCTTCGATCATCTCTTTGATGATTATATTATTCCTAATGCCACAACCAATCAATCCATCTGCAAGTCAATTCAAGCTTTACATTGTTTATTTCAAGACAAAATTTAGGCTATGGAATCCACGATTACATCCCTCACAGCTAAAATCCAATATCTCAAGGTTGCTTCTCAGGCCCATGTTAGTTCTTCTCCATTTAATTCTACTCCCATGTCTACTACATGCACTCATATAATTGAATCCCAAGTCTTGCCGCTCCCTGTGCCTCTCAAGTTTGATCTAAATGCTAAGAAACATGATATTCTTCCTGAGATCATCACTCACCAGTTGATCAAATTGACAAGTAATCATTGTTACCCTTCATATCAGCTTGCCAAATACATAGGTCTCCCATTTTGCAATTATCATAGAATTAATGGACATAATGACAATGATTGTTATACTTTATGACAAATAATTAAGCACCTTGAACATCAGGGTTTTTTTTTCATTTGCTACACAACATTTTGCTACATGCTCATCTCCTATTACTAAATCACATTGGGCTCCCAAATCTGCTCCTTCTATTTCTAATGAGTATCATTCCATAATCACTTATGTTGCTTCTTTAGTCAGTCAAGAGTAACCTATCTAACCCATTCCAACTAAGAAACCTCCTTTAAAAATTTGTCCTCCATCCCCTCCTCCTATTAATACTTCTACAGTGTTACCCATTCCAACTAACCAGCCACCTCTCAAAATTTGTACCCCATCATTTCCTCCTAATAAGTCATCTACAACACACTACCGATTCCAAATAAGCAACCATCATCCAAATAAAATCAACTAATTCACCTGAAACAAGTTGTGATCAGTCACCTACTTGCATTTCCTCCGTTAAGCCCATAATCTCATGTTGGTCATACTCTTTCTCATACCTACCATTGTGATGATCATATGCTATCTTATGAAACATTTCAAATTGCACCATAGATCTCCATCAATCACACACTTGGGGGTCATCGCGCTTTCTCCCACCTTCTAGCACTATGAATTATCTCTAAAGTCTACTACTACACTTCACGCTCCATGTTTTATGTCTGATCTTTCTCAAAAATCTTACACACATTATATCACCATTACCCTATGACACACTCTCGTGCTACGGTTCACACTTAATTTTTTAGGGCTCACTACATCAATGAACCTCACATTACACACTTCATGTTATGTGCTTCATGACATATTTTTTCTAGCATCTACTCCCATGTGACAAACCCATTTCCTGATGACACACTCTTGTTTTATGGTTCATTCTTGACTATTGAGGGGACATTCATAAATGAATCTCCTTTCATGCACATCCGTTGGTGGCAATGCATCTCCTTCCATCTTCACATCTTGCATACCATACCATCACACTCACACATCCTTTACATATATTAGTTACATTTATTCTTGCTAATCTTATACTACTTACATTTTTCACTTTTCTTACTATGTTAGATGGATTCTTAGTATGTCATTATCTTTATCATATACACATGTGTGTTCACTTGGTCTTTGGAAGTGAATGTAGATATCTTACAGCTCCTTACACATTGCATGATGCTCAAAATTGAATCCCTTTACAGTCTCTCTGAGGCTCCTGGGGGCATCTACATTTACTACTTTCATACTACACATATTACAGGTTCTATTGTTACATTATTTGCTACTTTTCATTACTATCACTTTCCTTTCCATTGTTAAGTACACAATTTGACATACTATTTATATTTCTAATATGCTAACAGGTGCTTCTTGTGTAGCATTTATCTTATAGGATACATAAAACCATGGTTATCTATCAATACTTGTTTGTTATTGTTTGCAGTCTTTGTCCTATGTCTTTCTTGATCATTGTATGCTTTTGGCTGCTTCAGGTCTGATTATCTTATGACAGTTTGAACAATGTCCCGTGTTTGAACCCTCTTTTCATGGTCATTTTTTCTTCCTAGTTGTTTGTTACAATTTCTTCTATTGCATGTTAGCTTCTATGCTAATACTTATTACTAGCCTACATTGTTTGCATGTGCCTTGGTTTCTACCGTGCACATCCCCTACACCCTATAGGTATCCTTTATCATATATGCATATCCACTTCAGGTCCTCTCCTTTAGGATGTATACTCCTACTATTGTCACATGCACCCCAAATGAGGGGGCATACATTGGGTGAACAAATAACTCCTACAGTATCTCAAAGCTATAGTTCATATCAATGCATTATACAAATAACACAGACATACAGTCACATAATAGTCCAGAATCAAATTTGGAATTCACACACAGTATGAACACTAGCACCCAGTCCCAGATAGTAGTGTCTGACGCCTATGTCCTCCCATAGGCACTAATATCCCGGGGGAAGAAATAGTCATTTTCTCAGTACAACACAATCTTCAATAGTTCACAGCACCGTTCTATAGTAGCAGGCACTTACCTCTAAGTATAGCATGTATTATATCTCCTACAATTAGTTACAATATAGAACAACATGAAACTAATCAAGATGTACCATCTGCAGTGGTGCTTATTCAAGAAGCAGTCCTGGAAGGAGAGTAAAGTTAGACCTCTCTCCCCAACACTCTTCCCTTGGCGTGAGATCACCCAAAAAATTCACTCTCAGCGTGAGATTTCCCAAAAAATCATTATTGGCATAAGATCTCCCAAAAACCTCACCATCGACAACAAATTCAGCAGCATCAAGACAAATTTTCTATCTCTTATACTCCTATACATCAAGTACACACTTTCCTTTTACATACTTTCACACTTTTACTTACGTATACACATGTTACTTTGATTTATCATATATGGGACTTTAACTACTTTCTCGCTCTTCTTTTTTAGGTACGTCCTTAATACATAACAATAAGCGGCCTACAAGCACAACAACAGGCACAAACTACACATACGCTTCATCCTTAGGGTCCATTTCCCTTTTCCTAGTCTTCACACTTAACTTTGCTATCACTTCACTCTTCACTTGTCCACTCAACATGTTATTCTCCGCACTCTCTATAGGATCATGAGGTACACATCTTTTAACTACTTTATGCCATCGATTATTCACTCAACAACATAAAATGGGGGAAAAATGTAGACACAAAATCTATGCACGTGGGTACATTTCTAGGTCCTAAAAGCATGTTATTATTTACATGATTCCTAAGCAATAAAAATAGTACTTCACAAATCTCTTTCACATTTTGTTTTGTTTTCTACACTTTTATTTACCTTATATATCTTGCACTTTTTTCATCATTTTACTGTTTTATCTTTCGATGGCCTTGGACACTAGTGCCCAGTCAGGACACTAGCGTCAGGCACTCCTATCCTCCTCGGCGTTCATGTCCTCTTTGATGCTCTTGTCCATATTTACATATTTTTTTATCCTTTTGGACCCCTTTCACTTATTAATTACTTTTTAACTACTTTGGGTTGGCCTTTCAATTGTCAATTATGAAATTCAAACAAGTAAATCATATAAATACATAGTTATGTTTTCAAAATAAAGGACCAAGCACTAAGCATTACATATTATCATTTAAGCTTGCATTCAAAGGTACAAAGAACATAAAAGGAATCCATCTAGCACTCATCCAAGGGACAAGGGTTACATCACTTCTGCATACGCAACATAAGAGGGGAAGTCTATTCTATTTCATCCCACACATTCTATACATCTGGTACATTATATATATAGTCCACTATCACTGTATAAATTACACAAGGACATCCTAGGACATCATTTCTACACATAGACACAAGAACTACATGGAGTTTGAGATGTGATGTAGTGCTCGGTTGTAATTTCACTCTTCGGGTGACTATCGGGGTCAGTGTGACTCCTCATTCTACATTTTCCTTTTTAGGTTTGATGTGGTTTATGGGTATGTGCAAGTGAACTTCTTTCTTGCATATTATAGGTATCTTTAGTGATCTAGTAATGAATCTCAAGTGAGATAAAGGGATCAAAAATGAACCCCTCCTGACACAGAATATATTAGAATATGAGCATTCTCCCGGTCACCAACGCCTAGATCCAGTCACCAGTGCCCAGACACTCCTGCCTGTAGACACCAAAATTGGGTCACACTCCCCTTGGTCCCTTGTCAAATAACCAGCTCAAGCATACTCATCTAACCATGGCCCCTTCCACCCCACATTAATATTAATTTAATTAACTTAATTAAAATGAATACCCATCCTCACAATATTCATTACTTAATTGTTTTAATTAAGCTAATTTCCACATCACTTAGACACCTCATCTAGCCACCTCACCCTAGACCTATTCTTGGCATATTTCCATAACTAACAATGACTAAGTCTTACTTGCCTTAATGAGATAAGATTTGTTCTAACCCTAAAATCAATCCCTAAAATCTCTCTAACCACATTCCCGTTCATTAGAATGGAAGTTTCTGTTCTAATCCATGAGAATAAATGAACTAGGCCCAATAAATTAGAAAGATATGCCCATTTTAGTAAACCTAGGGAATCTCACCTTAACCGATGTCATTCACCCCTAAACTGATGCCAGTCAACCCGGAACCATTTCCGATTACCATTTATTCACCCAAACAGCCTTGTTTTTGGGTTGGCATACTCTGAGAGAAAAGAAAGGAGATTAGACTGCATGCAAGAAAAACTAGCATCATATCACGTATCCAGACATCCAGAGCCATCACCAGGATAGATATTGAAGCATTGCACACACATAATCATTCTGGGAATCACTGCTAAGATATCCAACACTATTCTTCTGATCAATAGCCACCCCCATTCAACCATCAAAATATGCATCACAGTAAGTACATCTCTACCAACATTGTTTATTTCAACATGGTTAACTCTTTTCATTCCTGTCATTAGTTTATACTTTGCATGTTCATTCTTTTGTTGCTTAATAGCTTGTAATCTCACCATTTCCCTTACCCACACCACCAAATCGCCATTCCGATCTAATATTCATTTTTGAGTGTACTAGAGATCTCCAAAGACCTTCCCATCCACTCTCCCAATCTTGTTTGACCTCAAATCAGCCCCTGCCATTTAATCTATTTGAGTTTCTTTCATCTCAACCATACCAACGTTGGTTATCCACAACCGTTTTCGGTTCTACCTAAACCGACATTAGTCATACCCGACCGATGTTAGTTTCTGTGTTTTATACCTTGACCAATAATAGACCCAACAATCACCCTACTAGTTGAGCTAAATAACCCAAAATCAGACCCTAACGAGTCCCAGTACTTTTACAGACACCTCATCTCTCAGATCCAGCTATAGACTAGCCTGTTGTGATTGGATTTGTTTATTGTACTTGAATGAAATACCTAAATCATATCAACTACAGTAGGACTTTACTTGTTTCTCACATTAATTTGTTTTTAAAAATGGATTGACAATCGTCTAAGGAGTATCACACTTCCTAGAACTAACATACACTACGTAGTCCATTGTCATATACCATTTAACTATCATCTTGTGGCCTTGTTTTCTATTACGGTTAGTTCCTCTTAGCCAAAAGGAAGCTCTCACATTCATTTGTGGATCAAGAAGTCAGAATGCATGCAACAACCATCAACCGACCAGATTTTAACAGGTATTCCTCCTTGGCCCTTACCCATATCTATTTTTTCATTTCGAAAAGGTAAAGAAAATGGTGAAACCCTGCCCTCCTATGGATGCCCCTATCCTGCGTTGTTCTAAGTTCTAGAATTTCCAGTTAGAATTGAGGACACTCTCATCATTCTGTTTCAAATATGTACCTTCCCAAATCACTTCATGTTCGCTCGAAAATCAGCTAAGCCATCATATCTCTCCTTCTTGTTTAGGGTTTCATATTATTTTCTTGTTTATTGCTTGTGTCCTACTGTATATTATCATTACGTATAGTAGTTACTCTGTAATCAGATTTAATTCTATTTTTATTAAATCATTTGTGTGGTCCTTCTTAAAAGAGAAAAACCATCAAATTGTAATATAACCAAAGTCAAACTCATTGCCTTAAAAAACCTTTAAAATAATAAATACCACGCAATTGTAAAAGCTAACAAGGAAATGTGGTTTTTGTAATGAATCATGATTATTATCTAAAATGATTGATCACTTGAATTGTGGCATCTATCAAAAATTAAATATTTATTTTTAAAACTATAACAAAAGTTATCAAAAATTCATCTTTGGACATCGATACAAAGAAGAAATTTATTCCTGCTAAAGAAATCACTCCTAGAATGTACGAGCTTCCTAAGTTTTATAAACTTGGTTCTCCTATGTGTCCTATCATCATCACTATTCATTCCCCCACTTACGATATTGCCTTCATCCTCACCAATAAATGCAAACCTCTTGTTGGTTACACCTCCTCCTATATCAAATATTTCTTTACCTTCATTGAATTTATAAAAGATCAAAAACTAGATTGGCATAGCTCTATCATCAGCTTTGATGTTGTCTCTTTTCACCAAAATCCCCATTTAAGAAGATATTCAAATCATTAAAAATATGTTTGATCAAGAATCGAAAAACCTTGTCAAAAAAATTTTACACTCTACTCTCTTTAGCTTCCATGGCAATATAGATGAACAAACTAGGAGTATTGCTATGGGTTCCCCACTTTCCCCCATAATTGCTCATTTATGCATGGAAAACTTTGAAACAAAAAAATTTGAGTCTTACCCATTAAAATCGGTTTGGTGGAAGAGATTCGTAGATGATACCAATGTCTTATAGGTCCATGGGATTGAAAAACTTAATGACTTTCTCTCTCACCCAAAAAATATTTCTCCTCATATCATATTCACCATGGAAACCAAAGTTCATAACTTTATTTCTTTTCTCGATATCTTATTAAGTAAAAAAAATCATGGATCTTTCTCTCACACACACTAATTGTTATTTAAGAGTGGAATCCCATCACCACCCTCCACAAAAAGTTGATGTTCTCATAACCTTGGCATCCAGAGCCTTAAGAATCTCAAATAATGAGCACCTTACTGATGAATTTAATCACTTATCCTCCATTTTCAAAAAAAATGGTTATACTAATAATAATCAGATCACTAACATTTTAAATAAATTTATTAATCCACCTCTCATCCCTCCACAACCTAATGGTAATTGTAAATTCCTCTTACCTTGTATAAAAAACACCATGAATAATATTGATAAAATCCTTATTAAAAAAGGCATCTCTATCTCCTTCATCCCAATCAATACCCTAAAAAGCAACCTTGGGTCCCTTAAAGATAAAATTAATCCCAAACTTAATAGTGGTGTTTACATGATAAAATATTCTTGCAGAAAACCATATATTGGTGAAACAAGAAGATCTATTCTTACCAGAGTCAAAGAACATGATATAGACATCAAATATGATAGATCTAATAAATCATCTTTAGTTGAATACTCCCTAAACACAAGACACTCTATTTGTGTTGACTCCGCGATGGTTTTGACCTCCGAAGATCATTATGTTAAAAGACTTCTCTGTTAATCCATTGAAACCATGCACCATTCTTATAATATTAACAAAGATAATGGTTGGTTCCTCGGTAACTCTTGGAAGTTGATCATCCTCCGTCTCCCGAAGTAAACTTTCTCCCTTCTTTCCTTCTTCATCCTAAATCAAAAATTATTATTAATAAAAAATTTCAAAGTTCTAATTAAAAATAATTTAGAAAAAAAATTAATTATCTCCTTTCATCTCTCCTTTTGATTTTGTTCTCTCCAATTTAATTTAACCTTTTAAATATAATTAAAAATGTTAAAATTAAATTTGAACTCTTTTTGCTCTTCTCATAACTCTCTAGTTGTATTTTCCTCTATGTGAATGTTTTAAAATTAACTTTTCAAAAATTCCTTCCGATTCTCCTTTTGTTTTTGTTATCTTAATTTTAATTTAACCTTTTTATAACATAATTAAAATTGAAAACAATAAAAAAATTAAAACTAATAATTATAATGTAATTTTTAAATTTATTTCTCAAAACTTTTTACTTTTCATTGATTTATTGTTTCATTCAATTACTTTTTTCATTATTTAAATCTCAATTTGAATCTTAATTGTGGACAAAAATAAAAATAATAAATTAAAAATTTAACCTTCTTTCATTCTAATAATTTAGTATTAAAATTTCTCAACTTTAAGTGAAAAGGTTTATTTATTTAACACTATTTTTCAACTTTAGCTCTCATTTCCTTAATTTATTAAAAATTTAAGTGCTTAATTTTATTGTTTCAATTGTTGACCTTTCATTGGTCTTCTCCCTTTAATATTTAACTAAATTTGTTAAATCAACATTCTTCACTATTCTCTTTCATCTCTCCTCGATGATGAGTCTTGTTTTGTGACTCAAAATGTTGGAATTTCAAAAATACTACAAATTTATTCAAATAAATCTTATAATGAAAAATTATGAAAATCACATAAATTCAATCTCTCAAAAGGCATACAAATCTCTCCTAATTTTCCCTAACAACAACAAACATTAGGATCATCCCCTACATAAATTTGAATCACTCCAAGCCAACTTCAATTGTCGAGCTTCTCAAGCAAAAGGTCCTTAAAGCCAAGTCAAACACAAACAATCCAAACCATTGTAAAGAATTATCAAGTGATTGAGTTGTCAAATATAGTTGCATATATACAGTATTATGTCTCTAGGTGGAGAATTACATGAAGATTGGTGCCTCTTTGGAAGTAATACCAACATACATGGTTTACGAATTGTACTTCAACCCAAATACTAAATTTTTGTAAGGGTTTCACTCATGGTTAGGGTTTTAGGCTAATTCAGTTGATTACAAAGGGTTTCACACATTTTTAGGACTTAATATTTGACAATGAAACATATTCCAACCATTCACAAATGTGTCAAAACTTGCGAAGCTCCATTAACATCCTAGATCAAACCATTTAGTAGGACAAAATTTCCAAATGGTTTGGTCTGAAAGGAACATTTCCCTAATAGAAAATGTAGAGCCAAAATCAAAGATGAAGAATCTTAATGAAATTTCTATCCATTATATTCATCCATCACACCTAGATAAGCTTCTAGACTAGTCGAATAGTTAAGTGCACTTGCCTTCTCACATCTTATTTTATTTACCACGTGTTCTAATTGATCTCTCTCTCTCTCTCTCTCTCTCTCTCTCTATATATATATATATATATATATATATATATATATATATATTTGACCTAAATGTTAAATTTTAATTGATAATATGAATATAAATCTTGTTTCTAACCCTAATCTAGAATTAAATAAATAAAATAATTCATTCCCCTTCCCCACACTTTTTTTTTGGGTTAAATCATTTGGTGAACCCACTTATTGATCGAATCCTTAACTTATTTGGCCTAGGTCACCGTATTCCAAATTAAGCCTTCTACTACAAAACCCTAGGATTTCTATTTCAAAAATTTGTATGATCTTCGTTTATGCCCTTCCAACACGGTAATTGGATCAATCATGACTCATTGACCATATATAACTCTTGCACATGTTAAAAAATGTAAGAATCCCACGTATTTCTCTTCTCATCATATTGAGGGTGTGCCTTCTATTTCTAATAAGATTAATCATAATGAAGAGGATTTGAACCAAGATGCTATTGAAAATCAAGCTAACCTTATTCCTCCCAAAATATTTATGAAATATATTTTAATGAGATTAATTATAGTGATCGTGATCAGGGTAAACTCTTATTTGCTTTATGTCATGACCTTTGCTAACATCAAAATAACCTTGATAATATTTTTATTTCTTATTTCCTCTAAGGTCTATCATGATGTTCAAACTCAAAAATATGATGAATACTCTCCTTTTCGAGTGTTTAATCCTGCATCTACTATTGAAACATTGATTGTGCATATATCTTTGGGGGCATCCACTTTCCCCCTTTAAAATATGATAATGTTTAATCCAACTTATAAAAATATTCCCACATCTTTTGTGCACACCCATGGGGCCTAATACTCTTCCTTTAATATACATTTGCTTGATCATCCCATGCATGATTTACAAACTAAGATGTTATAATTAGTGAGAGGTGTTTATACCTTCTAATGTCATGGATTCTACTCAATTACTTCATAATATACTTAGACTTGAGGTGACATCTTGTCCTTTACCCCTAGGGCTTGTGTCTCCTAAACTTCCTATATATGAAGGAAAAGGGAATCTCAAGAAAAACCTCTGCTCTTTTCATGTTGCTTACTTATACTATACTTATGATGATAAACTTATTAGTCTGTTTTTTCCTATAAGTCATAAGGGTTATAAGTTGAATTGGTTCTATGACCTACTTATTTACTATGTAAGTATTTTAATTTGTTGCATAATCAATTTCTTTCGCACTTCCCCATTAACATTGGTGATAAGGTTTCTTGTGCTCAAATGGATAAAATACAACAAGGCTCTAATAAAATAATTAATGTCTTTTGCTAAAAATAATGCTTACAAAAATTATCAGCATACTTGTGCACAATGATCTCCAAGGTCTATTTACTTAAAGTATCATATCCCCTTACAATAATTTGTTATGTCTGAAAAAAAATTATCCTTTGATGAGAAATGTAACACTTTGAAAGAAAGAGAAGTCAAGCTCCTAGCATTGAAGAAACTTAAGAATAGGTTTACGTAATTTAATGCATTAACATACATAGTCTAAGCAAAGTTTAATTACAAATGCAAAACCAATGATTAAAATTTGAATTTAAACCAACTATAAATGTCATATCTCAACCTAAAAAACTTCAACCAAAATATTTTTTTAAAACACAATTCACATGGTTTCCTTCCTCTCCATATATGATATTACAAGAGTTGTTTTGGTGTAATCTTGTATCTCTCCCTCCCCCTTGTTAGTTTTATATGAGCAATAATCACGAAAAATATGTTGCTTCTAATGCCTATTATGGCTATCATAGATGTATTGGGAACTCCACTAAAAAATTATCTGAGCTTCAACATGTTATGCAAGGCTTTATTGATACTAATCCTATTGAATTTTATTTTACCTCTATACAATCTAAACCTCAATTCAATGAAAATACTAAGCTCAATAAACCTAATGACCCACTTCCTAATCATCACACTTTAGAATGTACGAGTTTCTCGATATTGCATCAAGCATATAAGGAATAAATGCCTCCAAATACATATGATCATCTACTTGATTCTCTCATTGGTACACTTATTTCTTCGTAACCTCCTAGGCTTATTATTACATTTTATGACAATAACATAAATTATGATGATTTTATTTCTAATACACTTTATATTCAATCCTTTATCAATAAGAAACCTATCGACAATGTATTTTTTGGTAGTGGTTCTAGGCGCAACATGTGCACTCTAACATTTCTAACTTCTTTGGGCTGTAATAAGCAACATATCCAATGTAATGCACAATATCCTAACAAATTAATTAGACATACTATTTTTCCTCTGGCTATACCTCTCCTAATTATTAATACACTTGGGAAATGTGACATGCTTCTAGGATACCATTGGATTCATAAGTTTAGTGTTATTTGTTCTAATCTCCATCAATTGTTAAATTAAACCTATTGTAATCAAAATTTTACAGTTAAGGGCACCCCTTGTGAGGTTATTTTATGTATTCCTTCTTCTAAGAGAGTAATGATCTCTACACTTGTGTGTATTAAGAATTCTCATTCTATATTTACAAGTCCTATCTCTTGCAAGCCTTCTCTTAGGTCTCCTCCTAGAGGATATCAATATCCTAAGCATACCACATAACATTTTTTTAAAGTGATACATCTTAGTCTAATTGTGTACAATGCAATTTTAAGGCCCAAATATCCTACACTTGTAGGTTTCTCTCCTCACCCTCTTGATCATATCATAGGATATCCCTTCTGTAAATGTCACTAAAAACATTAAAATATAAATCCAAACACATTTAAATATTTAGAAAATACAAATATTGGCCTTGAACATGGCTTGATATATTAGTTCTTTGGAATACATATGTTGTTTATCACATGGTTTTACATATACCTGAAGACACCAAAATTGGGTCACACTCCCCTTGGTCCCTTGTCAAACAACCACCTCAAACATATTCATCTAACCATGGCCCCTTCCACCCCACATCACTATTAATTTAATTAAATTAATATATATCCTCACAATATTTATTATCTAATTATCTTAATTCCTACCCCACCACCTCACCTAGACACCTCACCCAACCACCTCACCCTAGACCTATTCTTGGCATGTTTCCATAACTAACAATAACTAAGTCTTACTTGCCTTAATGAGCTAAGATTTGGTCTAACCCTAAAATCAATTCCCAAAATCTCTCTAACCACATTCTCACTCATTAGAAGGGAAGCTTTCGTTCTAATCCACGAGAATAAACGAACTGGGCCAAAAGAAATCAGAAAGATCTACCCATTTTAGTAAACCTAGGGAATCCCACCTTAACTGACGTTAGTCACCCCTAAACTGACGCCGGTCAACCTAGAACCATCGTCGGTTACCATTTATTCACCTATGCAACCTTGTTTTTGGGTTGGCACATTAAGAGAGAAAGAGGAGGGAAATTAGATACGTATGTAAGTGAAACCAGCATCCTTTCACATATCCAGACATCCAAAGCCATCACCAGGATAGATATTGAAGCATTGCACTCACGGAATCATTCTAGGAGTGACTACTATGATAGCAAACACTATTCTTCTGATCAACTGCCATTATCATTCAGCCATCAAGTATGCATCATAGTAAGTACATTTCTACCAGCATTGTCAGTCTAGTGTAGTTAGCATTTTTGTTATTTATGTCATCAATTTATACATTCCTATGCTCATTCCTCCATCTCTTTCTAGTTTATAACTCAAATATTTCACTTTTACCCACATCACCAAATCACCCATTCTCACCCTGAGTGTTCTCATTCCCCAGTATACCTGATACCCCTATCAACCTCTTTATCCACCATCCCACCTTATCAGATCCCAGATCAAACCCTACAATTAGGTTTTCCTTGAATTACTCTTACACCCCGACCTTATTGATGCCAGATACCCTAACCATTGTCGGTTCTACATAAACCACCATCGGTTATACCAAGACCGACATCGGTCTCTGTGTTTATACCCTATCCCATAACATAACCTAACAACCTCTCATCAGTTGACCTAAACAACCCAGAATCAAACCCTGACTAGTACTAACACCCTGACAACTACCTACCTTTCTGATCTGATCATAGCCTATCCTATTATGTTAAGATTTGCTTATTGTACTTGAATGAGAAACCTAAATCATATCATCTATAGTAGGATTTACTTATTTTTTGCATTAATTTATTTTAAACAATGGATTGACAACCATCTAAGAAGTATCACACTTCCCGGATCTAGCACACACTAGGCAGTCCACTGTCACATATCATTTAACTCCTCTTTTGTGGTCTTGTTTTCTATTACAGGTAGTTCCTCCTAGCCAAAAGGAAGCTCTTACAATCAGCATTTGATCGAGAAGTCTAGAACTTGCGCATCGATAACCATCAACCAACCAGCATAAATAGGTATTCCTCCTTGGCCCTTACCCTTATCTGTTTTGTCATTCAAAAGGTAAAGAAAATGGTGAAACATTTTGGCACGCCCGGTGGGACCCATCAGGGGTTCTATTGCATTTTCTTCATTCCTAGGTAAAATTTGTGTGTTTGTTTCCCTTCAAAAAGCTTACACATTAATCTTCTTCCTTGGTAATCTTCTCTTCTTTCTAATTACTCTAAAGGATACATTTTCTTTTGGTGCATTTAAAAAGAACCATTCTTCTTGCTTTTTGCATTTAGTGAAAGATCATACCCTCTCCTATTCACCATTTGTGTCATCGAACATAATCTTTTGATTTGGGCTTAAAATTGGTTGCATTACATTCTGATTTGCTGCATTTAGCTCACATTAAAATGAGGGAAACCTATATGCTGGAAGTCATGCCCAGATGATGGTTGACACAAAGAATCATAGAAAGCACACTCTCTCTCTATCTTACCAAACTTGCACAAAATTTGAAATATACACATCTTTCTTAAACAACATCTTACCTGGGAACACCTGTCTATGATCACATGATCAGATTGGTAGGTACTCCCCAGCTTGTTGCCTATGTCGAGTCATCATCTCAGAGGATGGCCCACCCCCGCCATAACATACCTGAAACCTCTCCTTTTAGATATCCTTCTTCGTAGAATGCCTTCCTAACCAAAAAAATATGTTCTAAATACACACAGTCAGTTCTAAATAGCATAAGCTAAACAAACATAAGAAAATCACTGTTAGGATCATATTTTTCTTAGCATTCTTCTTGACTTGTGTTTTGAGGTGTGAGACTACGACTCTCCATTTTTCTTCTTCCTTGCACACTCCACCATCATAGTTGGAGTATTCTAAACTTTATTCTGAGTGTGTCAGGGCCCCATCTCCTCATTCTCAGGTTCCTGAGTTTGATTCTTCACTTAATTTAATTCACAAAACCCAATTTCTTCATTTATTTCTAATTTCATAGTCACCGGCATCGTCAGTCCAACGACCGTCATCAGTTCACATCTGACCATCATCGGTTAAACCCTAACAAGTGTCAGCTTCTTGACTTTCTAGTTACTTTTACCTAGAATAGCCTTCATCACTCTTTCTGTTCTTGTTTTAGGCCCTTTGGGCATCATCATATTTCTCCCTTGTTGATACTCTACTGTACTATACACATATTCCCCTCATACAAATCCAAAATTCCTTCTCATTCTTTGAGACCCTGGTTTTCTTCCACTAGTGATTTTCCGGTATGGCATTGGTTTCTGTAACCTCATCAGTGTTCCTATCAACCATCACCAGTCAACCTAACCATCACTGGTTTCTGTGTTTGATTTTCCAGATCTAATCATTGACCAGATTCACCTTTCGGACCCCATTATTCTTTGTTTTTATTGTTTTTTGTGTCATCTATAGAATATAGTCTTACCAGGTCAGCACTTGTTCACATGGTGCTGACTCACAGCCAGACTAACACCCTCATATTCCATGTTAGTCATCAACCACTCCCACCTAGTCCCTCACCGCCTTCCATCCTGTCACCCATGGATCCAACCTTACCTACCACCATTGCAAGTGATGAAGAGTTTGCACAACTCATTGATCAGAATCCCATGGCCTTACATTTCTACCTTTCCCACTCTTCCACCCAAGACTCCTCAGGTCAGTTGATATACGACATGCCTGTATCCATCTCTCCTACCCTTATTCCTACTTCTACATCAACCCTAATAATGCAGCATTACCCTCACCTCCTTCACCCCCAGTAGTTTCACAGCTAGGACCCATACCCGCCATGACCGTTGCATCTGTAGTATCACTCACACCTGTCGTATCTATTGTCCCCTCATGACCACCTAGGCCATAACCTCAGTCCTACACCCATTGTCTCACAAATACCCATTTCAACACAACCACCGTGGTGTCAGTGACCCCTACTCCATTCCAGAATCTTATCCTCTCCATCCCACAAACACTACCCCTAATTTGCTACTAGAGTCACGATGACCATCCCACCTACATACACATACTATCAACAACCCCCTATCTCTTCTGTCACCCATTCTAGGATACATACCCTCTATGTCAGTCACATATTCTCAACCTCCCTATTTAGCATCACCATACAGTGGAATGTCCATCCCATCACAGGTTCAATACCAGCCCCCTTATGCCATAGGAGGAACCCTTCCACCACAACCTACCAATGACCTCATCAAGTTAATGATGGAAAATATGCAGACACTAGAAGCATCGGTTTCTGGCTCATGCAATTCCCTCACCTATGATGAAATTTTTAATGAGCCTATTCACCCATCCATTCCTATTCAACCATACCCTGTACATTGGGAAATGCCAAAATTCAACTGCTTCAATAGCAAAGAAGACCCACAACAACATTTGTGGTCCTTTAAACATGGGTGTTACCTGATTTCCCATGATGACGCTTTACTTATGAGGACTTTCCCAATGTCCCTGACAGGACCTACATTGGACTGGTACAGTGGGCTACCAAGAAATTCCATCTACTCATTTAATCAAGTAGCCCAAGCCTTCCTTAGATCACTTCTCCATCAACATTGTTAAGAAGGTTACCATGACTGATCTTTATTCCACATGACAGTATGATGATGAGTCTATCAGCTGACTTTTTTTTCACTGGCACAATTTAATTAACCAGCTCACATTTCAATTACCTTAAAAATGAACTCATAGATCTATTTACTCAGGTTTGTGCTAGACACATCTCACCAACCCTGCAAGTGCATACCTTTCGTAATTTTGACAAGGCATTCACCATGGTATGGAAATTAGAAATTCATTCTATCAAAGAAAAGAAGATTCAACTTCGTAACAAGAACATCACATTCAAATCAAATGATGCTTCTTCATCTTTGAAACCTTAAAACAACTATTCAAAACCCAAAGGGTCTACCAACATCATAATTCTCAAGGATGGTCCCCCTCATCAATCAAACCCAACCAAACCCCCTTCTAATCTCTCTCCTATCCAAGCTTTTTCAGTTCAAATGAGAATAATGAAAGTACAATTCCATAGGAGAATCTTATTCTTATTTTGGAAAATCTTGTTAAGGCTGGTGCCATTACCCTTCCACCTATAAAACCACATACTAGTTTTGATCTTGAGTGACCCATGCCCACATGGTATAAGGAACATGACTTTTACAACTATCATCATGTCAAAGGTCATAGCGACAATAACTGAATCACCTTCAAGAATATCATCCAAGAAATGTTAGACAACAGAGATCTAGTCTTGGATATCCCGAATGCACCTGCTAACCAAAACCTACACATCTTCAAGAAGCCATTCCCTAATCATGCCCCATCTTCCAACCAAGTTGGTGATACCTCAAATAATGATAGCAATGTCTGCGAGGTCCACACTATTTTTGATGACATACCAGTTGCTTCCCAATTACCTCATGTTCCTTCCATAGATGAAATCTTAGCCCAAGCTCCCCTACCTACACAAGAGCCTATTTCATCTACTCCTCACCCACAGAGGAACCCACTTCATTTTCTACTTCACCCATGGAAGAGTCTATAATTAGCACACTACCTTTGACCCCTTGAAATTCCAAACAATTGTCAGTGGCACCTCTCCTACTCATAGAAGATGCAGGTCCACCACCTAAACCAACACAAGGAGATTCCACCTTTTCTAGCCCATCCTTTCCTCTACCCATAGAGGATCCTATCGAAGTACCATGTCTTTTGGAATGACCATTCACCATCAGACCTTCAAGATCCCGTTGACCTACTTTCATCTCTCTTACCCACAGAGTATGAGGCTAGCCATTTTCCTGTATCTCAAACACATTTTACGGGGATTGCCACTCAATCCATGTTGGCCTTACTTACAACAACACAATTTTCATGCTTGGTTGATCACCTGGATTATGTCGATAGATCTTTACTTTGGGGATGCCTTCTACTACTCCTATTTCAACACAAATGCAGTTGTCACTCGCTGACACCTCCACTATCTATCCAAAAGTGTTTTGAGCAACCAAACCAAACACAACCACAACTATTACAATACCTTCCACATCACTGTTCATGGCCCAACTTACACCTATTCCCATAGCCCAACATACATCTACACCCAAACACATACCCATGGCCATATCATCTCCCTTACCTAAACCTATCACTACCTTAGGGGTCATACCGACAGCTAGCCTTACTCACCCACCCATCAAATTAGATTTAGCCACATCTTCCCAAACTAACACTAAACTTAACTCAGCCCCTAAAAATAAGATCCAACCTCCTATACCTCATACACAAACCTCACCTACCACACCATTTTCACCTTCACCCCTTCCATCCATCCTAGGACCTCACCCCTCAACCCTGGCCAAGAAACCCCCATCCACCAGTAAACCAAGAACGTAGAAATCAATTTGTCATTTTATCTCAGTGTTTTGACCATTGTCAACTATTCCATAATCTTCTCAAGAAAGAAATTTCATTCAAATGGGATGTTGAATGCCATAAATCCTTTAAAGCCTTGAAACAATACCTCCTTCAACCACCAGTGATCATTCCTCCTAAGGATGACTAGCCCTTCTACCTATATATTTCCACCACTGACCATTCTCTAAGTGCCATGCTCACTCATCATGATGACCAACACAGAGAGCAAGTGGTTTATTACATAATTCATACCCTTCTTTACTACGAAACTAGATATACCCAAGCTGAATTTTTTTTCCTAGCCTTAGTTTTTGTCACTACCAAACTCCACCATTACCTCCTCAACCACAAAACCTTTGTCATTAAGAATACCAACCCATTATACTATATGTATGCCCAAACTTATCAACATCAACGTGTCACATGTTGGCTTATGCTTCTGGCTAACCTCAACCTTGAATTCATCCATTAAAAGTCCATCAAGTTTCAGGCTATCGCTGACCAATTGGTCGACACACCTATATTCGAGAATCAACCCTCTAACTTCGACTTCCCAGATGATTATATGGCTACCCTTTCCTTAGATGAACCCACTTACCAAATGACACTCTTCTTCAATGGCTCCAAGTGTCAGTGTGGGGGTGGGGCTGGTGTTATCCTCATTTCACTTGATGGTGAACCTATGCCTTTATCTTTCAAACTCATTTTTTATTGTACAAACAATATTGCTGAATACAAAAAAATCATATTGGGTCTCCAGGATGCTTATGCCTTAGATTTTAAGTTAATCAACATCTTTAGTCATTCTCAGTTGGTCATAAACCAAGTCAATGGTATATACCAGTATCGTAGTTAGGTATTTTAAAAGTATAAGCATCACATAGACATACTTTTTACCACCTTTAACCGTTACGCACTTCAAACCACCCCATGTTCTACTAATGAATTTTTGGATGCCATGACCTGCTTAGCTTCTCAGATACTTGCTTCACCCATTGACTCTAAAATCTTTGTCACAATACAAAGGATACAATCACCCTCTTATTTACCTCATGAGGTCTACTTTGTCTGAAATTTTTCTCCTGACCCATGTGACCTTTGGTATAAGAAATATGCAGACTATCTTTCACTTTCCATTCTACCCAGCGATCTAACTCGTAACGGACAATGTGCCTTTCTTAAAAGTGTCTCCCATTATGTCATCATGGGCGGTCTTCTTTACAAGAATAGTTTCAATAAAATTATCTTACGTTGCCTTACAAGCTCCGAAATTCCTTACACCATTAAGGAATTCCACGATGGAATTTGTGGAGGTCACTTTAGCAGTTTGGATGTCACAAAACACATCCTTCACTTAGGATATTATTGTCCAACCCTAAACTGTGACTATTATGATTATTTCAAATGTTGCATGAATTTCTAGTAACATGCTAATCTCCATCACACACCTAGTCATGCCTTGTAGGTCGCACGAGACCTTTGGCCTTTCTCTCAATGGATTTTGGATATTATTGGTGAAATCAACCCCCATTATTCACAACACCACCAATGGATCATAACTGCTACCGAATACTACACTAAATGGGTATTATCCATTCCCCTCATTTCTACCAAAGCCAATAAGATATGTGAATTCATCAACCATCACATCATTTTTCATTTTGGTGTTCCTCACCACATTATCACTGATAACGGAAAAAAATTCAAAAACAAAACCCTACATAAACTATGTGATTCTTTTGGCATCCAACTCAGTTTCTCATCACCTTATTACCCGCAAACCAATGGCCAAGCCAAATCAACCAATATAATCTTGAAAAAAATTCTTATGAAGGTAGTGAGTGATACTGAGAAATATTGGCTTATTGTACTAGTATTCACACTTCGACTGCTACCACCCCCTTTTCTCTAGTCTACGGTACCGAGGTTGTCTTACCTCTCAAAGTCAAGATTCCATCTCTCTGCATCTCACTATAAGACATGCTCAACAATGATGAATTTCTCTAGGATTATTTGGCACAACTTGAGTTATTAGATGAGAATCGTCTTAATGCTCTTGACCATCTCCAAATCTACCAAAAATATATCAAACGTGCCTATGAAAAATGTGTTCATGAATGAACTTTTCAAGTCCATGACCTCATCCTAAAGTAAAATCAACATGTAACCAAATAGGAGAAAATTAAACGAGGAAAATTTGATCCGAAATGGTTTGGACCCTATATCATTACCCATGCCTATAGATCAGGTGCTGATCAATTATCTTCACTCGAAGATAAACCCAAACCTGATCCCCTTAATGCCTTGCATCTTTGACCCTTCTATTGCTGATATCTAGTCTTCTATCACTTTCTATCAATTTATTACTCATCCCTTGAGTGTTGTTCACCTTCCATATTACCCATTTTAAGGATCCATGACTAAACAAGAATCAAGTGATTACCCATCACCTTTTAGCCTTGTCTTCAATATGAGTACCCCAGATCTACTCATAACATGATTCTCATGGATACTTTTCATCTTCTTCAAGATGAAATACCATTTTCATCCATCACTCGAAAGCACCTCTTTCATAGTTAATCTTTGTGTGTCATGGTCTTCTCTTCTAAACAAAAACCCAATTTTCCTTTATAGTCTTATCCATGACTTAACCATCGAAAAAAAATAAGGGATACACCTCCTTGAGTCAATCTTCTAGAAAAAGATGACTCCCTCAAATGGGACATCTCTTCATGCTAATTCTACCACTATCAATAGACTGCTCCCTTGAAGGACAACTATATACAGTCATTACAAACAGATAATAAATATTTAGAAGCTTCCTGCATCAATCAGCTTCACGAAGACCTCAAAGAGATAATATGCTCATCCCATATAGACTTCCCACATTGATTAATCTATTAAAAACAAACGAATAAAGAAAAATGAAATTTTTTTCATGGAATTTCTTATTCTTGATCTCAGGTTTCTTGTTCCGGCAGACACATTGTCATACACTGAGTTACACTCAACCATTCATTCTCACCTCTTTTCCTTTTTCACCTAATTTCCTTGTTACTCAAGGGACTTGCTGCAAACGTGACATTTCATGATTATGTGAATTTCTTCAACCTTGAACGGTCCATTATGTAATGCATTTAGGGTATTTTTTTCATGATCCTCTCTTAGGTATGATCGACTCATTAGGGTTCTTATCAATTAAGTGGCTCTTTTACTACATCTTACTATTCACCTTCCTCATTACTTGTTGACTATCCTATACAGGGCTAGATCATCAACACCTACATTTAAAAAGAACTCAACCACACCTATGATTTAAAATCAATCATGCCTATGACCTATATTCACCCATGCCTAGCACCCATCAACCCATTCCACTATTTCACCCTAATCTTCCCTAGCTTATGGGAGAACTACATCGTTTTGAGTTCCCTTTTTCGCTGGGATTATGTAGGTAGAAATTAGAGGGCATGGGGCCCTTGGAGGTTAGCTTGACCACTATCTACCCTAACCAATTACCTCTTTCCCTTTCCTTTTCACATTCTACCCTAGTTAGTTTCCTTTCTATATCAATAACTTGAAATTACACCAAACATGACAAAATTGTTACACATCTTTACCATCATAATTTACAAATTCATTTCATCTTGTCTATAATTTCTTTACCATAATCATAAATTTTCCTACAAATAATCTTAACACGATCCACATCATCATTAATTGCAAAAATTAATGAATTAGAAATTCAACCATACCTAACCAGCTTGACTCAACCATGCCTAACAACCTTGACTCAATCATACCTAAACCAACCTAACTCCACCATGCCTAAGTCAACCTGACTCAATCATACCTAAACCAACCTGACTCCACCATGCCTAAGTCAACCTCACTTGATCCATGCCTAAACTAACCTGACTCGATCCATACCTAAGTCAACCTGACTCGATCCATGCCTAAAATAACTTGAATCCATCATGCCTGAACTAACCTGACTCAATCCATGCCTATGACCTAACTCCATCCATGTTTGAACAGACCTAAGTCTGCCATGCCTACACAACCTTGACTCTATCAGGCCTAATCCACTTGATTTCCATGTATCTATATATAGCAATGAAAATTAAAACATGTACACCATCCATACTATAAACATCATCATCTATAAATCAAATAGTCTGTATAAAAATACATGTGAACATATACCATGCTCGCTCATGACATACAACACAATCATTTAAGAGAAAGTGGTTTATTATATACATCCGTAACCTTCTTGACTAGAACGCAAGCCGGTACACCCATGCAAAAATCTCAAAAACCCTCATCCTACAGCCTTACTCTTTTTGTCACCGCCAAAGGTCTGCCAATACCTACTAAACCACAATAACCTTCGTCATTACTAAGACTAACCCATTATACTATAGGTATGCCATACGGCTTATCAAACATCAATGTGCCACATGCTAGCTTATGCTTCTGGCCGTACCTTGACCTTCAACCATTCATCCTCATCCTAAATTACCATCAAGGGCTATGATATCCAAGTAATCAATTGGCTGACACACCTATTTCATCAGTCCTGGCCAGACCCTTTAACTGCTGACTTCCCAGATCACTCTATAGTTACCCTTTCCGTGACTTAGATGAAACTCACCCTAACCAAATGAAATCTCAGGGCTCAATTGACCCTTGTTCTCTCCACATCATGGGTGCATGACTTGGTCCTCTCGCTCGAGGTCTGTTATGCTCTATACTCTCCATAGGATATAAAATCTATCCCTGTGGCCATCAAAATATCCTAATAATACCAGACCTTGCCTAAGGCATCTCTCAACTTAGCCTATTAGTACTGTCTATGGTGGTACCATCGGCCTCAGTCCCTGTGCTTGTATCTCTAGGACCATATCCCTCTAGTACCTGTCCTACGAACCATGTCCTTGTGTTTGTGCCTTTCCTAAAGGACCTATGTCCTTGTGCCTGTACCTTTCCTGAGGGACCCTAACACACCCCTTACCTGTATCTAGACATGAAGAGTCACAACTTATACACCCTTGTATAGTGGCTAACTGGCCCTGTAAACCTTTAGTTTACGCATGTAAGGAGGACACCTATAACCCATCCCCATCCCCACCCTGTGCGGTTACCTATCCTTGTGCTACCTGGGCCTGTAGAGTGGCCACCTGGGCCTAAAAAATAACAACATGTGCATCTGAGCCTGTCAACTGCCCTTGCACTATCCCTAATTATGTAATCAGGGTCACCACCTGCCCATGTAGGGTGTCCCTCTGAACTAATAATGGTGGCTAAATCTAGTTGCCCTAGCCTTAATGGTACATCCCATAAATTTGTGTCCCACCACTATCTATACCTATCAGTCACCCCGACATCATCAATCCACCAGTCTCTCACTTGTTCCTCCTATCCTGTCGGCACTTTCAGCTATGGTAGAGGTAGATGACTCTCCATGTCATCCCTTTTATACTATGGGAAAGGTTGCGGTATATCTTGAAGTAGCCTAAACTTCCATCTAACCCAATCCACAAGTATCATCTCGTGCTCTCCTTCACATCACCCCTCTATACACTGGAGAAGCTGTAGCTCCTATAGGTCCTCTGCAATCTGTCCAAATGATGGAAAACCCACATAGGGCCTCTAAATGATGTCCATACCAGACAACCCCTCTAGTAATCACCAGTAATAGGCTACATCGTGTGTAGCTCTAGTAGCTCGATGATCTTCAATCGTAGCCACCCATCGCCTGAAGTCCACTTGAACAAAACCCAGCTCGAATGCATCATCCCAAGGCATACTAATTGGACACACACATACAATGTGCTCATACTCCCAACAATGAAGTAGGAAAGTACAACATAGGCTAAATCTACGTAACCACCCATAAGCCCATAACTCTCTATATAACTAAACTAGGAATGTAAGCACCTATGCAAAATGGGTCCTGTCCTACACCATGTCATGTAGAACCCCCATCAATGATCATGGGAATCTCCCATCCTCCACATCCAATAGTGTAAAGTAGTAGATTGCCTCCATCAGCAACACTACTAG
Source organism: Taxus chinensis (assembly GCA_019776745.2). Classification (NCBI taxonomy): domain Eukaryota; kingdom Viridiplantae; phylum Streptophyta; class Pinopsida; order Cupressales; family Taxaceae; genus Taxus; species Taxus chinensis. The sequence continues at coordinate 4,011,956 of CM034153.1, forward strand.
CCTCATCTCCTCCAGATGGGCCCGATACATATCTTCATAGCTCATACTAACACTATGGAACCTCATCGCCACCAGCCCATCACCAGACACAGTCAACATCAACTCCTTAGATGTTTTTTAGGAGATATGATACACTTGCGTCCCCACTACCGGCAGACGCAGGATCCTGTACACATCCTCTAAGGTGACAGTGATCTCACCTGTCAGCAAATGGAAGGTATTGGTTGCTGAGTCCCATCTGTTGATGAATGCGACCATCAAACTCAGCTCCTAGACCATGTGCCGGTAGCATTTGACCCCAATCAGGCCAACCTCTACAACATAGCACCAGTCCTCAGCCGTCACACCCCCTCATACCTTCATGAGAAAGGGAGGTACCCTATCCCACATCCGTAACCGGTCCCTCACCTGCACTCAACAAAACACACTATCATCAAAACCTTACCATACTAAACACACTCCTTACCTCATAAACCTCGTATCCAACCCTCACTTATTATCGTACCCACCCAACCACTTACCCCTTGCTAGACCAATATACTCATGCCATTTATACCTACTCCCCTATTTTCCTCTCATGAAACCCACCCTTACATCTCTTGACATATCCTTACCTCTTAACCTTGCTCTCTATGGCCCCATTTTCCCATAAATTCAGCCGACACTGGTCAACAACAATCATTATCGGTCATGTGTAACCAGTATTGGTCACCCATTACTTGACTGATGTTGACCAAATACCACCGACATTGGCCAACACTTTACCGACATCGGTCACTGTCGCAAAGCCAAACACGTCCAAACCCCCCCCCCCCAATTTTTCTCAAACCCTCAAAATCTACCTTAATCCTCCACTCTAACCTACCCAAACATATTCTAGCTCTATTCCCAATCCTATTTAACCTACATTGGACCTTCCCACCCCTCATTTCCTTCCTTTTTAACCCATACATTCCCAATAATAAACTTACACCCAAATTTTCACCGAACCCCATTTAAATAGCCTATTTCAATCACAAATACAGGATCGGATAGAATCCTACCTCATCTCGGTGTCTTCAGCACAGTGTCATGTTTGGTCGCTATGCTGGTGGTCCACCTGAACCTTCTCCCACCTCTACGATGTCTAATCACCAAATCCACTCCTCTTGACCTCCAACCAATCACAATCGATCCCCCTTTGCTCGTGGACCTAGCTACCTGGCTCCTCTAACCAGCCGGATCTCTCCACCTCAACACGATATCTTCCCTCGTCCTTTCCTCCCGACAAAACACAACTCATTCAATGCTCTGTCATTTTCACAAAATCCAAAACGTATAAATGAATGCATATTATAAGGATTTTTTCTTTTTATACACCCACGTCGACCTGACCGACATCGGTTATACCTGAGCCGACCTCGGAACTGTGCCCTAGCACACCGTGGTCGATTATACCCAAACCAACATCAGTCATCTGCCCTAATAAACCGTGATTATCTTACCTAGACTGACACCGGTTACGTATGACCGGAATCGGTTACCTATCATACTCTTACCCATACCATTTCCCCATTTTTGACCAACACTTAACCAAACTAGCCACCGTTTGACCTTACCCACCCTTATCATAACCAACCTCCATGCCTACCTTACCTATACTTGTCCTTAATTATGTTTTGGGACTTGTTATTTTACCCATACCTCGGCCCTACCCGTGCCATGACCTAGCTACCTGGACCTGGAACATTATTAGTGACCTTTGAACTCATGTGCTCGTTATACCTTGCAACATTGTTACCCGTGTTGCTTGACCTAATGACCTTAACTTTCCTCTTATCGTGTCGTTTATCTTGACCCAACCTTTGGTGTACTAGAACATACCTAAATGTTCCTGCACCTAACCTGCGAAGTGCTTCCGCACCATAGCCTATACCTTGGATACCATAATCATCTTAACCTTGTTTGGATAAACCTATCGATCTTAGATGATGTAGAGTTTACATGCTCTTCAACCTGGTACCGTCTCACAATTTATACGTGTGTGTGCATTTGACTGTCGCTACCTTTGACCCTGGCCCATCACCTTGATTACCCGATTGGACCTTTACCCAAATACCCCATTGTCCACCCTCCTCTTCATCACATCCACCTTTATCAAACCACTCACTGATTCAGTCTTCTACCTCATCCGTTCTTAGTTTGAGGGGGATCACCTTCACCCACACATGCGGCAACCACATCTTATTTTTGTCAACGTTGCTTACTAATACAAGATACGCAACAAAAAGGGGTAAAATTTAGACACCAAAATTGGGTCACACTCCCCTTGGTCCCTAGTCAAATAACTAGCTCAAACATACTCACCTAACCATGGACCCTTCCACCCCACATCATTATTAATTAAATTAAATTAATATATATCCTCACAATATTTAATATCTAATTACCTTAATTTCTACCCCACCACCTCACCTAGACACCTCATCTAGCTACCTCACCCTAGACTTATTCTTGGCATGTTTCCATAACCAAAAATAACTAAGTCTTACTTGCCTTAATGAGCTAAGATTTGGTCTAACCCTAAAATCAATTCCTAAAATCTCTCTAACCACATTACCACTCATTATAAGGAAATTTTCTATTCTAATCTGCGAGAAAAAAATGAATTGGGCACAAGAAATTAGAAAGATCTATCCATTTTAGTAACCCTAGGGAATCCCATCTTAACCGATACTGGTCACCCCTAGAACGATGCCGATCAACCTGAAACCATTTTCGGCTACCATTTATTCACCTAAACAACCTTATTTTTTGGTTGGCACATTCTAAGAGTAGGAGGATGAGAAGAGAGCTGCATGCAAGTAGAACTAGAGTCTTTTCACGCACCCAGACATCCACAGCCAACACCAAGATAGATCCAGAGGTATTACATCCATAAAAGCATTCCAGGGAGCATTATTGTAACACCAAAAACCATTCTTCTGATCAACTGCCATTATCATTTAGCCAGCAAGTCTGCATCACATTAAGTACATTTCTACCAGCATTGTCCATTCTAGTGTAGTTAGCTTCTATTATTTATGTCATCAATCTATACTTTTCATACTCATTCCCCCATCTCTTTCTAGTTTATAACTCAAATATTTCCTTTACCCACATCACCAAATCACCCATTCTCACCTAATATTCATTTCAGAGTATACCTGATACCCCTATTAACATCTTTATCTACCCTACCCACCTTATCAGATCCCAGATCAAACCCTACAGTCAGTTTCCCTTGATTCTCTTACACCTCGACCTTACCGACGCCGGTTACCCCTAACCATCGTCAATTCTGCATAAACCGCCATCGGTCGTACAAGACTGACATCGGTCTCTGTGTTTATACCCTGGCCCAGAATAGAACCTAAAAACCTCTCATCAGTTGACCTAAACAACCCAAAATCAAACCCTGACTAGTCCCAACACCCTGACAACTACCTACCTTTCTGATCTAACCATAGCCTAGCCTGTTATGTTAAGATTTTCTTATTGTACTTGAATGAGAAACCTAAATCATATCATCTACAGTAGGATTTCCTTTATTTCTGGCATTAAATTATTTTAAACAATGGATTGACAGCCATCTAGGGAGTATCACACTTCCCAGATCTAGCACATTCTAGGCAGTCCACTGTCACATATCATTTAACTCCTCTTTTTTGGTCTTGTTTTCTATTACAAGTAGTTCCTCCTAGCCAAAATGAAGCTCTTATAATCGGCACCGGATCAAGAAGTCAAAACTTGCGTGATAACCATCAACCGGCTAGCATAAACATGTATTCCTCCTTGGCCCTTACCCTTATTTGTTTCGTCATTCAAAAGGTAAAGAAAATGGTGAAACAATACCATATTTTTTACTCTATGCACACTTGAATTTCATGAGGTATATGAGTATGATGTAGGATACACATAACTTTACATACTTATAGATGTTGAAATTTCCCTCTTACCCAATGGCCTTACTAATTAGGGGGAATATTATATACACTATCAAGTGTTATTGTTTCATAGTGTAGACACCCTAAAAATACATACCTATTTCTAGCCTATATATCCATATCCAAATCATAGTATGATAATTCACGTTCCTTTAGAATTAATTAAATTAATTCTATCATGATCTAAGTATTCATCCCTTCAATATTTAATTTAATTAAATCTATCACATACCCTATAGAATTAATTAAATTGATTTTATCATTTCTTACATCCCTTTTAGAATCAATTAAATTAATTCTAATTATGCTTACACTATACTCCTATGGTTCTTGGCTAATTTGATTAAATTATTAATTACCTACTCATCCTCCACTTAAGCTCCACTTCACTATCCTAGTCACCCTACCTAACTCCACTTCTAGAATCCTACAAAGATTGGGGCATAAATGTCGCACGTACAACTAACTCATTGAATAAAAAATATAAATTTACTACCCCTCAATGGATATTCCAATCCATTCAAACTACTGCAACTTACATACATGATATTTTAAGAATATGCATTAAAACATTATTACAAATATTTAACCACTCCATGGCCTCTCCTACAATTATAAATAACTTTCTGTATCCTTCACAAACATCCTCTTGAAATCCCTAGAAGCTTTGCACCATATCTATGTTGATTTTCCATTTGATTTTTGCATATTGAAAAGCTTTCCTTTTGTTAAAATTTACTCGTAGCATTTCCATTTCTTCATTTGGAGAACAATTTAGAGCATCCACAATCTAATAACCACAAGAATTTTAACAAGTGTGTGTGCACTTCATCAATTTCATCATCGAGGTTGCAAGAGGAGCTTAGAGAAAGGTTTACTATTAATCATTTTCTTATCTTTCACTTCTGAAAGTTTTTCCCATATACATTTTTGGCACGCCCGGTGGGATCACCCACACTTTTTTATAGTTTTTAGATTACTTTTTTCTAATATGATCATTTTTTGTGTTTTTCTTGTGTTGTTTTACACTTATTTTTCAAGTTTCAAGATTCTAGGTGCAATAAAGAAGGAGAAAATAAAAAATAGGTTTTTGGCCATTTTTATCACATTTTGTTCATTCCCAAATTCGGTGCACTAGCATCACTCGAAGAACACACTAGTGTGAAACTATATACACTAGTATAAAAGTAAACACATTTTCGTATCATTACACGTGATACTATAAAAAAAAAATCCTTTTTTTATGCTAGCATGTTTACTTTCATGCTAGCGCACCTTATTACACACACTAGCATAACAATATGCGCACTAGCATAACCTATCTTCCGGAGGCCATCACTTTTGCTCTTGAACTCAGAACAACTCCATTTTTTGTGACAGAAAGGTCTCAAGAAGAACTATGTAATGAACACATGAGATTTGGATTTAACTTTATAGAAAAATCATGTTTTCCTTTCTCCTACCACTTTTCACTTTTTTTCACGTTAAATTCATTTTTTTTCTCTAATTACTAAATCTTGTGCATAGGTTTCCATATTTTCTTTCTAAAGAAAAATTAATCAAAATAGTGCTCGCATTGAAATATTTTTTTAAGTACTATTTATTTTTTATGTAGATCAAACTAACCACATATGCTCTTTTCTCACACCCTTGTGGGTGATCTTGAAAATAGAAATAGTGAGTTTTCCTTCTGCATTTTCTATTGCATTTTTACCTCGGGAAAAATAATAACTTATTGTTTGCAGGAATGTATTTATGAAGATTGTATTTGAATTGAAACTACTAACTGCAGGTTTCCTTGCTCATGGAAATCAAGGAAAATTTATCATCCTTTAATTAAATTTAATAAAACTATTTTAATTTTTTTTTGGAGAAGGGTTCCCCATCTTGATTCCCCATCTGACTGTAACTATGGGAAGTGCATGGACAAGGGCCAGCAACTCATTTTGAGGAGTACCATAGGAACTCCAAAGTAGTTGGCACCTTGAGTGAACTGGCCAACAAAATGAGATCCTCATCTACTTGACTAATATACCTTTGTGAGGATTAGATCCGAAACTATCCATAGTGGCGGCCCCAGTTTGATACTTTGAGTAGAGTATAATACAAATTATCATATCAAGAGGGGTACAGTAAATCTGGAAACTAGCAATAGTATACTGCTCTCTCTCAGGTAATTCTTGGTAGTTAGGGAGAGAACCATTTCCATAGGAATTCCCACTTGAACAAGCCAACTTAATATTAGAGACCTTCATATAACGACATTACTTTCATATACTCTACGTATAATTAGTTTTTTGTTCCACACTCTTATCATACATGATCAATTTTCAATCAAAATCTTCCATCTTAGCTTTCAATTTGTCTTCAATCATCTTAAGTATCTTTTCATTCATTTGTTAAGGGTCGAGAAAACAATCAAATTCACAAGTATCTTCCATCCTAACATTCACTTTGTTAAGGGTTGATCAACGATCATTTTTCTACAAGTCTCTTCCATCTTAACATTCAATTTGTTAAGGGTTGAGTAATCAATATTTGTTGTTAACCTCTTCCATCTTAACATTCACTTTTTTAAGGGTTTAGTAATCAATAATTTTTCTGCACTCTTCCATCTTAACATTCACTTTGTTAAGGGTTGAGTAATCAATCTTTGTTGTTAACCTCTACCATCTTAACATTCAATTTGTTAAGGTTTAGAAATCAATCATTTTTCTACACTCTTCTATCTTAACATTCAATTTGTTAAGGGTTGAGTAATCAATATTTTTTGTTAACATATTCCATCTTAACATTCACTTTGTTAATGGTTGAGTAATCAATCTTTGTTGCTATGTTATTCCATATTAACATTCACTTTGTTAAGGGTTGAGTAAGCAATTTTTTTTAATTTTTAAGCTCTTCCATCTTAGTATTCACTTTTCTAAGGGTAAAGTAATCTAATCTTCATTGCTAAACTCTTCCATCTTAGCATTCAATTTACTAAGGGTCGAGTTAGATCCTATTCATTTCTAACCTCTTCCATCTTAGCATTCAATTTTCTAAGGGTTGAGTGATACGATTTTATTTTCTAGCCTCTTCCATCTTATAATTCAATTTGATAATGGTTGAGTAATCCATATTTCATTTCCAACCTCTTCCATCTTAACATTCACTTTTCTAAGGGTTGAGTCAGATCCTTTCATTTCCAAACTCTTCCATCTTAGCATTGACTTTGCTAAGGGTTGAGTAGGACCCTTTTATTTCCAACCTCTTCCATTTTATAATTCACTTTACTAAGGGTTGACCTGTCAAAATTCCTCCTCACTCTAGGTACTTATCTTTACTACAATGGTGGGTTCACACAAGACATCAAATGAAAAGTTACTTGAAAAAATTCATGGGACGATGAAACAAACTCTCTCATATGGCTTCCCAACTTACTGATAAATCAACCAAAAAGACAATCATACAACCTAATGAAGACACTACTCCACGTAAATTCAAATGCCACTTTACACCTCTTGGAGAAAATTTCTCTAATGTCTTTCATCAATTAGTAAAGGCTAATATGATAGAATATCCAATCACAAGACCCTTATTTAAAGGGGAACCCATGCCTTAGTGGTATAAAGAATCATAATATTGTGAATACCACCATATCAAAGGCCACTCTACGGATCAATGTTCAAGTCTCTTCCATTATGTCCAAGACTTAATAAATGAAAGATTCATCGAAATAGAAATCGACAACAAAGCTATCAAAATAAAAAACACGTCAACTACCACAACTTATAATGAAGAGTTGAACGTTTTTCAAAGTTATTTAAATGATAAAACTTAATGAGATCAAGATGATAAGGGTCAAATATATATAAATGAAAACCAATCAATCTTTCCTCCATATTTTTTTCCATTAGTTCGAGCAAAAATTGAAAGTGTTTCAGATAACTATCTTCAAACCTCAAATGGGAACTTGCACATGATTCGAGACTCCTTTCCAACCCATGACACAAATGAATACTCTAAAGAAGAGGGTCGATAATCAAACATCATTTTTCTATATTCTATCCTTTTAATGCTAGATCCTACACCTGACATCCATAGTCTTTTTGTAGAGACACAACAACAAGAATTTTGGAAACTTGCAACAATGTAGCCTTCCATGTCCATAATACCTCGAATGATCAATCTTAAATTTAATAATGTTTTGTAACAATTATCCGATACAGAATCTTCTTGTGTTTTACATAACATTATTAAATAGTCAACGAAGATACTTACATGTCAAGACATCTATATGCATGCACTACATGAGGTGTGTATTCCTAGGGGTATCCCTACACAACCATTTTGAGCTTTAATTGCAGCTCTATCGTCAAACAAATTAATGCAATGCCTAGAAGCATCAATATTGAATATTTTCTCTTTACAACCTAGAAGATGCCTTAGATTTCCCTCTATGGATCAATCCTTCATTCCTCGCATCATTCCATTCATAGATGAAGTCCATATTGATGTAGAGAACCTTTTAAAATGCTAATAATATAAATTTTCTATTCCACCTACATTGGAAATCATTCACAAAGGTATTGTGGAATATGAATTCCAACATATTATCCACATCAAAAAATTACCTATGACATCACATAGGTTTTTCAATCTCATCAATAACTTATCCAATCACATACTCGTCGACTTGGACCTAGTTTTCCCAAGTCTTATACGTCAGGACTAGTTAATTCTCTTCCCATTGACTTGGACCTTGTCCACCCAAGTCTCGTAAATCATGACTGATTGAATCATAAGTTTATTGAAAATATTTTTGTCTACTTCATTAACTAAGACCTTGTCTAATCAGGTCTCGTAAATCATGACCATTCAAATTTCCTAAACATGGACTTCTTTCATGATGATAATTCCATTGCAAACACTTTCATCTTATCTAAAAAAAGGTCCATTGCAAACCCTCATCCAAAAATCATAAAAATAGAATAAAATTCCATATCAAACCCATCATCTATGTACTATGTGAAAATAAAAAACATAGAAGCAAGAACATCTTATCCACAGATACTCTCCTCACTAGGGGAGGCCGCTTGCACGGTCATCTCATTTAACAAACAAGGTTAATTGCTTCATCTATTGGTAGATATCTTAATCATGACAACTTTATCTCTCCACATTCTTCGCATATACGACATAGGTTAATATATTCTATCTTAGTCATTGTGTGTCTCATCCTTGTTATGGTTATAGCCATTCCAAATATTTTTACCTACAGTTTTTTCTGGAAACTTACTAATGGAAAATCCCTCTTTCCAAACAAGCTCTCTCTCTCTCTCTCTCTCTCTCTTTAGCAGAAGAAATAAACTTATTCACCTAGATATTTTAACCGTCCATCTCAATTTACAGTGTTAAACCCTTGCATCCTACTAGTCGCATTCGGCTGAGATTTGGGGGCAAGTGTTCCTCCCCAACAAGAAAAATATCATCAAAAAAGGAAAAATCAATTAAAAAAATACAAAAAATAAATCACTTATTACACCTTTCATCCTTCACAATCTATGGTGATGAGCCCACACTAGAAGTGTGAGACTGGTAACAGAGGAAGTTATCCTTATTTTCCTATGTTTTTTCTTCGGTGTTGAGCCCTTCCCACTTACTGGTGGCATGAGGCAAGGTATAGGGGGTCATTTAAAAAAATTTGCACAAAATAAAGCCTTCAGAAAATCTGAATCAAAAGTGCTTAATCATACATAGCCCAAGAAGTCGCTCATGTTAAGAGAGACAACAATTCCTTCAATCGGATCTTACCAATTAGTACGCCATCAATGGATCCAAGTCTAGTCGGGATCTATAAAGTGAATCATCTTAGAATCAATCAAATAATCTTGACTAGAGACAAGTCGTATTCTCCTAAATGGACCATTTTTACACCTTGTTTCTTGGAATCCATCACCTTCATTGTCATATAATTATATCATTTGTCTTACATCCTTCTTAGATCTTGGTGTTGAGCCCTCACATATTACTAGTCTTGTGGAGCTAAGAATGGAGTTTGATATCTCAACCCTTTATCATCTACAATCTATTTTTCCAATGGACTGAAATATTTAAATTTGTTTGAATATGAGTGTGGATAGTGCCCACCTTATCGAGGCAAAAATCTTTAAAAAAATATAAAATCAAAAAAATACAAAAAAAATCTAAATATTAAAAGAAATTCCAAAACAATATAAAACATTCAAAGTACAAAAAAAAATTAAAACATGTCAAAATCCAAAATCATTCAAAAAATGTTTCACAAAAATAAAAAATTAATGTCAACGCAGTTAAACAATAGCGTCATTTGACCATAATCCTAACGATCATTCCAGATCATCCTACGATTATTCCTTCTCTTACCCTTGGCATGTATTATTGCTTGTAGGCAAGACCATCAATCAAACCTTCACGTGTATCCACCCTTGGGGAAACTTTGGTTTTCAAGTTTTTCCTTGCATGTATCCTTTCCCAGAAAACTAACCCAATCCATTTGCAGATCAAACTTCAACAAGATCCAATAAGAGTGTCACGAGGAGTAGTTAATCCACTCTTTGGTCTGATCCAATCCCCTTGAATATATTGTTTCTAGGGGGAAATCATATATGTTTGTTCTTCACTATGGAACACATTAGGGTGATAGTTATATATCATTATTAATAGTTGTGTTGCATTATTGTTGTTATGCGTTAACTTAGCATCTGTAGTTTTGTTAGCATCCCGGTTTATATATAATCTTGGTGTGTTTGTGTTGTTGTGTGCATAATTTTGTTTTGCAATCTATTTTTTGTGTATGTTTCTCATCATGGTGTTAATTTTCATGTGCAATGATATAAAAAAATTAACACAATCATCATATATCAAGAATAAAATTTAAGCTAAAAACATAAAAGCTTAGTCATAAGAATGTAATCACCTTGCATATAATCCTGGATACTTTGGGCATTCACTTTGTTTGTGTATTCATCAAATACAACTTTCATACATTGAACATTCACCTTGTTCATGTATCAATCAAACCAAACTTTTGTGTGTTGAACGTTCACTTTGTTCACGTATTAATAAAATCTAAAGTACATCAAGAGTATTAGCATTTGGGAATTCGTTGTATCTAATCTAAGCAAATATTTCATCAAATAAGTCATCATGAAAGTTTTTTTGAAATATGTGTTTATTGGCCTTTTATCTGTCTCCCTCTCCTGCATGGTTTTTATATTTTTCCCCTACATCATCTATGCCTTTGGATTGGTTGGTTTCTTTTTTTCATCAAGGTTACCCTACTTAGTCTCAGCCTTGCATTGTTTCATGCATGCGTTCAAGCATTTGGTGATTTTTTGCATCCATTGAACGAGTTTGTTTTGTACATATGAAATCGTGTTCTGCATTGTGTTGCATTGCCTTGCCTTGCATTCCTTTTCCTTGGACACTTTTTATTTGGGTTACGTGCTCCTATGAAACAACTTTTTGTTTTCTTGTATTGGTTGTGTATGTGCTTTCCCTATGTCATGCGTTAGAGCCATTGTTGTGTTGTTTCCCATATTGAGGTCGTTTACACCTACTCACTTGGAATCCAACCCTGCCTCATTTATTATTTTTTCCACCTTCCCTGTTACATTTAAATATCATTTCCCGCCTATCCTTACTCCATGTGGGCCATGTCCCATGTTATCCCTCACCGTTCCTTTGACCACGTCTAAAAATATTCTCCTCCCACATTTAAAATTTTCAAAGCAGTTAGCACTCTCTTCGTTGATGCCTCATCTTCACTATCAATGGACACTAATCTTCTATCATTGGGTTATTTTGATCGATAAGGAAAGGTTTCCCTTTGGCTCTGGATCTTTTTATCCTGGCAGTGGATGTTTTCGGTTACCTTCTTTTCAATAGAGTTGCTCAAGGGAGATTAAGAGGTATTTATCTGCCTAATCATCAATCCCAACTCATCAATGACCACTTTGCAGATGACTATTTTCTCACTCTAGCTGAATCGGAACAAAATGTGCAAGAGGCACTTTCTTGCTTGGATATTTTATGTAAAGCATCTGACTCTAAAGTTCAGTTTGCCAAATCTTTGGGTTTCCACCAAATTCCCTGGCCAATGCCCGACTAGTTGGTGGCCTATCCCTAGCACTGGATTCAGCGAGGAGAAAGATTCCACTTTCTGGGAATTCCTTTTTCCTTCGACAATGAGTCTTCCACCTTGTGGTAATTTGTGGTTGATTGGGTTGAGCAGAAAGTGTAGATATGGATCTCTTTTCTATTATCTTTGGCCAGGAAGTTCAAGGTTTGCACTAAAATTCTCTTTGCCACTCAGGTATATTATGCAGCTTATTGGTGTCCCTCTCGTGCCTCCTTTGAAAATTTGGCTAAGATCTTGCAGGATTTTCTTTGGTCTAGCTTTAAGTAGGGTGGTTTTCATTGTGTTGCTTGGGACGTTTGCACTCTTCCCAAGGATCAAGGTGGTATGGGTGTTGTTGATGTCTATAAGTAGAGTATCTCTCTATGCACTAAGTGGGTTATTCGTTGTATCAAGGGCAACCAAGATTGGCAGGTTTTGTTACAATATTGTATCTCTTCATGAGCACCATATGGTAAAAAATGGTGGAAAAACATTGCATACTCTGCTATTACTAAATTTCCAATTAACATACCTGGCACCTTTGTGGTCAAAATCATCTGGAAAACATTTGAGATGTCAAACCCTTCATGCGGTAGGTTGGTAATGGATTCCAAATAGGTCCCTCTTTCAATGAGTGCAATCTGTGGTGGTCACCTATTTTCTCTACCGACGATCTCTTGCTTGCAGAAAATCCCAACATCAAATGAATGTGGTTAACTCATAAAGGTTTCTCTACCATCTGGGACCTGGTTTCCTCCTGGGATTGGCTTCCTTGGCCAACGCTGAAACAAAAATACAACCTGGATAATTCTAATCTACCTTTAATTATGGCTATTCAATATTTTCTACCTGATGTTATGCTACATAAGCTGGGCCATCAACCACCCAACGCTTGGTGAAAAGACTGACGTTGGAACGTGGATATTCCACTTTTACAATACAATTCAAGATTTATCTACTCCTTGTTATCTCTTGTTTCGTCAGCTTTGGATAAGCTCAATACCATATGGTCATTATATTATTCTCATGTCACCTGGTTAAAGCATCTCCAATGGGCCTAGAACCACCTATTTGATCTGAAGCTCAATTTATTTCTTTGGTGTCTGATCTATCAAGGCCTACCATTAGGGGAAAGATTAAGTCATATTCGCATTCCTAATCTAGTTTGTAGTTTTTGTGGTCACCCGAAGTCCTTCAAACATGTATTTTGGTTTTTCCCTCGTGCACAACATGCTTGGAATTGGATTCACTCCCTTTTTCATCCATTTCACCCTGATTTTTTTATTGGAAAGTTGTTTTGTTTGGTGACCATGTTATTTGGCCTTCCTACATTGATTCCCTTTGGCATTTATTTCATTCTGGTTATTTTGTTTCAGCTATGGAAAGCTAGGAATACTACCTTATTTCAGCATTGTACTCTTTCTGTTGAGCTAACCATTAATGAAAAGGTGGTTATCTTGTCTTTTGTTCACATGCAGATTTAGGAACAAGCACAAAGGTGGTGCTGTGGTTTGCTCATCTCCAGCAGTTATTTGATCACTGGGTCTGTGCAGTCAGGTTCCTCTAGATGATGATGATCAGAACCCCCCCGCCACCCCAGCCACCTCATAGACGTCATGGTCGATCCCGCAGTTATTCCAAAAGCACCCAGCCATCTCCGACGCAAGCTCACTCAGGGCCCTCTTCTTCTAGTCCTGTTTTTAGATCATCGATGTGTGGTAAGGCGATGGCAGGCTCTTCCAACTGGGGCTCTCCACCTGGTGGGGATTCCCAATTTGGTAGCTTTCCACCCCCTAGGTGGGGAATTATGGTTCTGCTCAGCATTCAAATGCCCGACTACGATGGTTGGTTGCTCAATCCACCTTCACACGAGTTGCGCTCCCTTAGCTTTCTTCCACTGTAGGATGATCCACCTCCTCCTCTGGGTGTCGTGGTTCCTTATGCCTAATCATGTTTTCTCTTGATGTAGTTTTTAGTGCTCTCTCTTCGCCTGTTGGTTGTTATTTGTAGCCCTATGTGGCAAGGTTTTGTTCACCCTCATGGCTTGTCTTTTTTCTGCCCTCATCGCATTTGTTCTTTTTTGAGGCTATGAACACTGTCAACCACCCCCTTACTATATAACACTTTGTATTATTTTTTCTATAATTTAATATAAAGGTGGTTTCAATAATAAAATTTTCAAAGCCTGTTAAAACACATCACTTTTATTTATATACAGGTCAAGATTTATTACAAGCGTACAGATGTTTTTTTAAAAAGTGATTAGTGTTATATGTCGTGGGTTTATTAAAAGGTCGGTGTTAAATAAAAGTGGGGTAGGCGGGGTTTATTAAAAATTGGGTGGAAATAGTATAAGGTGGGATTTTAATATATGTTGTATGTGTTTATTAATACAAGATGGTTTTTTAATTTTAGTTAGATTATAATCTAAATTTAAGATCTAACTTTATTATTCTATGTTAAGCCCTTTTTTAAAGTTTTAGTTAGATTTAATCTAATATAGATCTAATTGTTTTTTGAAAGGTGTTATTAATAAATTAGATTTTAATTAAAATTTTAAAATCTAATTGCACTTTCAAGTAAAGAGCTTATTTTTATTTAAACTTAGGCATCTAATTAAAAATTTAGCTCTTTTTTGTTGATTAGTAGTAAATTAAAATAGTCAATTATTTAATGTTATTATTGATTTTTTGTACTCTTATCTTCTAACATTAAGCTAACTCGATGTTTCTAAAGTTGATTTTCTAAGAGTTATTGGTTGTTTTTTCTCCAATTGTGTGCTGGATTGTTTTATAGTTCTTGGAGGTCATCTGGACTCATTTCCAATCATGTTAAGCATTGTAACAACCCTTGTTATTGCTTACAGACTAGTGAGTGTGTCCACCACAGTCTTACGGCATGGAGGTTTCTGCTACAACGTGAGACGTTATTTCTCACACATAACTATTTTTCTCCCCTTCTCTTTTTTTTTCTCATTTTGTGTTTGCATACGGTGTCAAACTACTGCGATCAATGAACCTTAATTGTGGTCTCCAATCTTATGCATTATTACATTGATGGTAAGGTGAGTGACTAACTGGTTCTTGACGCACATTCACATTTGATTTTAATCAACGCACTAAACTATAAAGTGCCAAATTTAGGGGGCTGTTATTATAGTTCTGAGGTGTTATAATTACATGCAAATGCATTTTCGGTTGAGCCCAATGTCTTGTAGCCTTAATTGTATTCTCAAACCCTTATTTTCTTGCATTTAGGACGCATTTTCAGTTGATTCCAACATCCATTTGAGCGTGTTTTGTCATTCATGACCCTTCTGCACTGATTGCTCTTATTTACAGATGTGTCATGGAGTATGTCCTTTCCAGACTTATGCTTCATAGTTACAAATCTACATTACAGCCTCCTCTACTTCTACTTGGTAGGGATAATTATGCATCATGGCGTTTGAGCATGGAATGTTTTCTCATTCAATAATATGTTTATTCATACTTGTATGGACAACTACCTGCCCCTAGTGATTCATATTAGCTTAATGATTGGCTTAACCCTTGTGACATGGTTCTTGGTCGTTTGTTGAAGTATATTTCCATGCCTCTTCACCATCATGCGGCATACACAAAGTGTCCGAGCACACAATTTGGAACATTATTAAATCCTTATTTGTAGACCCTTTCTAGATATCCATTATTTCTTCTTCTTATGATATATATGTTTCCACACCTGCTTCATGTGAGGATAGTTCAACTGACAAAGATTTTCTTTTCACATTTTTGATGATGAGGTTTGTTCTTCCAGTTCTGATGATGAGAGTATAGATGAAGAACATCACCTCCCTCTCTCGGTCACCCTTCAGAGAATTTTGAACCCCCTCTTTATCCATCAGACACCAAGCATTCCTATTCCCAAACTCATACTTTCATTTCACCCTATTCTCCTACTACTTCTTGTGATGATGATTCATACCTTTTAGAAATTTCTCTTCTATTTTTCAAGCAATCTTCTTGGGACGAGTATCTACCAAACCTTATGTCTCTTCATAGATCCTACTTGTGTTGCATTATAGGGAGTTTCTCTTACCGAGCCTTCTCACATTTGCACTTTGGAGGAGTCCTTAATCTCCTTTGTAGAGAGTTACCCTTCTAGGATATACATCACTTCTATTATTTCAAATATCATTTTTGATCCACCTCTTCTTGTGGATCATCATTCTACCATTGTGGGGATTGTTGTGCATTCACTTCATATGGACATTTTTTCAATGAATGATCCATAACCACACTCTGACAGTTCTATGTTCATGGCATTACCTTCAACTCTTTTGCACTTACTTGCTAGACCTTTGTCACATTTCCATGGACAAAATTCAAAGTTCTTCGTATTGCTACCTTAGGTTTCCTTCATTGAGTGGGTGGACTTACAGTACTCCATTTCTGTCCTTTCTAAGGGTAGAAACATTGTTTGATATGGATGGGCCTTATTCACTCTATATGCGAAAGACCACATCATCGACACTCTACTTGGAGATTTCATAGAGTTCCAGACTTTTGATACGTTGCAGGATTCTTCACCAAACCCTTTACTGAGGCCAAGTATCCTTTCTTGTGCCATCATCTTGGGTGAGCTCCATTGAATCTTCTCATCTTATCTTGTCTCTCGTATCCTTCTTTTCTTCATCTCTTATTTCCTACTAGAAATATTGCATTTTGTACATGAGTACCTTATTAGGCATTTAGTTTTCGGGACTCATTTGAATCATCTTTCTTAGGTTGGTTAGGTAATTTTTTTATCTTTTGTAACTGGACACTTTCCCTCATGGATTTTCTCCACTACTTAAGATCCTTCTTGTTCATGGGTACCTCATCAAGTCTAGTTGTCAGGACCCATTTCTATCCTCTTCTTCTTTCTAGAGATATTTTGTTTGTACATGGGCACCTTATTAGGCCTCTAGTTTTTGGGCCCCATTGACACATATTTCTTAGTTTTCTAGGGAAGTCTTCTTTCTGTTTTGACTTTCCATGGCCTCTACCTCAACTTAGATGAAGGGGGGTGTTGGTGTGTGTGACTTGCCTCATCATCTTAGGGGTCTTGTCCACATCATGTAGTGAGTCATCTCATCTAAGGATTTCATAGGTCTTAGGATTTATATGACAAGTGGAAAATGGTCATAGGTCATAGGTCATAGCTCATATGTCATAGGTCATTGTCATAGGTCATAGGTCATAGGTCATAGGTCATAGGTCATAGGTCATAGGTCATTGTCATATGTATCAGTGGCATCATAGGAGTTACATTCCTTATTTGGAATCGTAACTCTTATTTCCCTCTTACAGGGAAATATTTTATAGGAATGGGAGTTACACAACACTCCCATATGTACCCTCATTTTTTTATCTATGTGATTAACTAAAATATTAAATTAAGATTTGATATCCGAGGTTAATCTAGTGTTAGGTGAAGCAGTAAATAACAGCCAAATAAGTAAAGGAAATGACTTAAGCAACTAAGTAAATAGAAATGCAAAACCCTAATATGCAAGAGGGGTTAGAAAGTCCTTAGTCGATTCAAAAAATGTGTGGGACTATGTTGCAATGTAAAATAGGTCAACAGAAGGAGGAAAAAACCACACAAATGTCTAAGAAAACACATAGCCAAGCTATTTGACTAGACTAGAGCACCTGGGAAGGGATAGGGGTGCCTATAGGCACACTGGTCTGAGGATTAGGCACCCTGGCCTATGGAAATGGCCTGAAACCCTCATCTAAGGTGTTTCAAGATGTTCTCATGTATGCTCTTCTTGTTGTACTAGCTTTTTTGAACTATGTCAAATGTCATTATAATACATGCAATACAGAATGTCCTGCAAAACCCTAGACAAAACATCAAAACCCTAAAAATGAAATATGCATATGAAGCGGTCAGATTTTCCTCCGCTACCATAATAGTGGAATTACTAACTGAGTGTTGCACTACATCTCATACCCAATGTATTTCTAGGTGTGTGTGCGAAAATTATGCCCTAAGTTTCTCTTGTGTCAGTCATACTTTGTGAATTAGTGAACAATAACTAGATGTAAAATGTAATAAATGTGTGCATGGAAACAATAGACTCCCCTCCTATGAAGTGTGATGTAGATGAACTAGCCTTGTGTGCCTTGTGGTGGAGATATATGGATGCAAATGTAGCTTTAGATGCCTTTGATGGATGCAACTTAGATGTGTGATAGTAAGTGCTTAGTGCTTGGTCCCTCATTATGGTCACATAACTTTATATTTATATGGTTCTCTTATTCTAACTTTTTAATTAACCCCGAAAAGGCCGGCCACTAAAAACATAGAAAGCTCAAACGACTAGAAAGTGCCCAAAAGATGCAAGTAAAGTGTAAAGAGGATCAGGGCACCCCGTATGGGACTAGGGTTTCTGGAGTGCCCCAGTTTTAGGTTGGGTACCTCAGTCAACAATAGGAAAGACGTGGAATGATAAAATAGATTAGGCGAGCGTAAGTGTAAGATACAAAATACGACAACAAATAATGTAAAAATGGCCAAAGACATGGGTTAATAATTAATCTTTTCACTCAATAACCATATGAATAGTAGTATGAGACCGAGACTAAATATTGACTCAAAGTGTGTGATTTAGTGACTACATTTTCCCCCACTTTATGTTGGTGAGTGGAAATCTCAGTAACATAAAGTAGATAGAGATGCGTACCTGATAATCCATGTAGAGTGATGTAGTAAAACGTGCCGAAGAACTAGACAAAACATGGAGTGATAAAAAGATGGAGCTTAGAGACTAAAGATGCAAAAAAGTGTAAAAAGTGATGAGAATGAACCTAGGGCAGAAACGCATGTGTGGATGTCAATGTATGTGGTATACCTACATGGTTAGTATCATGTGTAGTCACCATGTATGTGTTGTTGTTGATTGTTTGCTTCCCATACGGAAAAACCTGTAAAAAGAAGATGATCAAGTAGTCAAATACACATATATATGTGTAAAAATGCTATGTAAAGAAACATGTAGAAATAGTATGAAAATGAAAATAAAAAAAGAACATGTGTACCTGATCCGTGATGAGATAAAATGGTGTAGAAAGGATATCCCACAACTGTTGGTAAAGTGTAAGTATTTTGATCAATCTCACACCACTGTGGCTGAAGTAGTGTAGGGAGAAAGTTGTTTTATTCTCCAACCTGTAACCGCTTCCCTAAGATTGGTGAAGAGATATCTTTATTGTCTATTTTTTGGGTGATCTAACACCACTGACTGAAGTAGTGTAGGGAGGAAATTCTTTTGTATCCTCCAACCTATAACTACTCCCTAGACTGATAAGGACAACCTTTCCTTTAAAATTTGTTGTGTATGGGGTTCGTAGACTGGTCTGAACCCACTTGCCGTAAACTGATGTGTCATGGTCGATGACTGTAGTTTAAACCATAGATTGAACTGTAGAGTGAACTGTACTATACCAATACTATGTGTAAACCCCAAATTGTGCCCCCCTCTTTTGCGGTGCATGTGATGTTACGGATAAGAGAATGTGGCCCTAAAAGAGGACTGACTGTAGATAGTGAAATTGTTTTCAACAAGGGGAAGGGAAAGTTCTTGGTAAAGACCAAGGCACACATAAACAAGTGGTTAGAAAACAAGTGTTAGTATGATCAAGCATGCAAGTAGAAACAACCAATGTGTAAGCTAGACATAAGTAGATAATGTAAACACTCAAAGAGATAAATGTAGACAGCAAAAAATGGGTTGCAAACATGGGACACCACTCATGGTGTTGCAAGACATTCAAGACCATCATGGCCACAAACAAGTAACTGTGTACACACAACAAAGGGTAAGGCCCATAAATAATAGTAGATAATAGTAGACAAACAAACAAGTATGGAAGCCAATATCCCTACATAAAAAATGTTGCACATGAAGCATCTGTCAGCATGTTAGAAAAATAGCAAGTATTTCAAAGCATGTATAACCTAATAATGAAATGTGCTGAGTACAAAATGAAACAATAGCACATGTAGTGGACAAATATGGATACCCCTAGTAAGTAGTGTATGAAGCATCGGTACTACATGTAGTAACCATGTGTAGCCTACAATCACAACTACAAGAGGATGTGAACGTGCATGGTAAAGATATTGACATACAAGAGATCTATCTAACATGTGTATTAAAGTGAACATGTAAAGACAAGTGCTCAAGAGTAAATGCAACCATAAAATGTAGTATATTGTGTGATGAATGGAATGGAATGTAGTGTGGATGATAGGAGCCACATGCCCCCAAGTGAATGGATTTGTAAGCAATGAGGTTCATTTAGTATTCCCCCTCAGTAATCAATATTGAACCAAAAGCAAGAGTGTGTCATCGGGAAATGGTTGAACTATGTGTTGTGTGTCATGCACTATGATGAGTATGTGGTGATGAGATACGACATAGATGAGTTATGTATGACCCTATATCATAAGAATATATCATGGCTAGATGAATAGGAAGGAGGTGATGATTTATCCTAAAGTGTATACCACTAAAAAATGTAAGCGAGGATGATGATGTAGCCTAATCACAAGATGATGCTAGGAGAAGTGACCCTATAGCCTAAAGCGTATATCACTAATCCTAGGAATTTCACATGTGAAGATCAAATGATGAACATGTGAGTGTGATGTGGTCAAGTTGTGTTGTAGACCCTCAACAATCTAGTATGGGCTGTAAGACTAGAGTTCGTCATCGGGTAATGAATGCGGCGCATAAGAGAAGATGTAGTATGGGCGATGAGAGGAGATGACCATGTGACGAGAAAAGTATGTAAATATGCGATGTATAGAATGTAATGCAAGATGTGTAGATATCCTAAGACTGTGAAATGTGTGTTATGTAGTATGGATGATAGGAATGTGATGAACACTAGTATGATGTGTAAATGAATAAATGTCAAAATACAAATGATGTATGGGAACCTGAAAATGTAGTATGCAAAATGTGTGATGTATTGTAAGATGTGTGAAGAGACACGATGTGTAGTACCTATTGTGTAGTGTGTGACGTTCATGTGTGGTATGCCCTCAATAGTCAAGTGTAAATCAAATAAAAAGAGTGCATCATAGGGTAATGAGGTGACACAATTCACCTACCAAAGACCAAGTTTGCGTGTAGCAGTAGAATCATGTGTGGCCAAAGTAACAAAAGTACCATGCGATGGTGGTGGAACTTGAAATTTATCTTGACCATTAGTAGAAGGAGCATCTAATTTAACACAAATTATTGGCTTCTAAAGTGGTGATTGGTAAGGGAGCTTGCATGATGGTTGCTTATGTAGTGGCGTTGTGGAATACTTTAGTGGAGGCTAGATTGAACTGAGATTTAGAGGAGGTTTCTTGGATGGGCTTGGTAATATGATTTAGTAGGAGAATTTGATGGAGAATGAATCTTGAGAGGTGATTGATTAGTTTGACTTGGTAATGTTACAAATAACTTGGGTGGAGGAGTAGGAATATCTATGAGAGGAGGTGAAGTGAACTGAATGGGCGGCGCTTGAGGCACCAAAAAAGGCATCGTAGAAGTGATAACATGATGCTCATTAGATATAAGAACCCATTGAGATGTAACAATTGGATAGGATGATGTAACATGATGTTGTACCATGAAAGAGATAAACTCTTGATACTCAAGATGTTTTATTCTCTATTGTAAAGTGTAGCAATCTTTGTCATTATGCCCATTGATTCAATGATAATTACAATATGAATGACCTTGATATTTGGCTAGCTGATAAGGGGGGCAGTAATGAGTAGGTGGTAAATTGGTCAATTGATGACTAATGAGCATAGTAACAAGGTCATGTTGTTTAGTGTTGCGATCAAATGTGAGAGGCTCTGGTAATCGTATGACTTGAGGCTTGCTGATATGAGGACATGTAGTAAACATAGAATGAGAATGAGATGTATAATGAGAACAAACAAGATTTTGAGAAGCATCCTTAAGATGTTGGATTTAATATTTTATGGATGTAATTGTGGATTCCATAGCCTTAAACTGGTCTTGAATTAAAGGATGTAAAGCTTGAATTGAGTCCAACATAGATTGATTATATGGAGAATCACGAGGACTAGGGTCGTCAGATAAACGATCAAAGAAAGGACTTATTTCATGTGGCGGTGTATCTTTAGGACGATATGTGGTGTCTAAGGTTTTTTACAGAACATCTAGGAAATTGGGATGCATCTTAAGTAAATCAGATAAAGAAACTTTAGAATCGATAATAGAGGAGATGAGAAAATCCCTAGATTGAAGGTGGATTCGAAGATCGGGTTCACAAAAATTACTAACTAAAATATGAAATTTATCTTCTATATCCTAGGTTGATCTAATTTTATGCAAAGCAGTAAATAACATCCAAATAAGTAAAGGAAATGACTCAAGAAACTAAGTGGGGTTATAAAGTCCTTAGCTGATTCGATGAAGGTGTGGGACTATGTCACAGTGCCAACCAGGTGAACAAGAGGAGGAAACAACCACACAGATGTCTAAGAAAACATAGATTTGAGATCTCTGACTGGACTAAGGCACCTGGAAAGGGACAAGGGCACCTGTGGGAACCCTGGTCTGAGAACTAGGCACCTTGGCTTGTAGAAATGGCTTAAAACCCTCCTTTGAGGTCTTGTTGGATGTTCTCTTGTATTCTCTTCTTGTCGCACTAGCTTTGTTGAACTGCATCGGATGTTGTTATAATACCTGTAATACGAAATGACTTGTAAAACCCTAGAAAAAACATCAAACCCCTAAAAAATAAAGATGCATATGAAGGGGTTAGACTGTCCTTAGCTTCCACAATGGTTGATTTACTAACTAAGCGTTGCACTACATCTCAGACTTAATGTAGTTCTAGGTGTGTGTGTGTGGGAATTGTTCTCTAGGTTGCTCTTGTTCCAGTCACACTTTGTGAAGTAGCAAGCAATAACTAGATGTAGAATGTAATAAATGTGTGCATGAAAATAATAGACTCCCCTCCTATGAAGTGTGATGCAGATGAACCATTCTTGTGTGCCTTATGATGAAGCTAGATGGATGCAAATCTAGCTTTATATGCCTTTGATGGATGCAACCTAGATGTGTGATAGTAAGTGCTTAGTGTTTGGTCCCTCATTATGGTCACATAACTTTATATTTATATGATTATCTTGTTGTAATTTCATAATTAATCCCGAAAAGACCGACCACTAAAAAGATAGAAATCTCAAATGTCTAGAAAGTTCCCAAAATATGCAAGTAAAATGTAAAGAGGATCAGGGTGCCCCGAATGGGACCAAGGCACCTTGGGCACCCCAGTCGATAGGAAAGATGCAGAATGATAAAAAAGACTAGGTGAGTATAGGTGTAAGATAGATAAATAAGACAACAAGCAATGTAAAAATGGTCAAAGACATGGATTAATTATTACTTTCTTCACTCAAGAACCATCTGAATAGTAGTATGAGACAGAGACTAAATATTGACTCAAAGTGTGTGATTTAGTGACTACACTATGAGCATGTCAGACACACCATTTTCTTTCTGTACATGAGCATACATGTTTTTTTATTTGCATGATTTTCCATTGTTCAAATCTTGTTTATTGCGTTGGAGCTATCTCGTTACCGTTGGATTGCAACTGAACATCATAGTGCACAAGCTTCTATATCGGTTCTCACGAACACTCTTTCATGTATAGGTGTTTAATAAGTTTCCTCAGCCACTTGTGAAGTCATACACACATCAGTTATTCTCATATCATGCTCATACATTGTTTGGTTAGCCTCTTCATACTTTGATCCGTCATCTCATTTTTTGTTTTCTTGGAAAATGACTTGGATTGGCATGGGACAGTCCCCTTTTTAAGAAAACCACCCTATCTCAATCTCAACTCATCATCTTGGATCCATAAATAACATGTATACATTAGCTTCCACAATGGTTGATTTACTAACTGAGCATTGCACTACATCTCAGACTTAATGTAGTTCTAGGTGTGTGTGTGTGGGAATTGTTCCCTAGGTTGCTCTTATGTCAGTCACACTTTGTGAAGTAGTGAGCAATAACTAGATGTAGAATGTAATAAATGTGTGCATGAAAATAATAGACTCCCCTCCTATGAAGTGTGATGTAGATGAACCAGTCTTGTGTGTCTTGTGATGGAGCTAGATGGATGCAAATCTAACTTTATATGCCTTTGATGGATGCAACCTAGATGTGTGATAGTAAGTGCTTAGTGTTTGGTCCCTCATTATGGTCACATAACTTTATATTTATATGATTATCTTGTTGTAATTTCATAATTAATCCTGAAAAGAAAGACCACTAAAAAGATAGAAATCTCAAATGTCTAGAAAGTTCCCAAAAGATGCAAGTAAAATGTAAAGAGGATCAGGGTGCCCCGAATGGGACCAAGGCACCTTGGGCACCCCATTCGATAGGAAAGATGCAGAATGATAAAAAAACTAGGCGAGCATAGGTGTAAGATAGATAAATAAGACAACAAGCAATGTAAAAATGGTCAAAGACATGGGTTAATTATTACTCTTTTCACTCAAGAACCATCTGAATAGTAGTATGAGACCGAGACTAAATATTGACTCAAAGTGTGTGATTTAGTGACTACACTATGAGCATGTCAGACACACCATTGTCTTTCTATACATGAGCATACATGTTTTTTTATTTGCATGATTTTCCATTGTTCGAATCTTGTTTATTACGTTGGAGTTATCTCGTTACCGTTGGATTGCAACTGAACATCATAGTGCACAAGCTTCTGTATCGGTTATCATGAACACTCTTTCATGTATAGGTGCTTAATAAGTTTCCTCCGCCACTTGTGAAGTCATACGCACATCATCTATTCTCATATCATGCTCATACATTGTTTGGTTAGCCTCTTCATACTTTGATCCGTCATCTCATTTTTTGTTTTCTTGGAAAATGACTTGGATTGGCTTGGGATAGTCCCCTTTTTAAGAAAACCACCCTATCTCAATCTCAACTCATCATCTTAGATCCATAAATAACATGTATATATGTTAACCACACTTTCACCAATCCAGGGTAGCCTTTACACACCTATTATACCCACTCTAGAACAAGTCCATGTACCAAGACCTTGTGAATACAACAAGACTCTTCAACATACCTTAAAACCTACACCACAAGAGGAATTCACTTCACCATGCCCTTGGTTGATCTTCACTTCACCACCTTTTCCATCAATTCCATATGACATCAATGACAACATCAATGCAACAGGGTTCAATACACTTGGGCAAGTTGACCTAGTATCAAGGAAATTAGTGTTGTAAAATAAATATATCCTTAAGAATAATTCCACATTCTTGGTGGATTGATTGAGTAGGATAGGAGAATTATTCTATAAATACTATTGTAAGCACTCATGTTGAGTAAGTGGGAAGTGGAAAAAATGGATGAAGGAGTTCATTTTGTGTATCTTTGGATAAAATATAACAAATTTATGAGCGCTTGTGTGATTTGTTCACTTTATTTCAAAAGGGGAGTAGGGGATTGCACACCTGGAGGAAGAAGGATAAGTTTTTGTAGTTTCATTACTTAGTTGACTTCTAGAAGTCCTTCCATTACTTTGTTTTAAATTTTCATTTCAATAATTTCACTTACAAGTTGTTCTTAGGATTAAATTTGATTTGATTTCAACATTTTGGATTTATGCATTTGTTGTAATTTCTTATAGAAAATTACTATCACACAAATTCTTCCTCCTCCCTCTTACATACAGTCGTTTGACTCCACCTAATTTTGAAATTCATTAGGTTAAATGATTAGGATTGTAGTTAGCATCATCACCCACTACAAATAGTGATTAAACATGTCTTTGACATAACGTAATAGTGCAAGGGAGGTGCTTTGAAATATATCGTAGGAGCACAAACTAATTTTAGCTTCTCCTTTGATTTCTCACTCTTGATAAAAAAACTAGAGGCCCATTGTATTGCATGCGTATCTGCTTTTTTTAAAACAACAATTCTTATAGTTTTTGTTTTTAATTGCATTATAGAAAAGAAAAATTCTTGTTTTTTGAACCAAGGGCTCTGACAAAAAATATCCAGTCGTTTGAATATTTAAGATCGTATCACTCGATGCATTGTGCTTTATATTGATTAAGTATAAAAAACTTATTTTTTTCTGGAACACTTTCCATTTATTTACTAAAGAACTATGCTCATTTTTATGGATTAAATTTGGGCTTTAGTTGTTTTCAGCTTAGAAATGTCATAATATTCTATCTAGAGGAATCAAAAATGAACTCAATGCATGCTTTGTAATATTTTAGGTGGATTTAGTACAGATTTACAAATTTCAATATATTTTTATATCGGGTGTTTTAAAGTGGTAACTTAGTTTGTAGGATTCAACCATTATAAATATCATGATATTCTTTTTGTATGAAAACAAAAAGAAATATGATACCCTATTTTAAAGTTATCATTTTTACACAAGATGTCAAAGATCCATCTTTTCACACAAGATGGGTGGTTGTTGGAAAAGGTCAAGTTTGGAATTACACCTACATATTTAATTTGATTTATAATTCCCAAAACTTTATTATAAATTCTATTTTTTACACCGCAAATATCATTGGAGACACTAATTCACATTTCATTGAACCATTTTTCCAAATAACTAGAATAACTTCAATATGCTATCACATTTTGGGTTCATGTGAATCATTGTAGTCATAAATAAATCCAATCAAAATGATTGTTTTTTTATATTTTATGACATCTACACGTTTTTTTAAAGATCCCATTACAGTGCACGAGCAAAGAATTTAGGAAAATGTTGTTGAGTTTCACTATCTTCCATGGATGCTCACAACCTAGTTTAAAGCATCCATTTCGGCATGTAACAGGTTAAAGTTGTAAAACATTGTTGATTTTTTCTATATATATTCCACTTGTATATTCCAAAAAAATAAAACAATTTATCAAAAACCTCATTTTTGTGTTGTATTAATTATAGAATCATTCATGACTTTTATGTTAACTAACCTTTTAATTTTCATCATGTCAATCGTTTAGTTATTTTATGTTTAGATTCACCCATTGTGTGTCAAACAAACCATGTGATTTTGTGGCATTGTTTTAAATATTTTATTACAAGAAAATAAGGAAAGGTGCAATATACCTAAAATACATCTAATGAAGAAAAGAGAAGTAGGAATGATATACTTGAATTTGTTGTGATATATAAGCTTTTATTCATAGACCGCAGATGCCCCAATATTGTCAAGCCGTTCCCAAAGTATTTCACCCATTTTACCCACAAAATATTATGGTGTGCACCATTTTTCCTTCTTGGTTAAAATCTAAAGCCTCAAAATTTAACACATTTCTAAGATGGTTACGTATTTGTAAAAATTGCAAAAAAAGTATGCATGAAATTTAAGACTCGTGTCATAGACACTACCACCACATGAACCAGTTGGGTGATGTCAAAAACAACAATGTCCTTGTCTAATATTTGGTCAATAGGGAGCTTATCTTCATCATTCACTTTCAATTTCTCATTGTATGCATTGGAACTTACATGAAGAAATATTTTTTGAAATTGATTTGTTTCTTGATGCAAAGAAAAACAAAAACATGTGTGTATTCACTATTCAAGAGGTTTACAAATCCAACTTCAACCAAATCTGCATTTTTAGGATCATGTGCACGCCTAAAATGGCTTCAAACTTGCTTATTTGATCAAATTTACCCTGACTATATTCAAAACTCATCAATACCTACTTCATACCCTGCCTCATATAGCATTTCACTTATCAAATAGGTCACTCATCACTCAAAGTGACTTTGCACTTATCTAGCTTAACTTGTTCTTCCCTTTGCTTCACTAGATCTTAGCTTAACATGTAATTCTTTCCTTCTTTGTTTCACCAATTCTCCTTAGCTCCTTTAACATGTTCACATACTCCAAACAAACTTTTTTCCAACACGTAATTGACTCAAAACAATCAAAACACCAATCTACCTTTCTTTACCAAAATTGTTTTCTAACTGCCCTTAAGACAATGTAACTTGGAGCATCCATGGTTTGACTCATCTAGAGATACTCAACAAGAATTGAACACACATTCCAATACCATTTTGGGAAAACATGGTGGTCCCAAAATTTCTTCCTCTAACTCCTTATCCTCCTCTTGTAAATCTTCTCTCTCTCTCTCTCTCTCCTCTCTCTCTCTCTCTCTCTCTCTCTCTCTCTCTCTCTCTCTCTCTCTCTCTAGCCTTGTCTCAGTCAAATTTCATGCATATCTTCTTTATCCTATGGTTCCACATCTCAAACTAAGGTTTTCTAGACACCCATTTTGATCTTCTACTAATGTCTAAAATTACAGGCCTTAATTCTAAAGGAACAAGCAACTTCCTTTGTAAGTTAGCCTTTCAAATAAGGCTTCTAAACTATGTTAATTGTTTTTATGCAAACTGCCAAGCATATCTCTAAAAACTACCCTAAAAAAAATTCAAAATTCATTCAAAATCTTCTAAAATATATCCTTTCCATGATATCTTGAAAGTTTGGAAGAAACATAAATTGATTTGCAGCTTTAAAATGCAAATCCTAGTTGTTTCTTAAGGAAACCTTCCTAGGAACCCAAGTGACTGCAAATGGTTATAAACTGTTAGGAACTTGGTTTGAAAGCTTGAAACTTATCATACTTTTTTGTCTTAATGTCCTCCTTAATATTTATATACCAGTGATCCTTGAGAAACACGTGAGATCTCCCTTTCTTCAACCTTCCTACTGTCTTGCCCTAAGTGAATGCACAGTCACAGTCATGCAAGGAAATATTTATGTCTAATCTACTATAACCTACATATATGATTTGTTACTTCCTTTCCAACACCATGGGATCTCCCTTGAGCTTATCAAGCACTCACCTCTAATATCTAGAGCATGCCTTCCATCATTCAAAGAAAGAACCACTAAACACAACTGCAGTTCAGCTTTAGGAGGTTTCTCAAACATGCAAAGGAAGATAATAGAAAATTGAGCCTATAGGTCCTCTAATCACATTTCATACATTCCCTAACAAGTGAAACCACTATCAAGCTCATCTGATATGCTTATCATGACCAATACAATTATGCACACAATTAATAGTTCCTTCACACTCAGTCAAAAACATAGTATTAGATCTTCACACTAACTTGAAATAAACATATGCCAAGTCTTATTAATATTCACACAATTTGTTACATCATGCATTGAAAGGATAAATAATTTATTCTCAAGCAACTCAAAGATACTCTAAAAAAAGATAAGAAATGCATACAAAAACTGAGTCATAGATATATCAACTGTGATTACATACAAAGCTACTTAACTATCTTTCACTCCATCTTCCTTTTTTCCATCCTCCACACGAGGAATGTATTCTCCCACTCTCACCAACCTCCCTATATTTAGATTCTATCTTGCATACACTTACTCCATGGAATGTAACTACTTTCCTAAGACTCATCATGACTATCCTTAAATTGTGACTCTTGAACTTCCATATGTCTTCTAGACTCTTAACTTCCCTTTTACACTAATTTAAAGAATTTTAATGACTCGCTCCCACACTCAGGACTCTTTTACATATCCTATGACTCAACAACACACTTTCAACTCCTAACCAACCTCTAGAACTCTCGGCATGCCTTTGCAATTTCAAATTCCCTTTTTGGAGGGAAAGCACAAAAGTAGGATAATTCAAACTTCCAACCCTCATTGCTTGCTTGAAATGACTCATATGATCCATTAGAACCTCTAAAGATTTCCAAAAACTCACATTAACTCCATGAACAATAAATTTTGCAATTGAAGGTCTTCTTATGGATTCTCATGCATCATACTCCCAAGGTGGAGAAAAAGTGTCCATACACTTTGTTTGCTTGTTCATGTCTTCATCCTCATTGTTGGTCCTTAGTCTTCTTTTCTTGCTCCCAATGTTCTTACCTGCCTCATATCCACCTGGCTCCCACATGATTGTCCTTTGTCTTCTATTTTCATTCACTTGGACTCTTTTATTTGATCATCGTCTCCATTTACACCATCTCCATGCTTTCACATTGTGTACCTGCATACACAATCAACAAAACAACAAAAACATACTGCTCTTCATCCTTTACAAAATCCTTCATCCCTGCATGTCTCACATTCAACTTGTATTCATTGATTTCTTTGCCGAAATCTGCATTTTCTTGTATATTCTCACTCATCTTCACACTATATTTTCCTATACCTGTGTTTTCTCCTTCTTTTCTCTCATTTTCATCTTCATGCTCCCAATATTCTACTATGTTTCCATCTACACATGTATTTTTCACTTGTACATCCAACTCATCTACTATACTTTGCAAAAAACATCCATATCATCCAAAAAAACTTCATTAGATTCTTTCTCATCACCATGCTCAAATGCACAATTAAAGTCATTTTGTACAATTTTAAGGAATTCACCCAAAACATCATCAATACCATTCAACAAATCATCCATTTGGCTTACCTTAGCTACATGCTCTACCTACTTGTCTTCTGCAATCTCTATAATCTAATTATTTTCCATGAGTTCATCATCTTTTACGTGCTCCTTGCTTGTTTCTTGTCTCTTCCATACCATCTTCACTTCTTTTTTCTTTACTTGTACCTTCAAGAACTCTATTTTCTCTCTCTTGTTCTGCTCTTGTTCACTTGCTCTTGCATTTACTTGCTTTGGTTTGTCGTCTTCACTCACTGCTATTGGTTTCTTTCCATCACCTAGGCATGATTTATCCATGGTTTGGAACCAGTATCAAGGTATCTTCTTGATTATTTTCTTCATTCTTCTTATTCTCAACCTTATTCTCTCTATTTTCTTCTTTTCTCGGCTTCTTTGCTTCACTCTTGATTCTTCTTTGCAACTGAAATATTTGATTTCTTCTCATGATTTTTTCTATAGGCCATTTGGATTTCTTCTTCATGAAAAACTCAATTCCATACTTTGGTTGCTCCATCATTATCTCTATTAACTTCTCTATGTTTGCTCTCAACTTCTTCGTCTCTGCCTCCATCCATTCTTCATCCTTCCTCTGCTTCTCTTTCTTCTTGGCTTCATCTCTTTTTTTCTTCTCTAACTCTTCTTGGCTTCTCTTATGGCTAAGCATCTTCCACAACTCTCTTATTGCTTCTTCTTGATCCATCCTCTCTCTGAAATTTTTTTTTGACCTTGCCTCTTCTCCTCCACACCTCACCAGGCCTTTTGGTGTCTTCACTTTCTCTTTCACCTTCACACTTCACTTCACTTCACTATTCACCTGTCACTTTCCACTACAGACGCTTCCACAACACTGTTAGCCAAAAAAGCATAAATTCAAATATCAAAAACAACTAATAGCCACGCTCTGATATCAAATGATGTAGAGAAACTATAAATTCATTCATACAATTCACCTTTCAATAGTTATCTCACATCAACTACACCTTACTCTCTACTAAAGATGATAACGCACAAGCCTATAATGGCTTTAAAATTGCTTATCTGATCAATTTTTCCCTGAGTGGATTCAAAAATCATCAAGACCTACTTCATACCCCACCTCATACAAAATTTCACTCATCAAATAGGTCATTCATCATTCAAAATGACTTTGCACTTATCTCCCTTAACTTGCTCTTCCCTTTGTTTCACTAGCTCTTGGCTTAACATGCTCTTTTTGCCTTCTTTGTTTCACCAATCCACCTTAGCTCCTTTAACTTGTTCACATGCTCCAAAAAAACTTAATTCCAACATGACTTAAAATGATCAAACAAAAATCTACCTTTCTTTACCAAAGTTGTGTTATAACTGCCTATAAGACAATGCAACTTGGAGCATCCATGGTTTGAATCATCTAGAGCTACTCAAAAAGAAGTGAACACAAATTCTAATACCCTTTTGGAAAAACATGGTGGACCCCAAATTTCATCCTCTAATTCCTTATCCTCCTCTTGCAAATCCTCTCTCTCTCTCTCTCTCTCTCTCTCTCTCTCTCTCTCTCTCTCTCTCTCTCTCTCTCTCTCTCTCTCTCTCTCTCTCTCTCTCTAATCACAACCTTCCCACTAGCCCTATCTCAGGAAATTGTCATGCATATCTTCTTTATCCTATGGTTCCACATCTCAAACTAAGGGTTTCTAGACACCCATTTTGATCTTCTACCAATGTATAAAATTTTAGGCCTTAACTCTAAAGGAACAAGAAACTTCCTTTGTAAGTTAGCCCTTCAAATAAGGCTTCTAGACTGTGTTAATTGTCTACCTGCAAATTGTCAAGCATATCTTTAAAACTAACCCTAAAAATGTAAAATTCCTTCAAAATATTCTAAAATGGATCCTTTCCATGATATCTTGAAAGTTTTGAAATAAAATACATTGATTTGAGGCTTTAAAATGCAAATCTTAGTTGTGTCTTAAGGAAACCCTCCTAGAAATCTAAGTGAATGCAACTTATTATAAAATGCTTGGAACTTGGTTACAAAGCTTTAAAATTTTCATACATGTTTTTCTTAATGCCTTACTTAATATTTCTTTACCAATGAGCCTTGAGAAGCACGTGAGATCTCCCTTGCTTCAATCGTCCTACTATCCTTCCCTGGGTGAATGGACAATCATAATCATGCAAGGAAATATTTATGTCTGAGCTACTATAACCTACATATATGAGTTGTTACTTCCTTCCCAACATCGTGGGATATCCCTTGATATTATCAAGCACTCACCTCTAATCTCTAGAGCATACCTTCCATCATTCAATGGAAGAACTACAATACATGACCACAATCCAAATTTTAGGAGGTTTCTCAAACATGCAAAGGAAGGTAATAGAACATTGAACCTCTAGGCCCTTCACTCACATTCCATACATGCCCTAACATGTGAAACCACTATCAAGATCATCCAATATGCTTATCAATCCCAATACATTAATGCACACAATTACCAATTCTTTCATACTTAGTCAAAAATAGGGTATATGATCTTCATACCAACTTGAAAAAAACATATGTAGAGTCTTATTAACAGTCACACAGTTGGTTCCATTGTGAATTTAAAAGAGAAAGCAATATTTCTTAAACAACTCATAGATACTTTCGAAAAGATAAGAAATTCATACAAAAACTAATTCATAGATAAATCAATTATGATTCTACATACAAGGCTGCTTAGCTATCCTTCACTCCATCTCCCTTTGTCTCATCATCCACACAAGGAAAATATCCAAAAAACTGAATCATTCTCCCAATATATCTTTGTTTTTGTATCTCATATATTTGAATCTCATCATTACATGTAACTCCCTCTTACCTCACAACTTCCATTTTGTGATTTTTGAGCTTCCATGTGCCTTTTTCACATATTATGACAATTTTTACAACAATTAGACATGTATCTAACTCTAATGACTTGTGACACTCCATCTAGACACTTCACTCAATCTTCTAATCATCGTGTACCTGTTGTCACCTTGAAATGCACCCTTTGGAGAATGGCGTGATTGTAGACACCCTAAAAATACATACACCTTTCTATCTTTGCTTCTATCCAATTAGAATTAATTAAATTAATTCTATCTTGTCGCAATACACCCCTTTGGAATTAATTAAATTAATTCCACCATTTAAATACACCCTTTTAAAATTAAGTAAATTAATTCTATTATCTAATTCATATTCCTACCCTTCGGAATTAAATAATTTAATTTCATCATGCCTTTGGAATTAATTAAATTAATTCCTACACCCTCTTAGCTAATATAATTAAACATTTAATTAAATAAATGGTTAATTATTCCCTCACAATCCCTTTGGAATTAAATAATTTAATTTCACTATGCCTTTGGAATTAATTAAATTAATTCCTACACCCTCTTAGCTAATATAATTAAACATTTAATTAAATAAATGGTTAAGTATTCCCTCAAAATCCATTTGGAATTAAATAATTTAATTCCATCATGCCTTTGGAATTAATTAAATTAATTTCTACACCCCCTTGGCCAATATAATTAAACATTTAATTAAATAAATGGTTAATTATCTCCTCGTAATTAAATACTAATTAAATTTATGTATTTAATTCTACCTATTCCAGTCAACTACACTTGAACTACACTTCCCTATCCCTTTTCGACTCCACTTCTAGATTCCTAGAAGTGTGGGGGAAATTGGATTGTAAGCACAATTCAATTGCCGGATGCAACTTCTTCCATTCCAAATGTCCATTACCCCTGTAAATCTGCAACTCTCAATTGTCAAGTCTACTTGCTAACCCGGGTGAGTCAACCATTAACTTGGAGCTTAGTCAATATTTAATCCACATTTCATGGCTCTACCCTCAGCTATAAAAGAATTTCCTTTATAAATTTATCCCTGAAGCTTTGATAAAATTACATCCAACTTCTGTCAATTTAACATTGGCATCCTTGTGAAATCTACTCGTACCATCTACAAATACCTTTGGAGAACATAATACAAAGCATCCATAATTCAAACTATAACAAGATCAAACAAGCTTAAAGCTTCTACAGTCTTATCTTGAGGTTTGCAAGAGATCTACAGTGAAGGCAATCTGTGTTTTATTTATTTGTATGTGATTTTCCTTGTTTACAATGATAACTCTCCTTTCAATTGACGAAATGGAAACACTCCTAGGTTGTGGGTGACATGTATATTAGAGTGAATCTCCAAAGATGGTTGGTTCCCCTAGTACAACACCTAAACTGATGCTATCTCCTAAGGCTAACTCTACTCTACCAATTGACTGAGAAAAGGGAGAAGAAAGGAAAGGAAAAAAATTAAAAAGGGGCAATACACCAATTTTGTTAGAACTTCAAACTTATTTAGATCACACAGATGAAGTGAGGAAGCCACACACACCATACACAAACTACAAGTAATTGATTCAAATCAAAGGTGATTCACAAAAGGGTTTGGAATGAATTGTCATAAGATAAGAAGGGGCTATAGATGGCTCCACAACAAAATCTTGCAAACAACCTTTTAAACATAATCTATGACCTCCAAATTCACACAAGACTGTATAAAGGCATGAGATATTTAACTTAGGAAATTAGGATAGATACGTATCACAAAATAAAATAAGTTAAAACAGAGTATACATGAAATACATATTGCAGAAGGTAAAACACAACTCCTTTATTGCTCTAAGAGGTGGAATAAGCACAAATAATCACTCATGACCCTTTCTTTCTCACTTAGAAAGATCGAATTGCTCCAAAAATATGAATGAAGAATAAGAGATCATTTTACAATTTTTACTGAAGATTTTATAGAAATCTAAGAGAGAAGAAGGATAGAAAAATCCTAGACATGCAATTCTGCCTTAAAAATAGAATAAAACAATGCAGTTTGTTTTCTTGCTCTAAAAGTAACTCCTCATGAGTAAGAAGGCTGCATTTTACCTTATTTTATCCTTTTTGATCAAAAATAATCTCTGCATGGCTAAAATAGATTTTCCCTTTGTTTTGCATGCTTTGTTCTGCTTTAAAGTCTTATAGATGAAAAACAAGCTAGTGTGTATGCTTTGATCTATTTTTAATCTCTTTCGCAACCTTTTATTTTCTATTGCATGTATTTCCCTTTGAATATCTTCAATTCATTAAAAAATGATACCAAATTGTAGATCATGGTGAAATCTTTCCAACGAGACAAATTTTGTAAAATTTAGAACTGTAGATAAAATGTTATGGCCTTTTGAAGTTCTTCTTGTCCTAGTGCACACAAACTTGACACATTTCAGCTTTTAATTGGCTTAGGAATAGCCACATGCTTATGTGGCTATGGATTTGACCTTTTTCATGTGTGCTCCTATGATTAGCTTTCAAATTCTAGCTTTACTTCTTTGTTGGA
The DNA here is from genome assembly GCA_019776745.2 of Taxus chinensis. NCBI lineage: Eukaryota > Viridiplantae > Streptophyta > Pinopsida > Cupressales > Taxaceae > Taxus > Taxus chinensis. The sequence continues at coordinate 4,048,013 of CM034153.1, forward strand.
ATACGAGACATTAAAAATATGCCACATTACTTTAAATTTTGCAGTGTTGTTGTCGTCCTCAAAATTCCCCTCTTTTGAAGTCAAGTTTCAAAATTTTGAGTCTATTCCTTGGAGTATTGGATCACATCGAGCCTAGAATTTTTTGCATTTTTCCCATTCGTGGAGAACAATTTGAAATTCGGGTGTAATGGTGAAGTTTATTTCCTTCTTTTTATTTTTCTTCCCACAGTCAAGAATGACAGGCGTATCTTCTCTATTATTTTTTTACCCTAGAATCCACAGGTAGTACATGGGCATCTCTGATTGGATGTGGTTTGGCCATGTTTCAAGTGTTAGTGGAAGCCTCCACATGCCTAAATGGTGAAACTCCAGGGGCAGGGTCCAAGGGACAGTCCTCAAATAAGTGCAGGCTTTCCGTGTGTCCCACGTTCAAAATGAAGGTAAAACAAGTTCAAATCAGCTAAGTATGGAAGGTTCAGTGGATGACACCACATGCCTCATCAACGCAACTTCAAGATTAAAATCCGAGGGTAGTTCTCAAACTTGTGTCAGTCCTCCATGTGTCCTAGGTCCAAAAAGATAGAGAGTTGATCGTTAAAATTGACTAAGTATGGGTGGGTTGGCGGAAGTATCCATGTGCCTTAACGGCGCAATTTCGGAAGTGAAATCAAAGGGTCAGTCTCCAAGTAGCACCATCTTGCCACATGGTTAAATTCAATGGGGAGACATATTTGGCCGTTGAAAATTCCAAGACCAGTAGAAGGAGGCACTCGTCAACTCGGCATTATTTGAGGAGGTGTTTCCAAAACGGAAACTCAAATGAGCGTCATCCCTCCACGTGTCTAGGGGTAAACATAATTCAAGCAGGAAATAGACCCGAATTATAAAAGTATAAGGGAATTGACGAAGCTCTCCACGTGTCATCCTGGTGCAGCTTCAAAGGTTAAAAAATGCGAAAGTTGTCCACAGGCCCGCTCCAATCATTTCCTTCCATGTGGGTGGCCCAAATTTAAATTTGTAGAAGCAAATCGAATGGCCCATGTTTTAACTGGAGAAATAATGTAATGGTCGTATATTTAAAAATTTGGTTTTTCCACCATTAATGTTTCTTTGTAAATCAAGAATTCGAAAGGGCGCGAATGATTGGAATAAGTTGTAACTATTTCTTGCTTACTCGAGGAAGTTGTAACCATCTCTTGCGAGCTATATCATGGGCTTTCAAAGCCATTGTATAGGTTGGAATTTTGATATTTTAGAACTATAATTTATAATTGGAAGAAATCAATACAAAGGTTTTCCCCTTTTTCCTCTGCTTTCTCTTTCCTTTATGCTCTAATCTGTGAATCATTTAATCCTTGCATGCTTAGAAACTTTTTGTTCTATTTTATACAATCTCAAGAACTTTGAGTCTGCGGATTGTGCCCGTTATAAACGTGAATGGTTCTATTCTATATCTCATTTTCTCAATACATATAAGGGTTTTCTCTACCATCTCTTTTCCCTGAAAGTATTATCTTCTTCGACCTCCCTCCTCTCTTCAAGTCTTTTATCCTCATGTATTGATAACTTTTCAGGCATAAAACACATTTCAATATATCAGGACACCACCATTGAATGAAAGATTGTATATTTGTACATAGGTTTTTACCCTTCTTTCAATAAGGGAACCTCTCCCATTAAAGAGGAGGGAATTTCTTGTCCCCTGATTGTGGTTTCATTCCAAGTGCAAATCTGAAACCCAACAGTTTTTGGAAAATCTGCTGGGGATTTGTTCAACAAATTTCCTTTCCTATAAGAACAACTAATTTGATCATTTCTTTGATCTGGCGAATCTAAGATATACTCATGGTAGAAGGGCTCTTAGAATTGAAGATCCCCAATTTGAACTCTTGGATCAACAAGGTTTTCAACTTCCTCCAACAAGAAGAAATAGAAGAGATCATTCCACAACCACACCTCATGTTGAAGACAGAGCTTCTGGAAGTAGCATTCCTTAGTGCCCTAATTCTTACTGGTGTCTCAATTCCATTTCAAGAAATGTTTCCAAGGTTGGCAGAACTTCAGCCTTCGGGATAAAGAGTTGGGCCTTTGGCTCTTCCTCAACCATTGCATGAGTTACATAGGGGTAACAGGAAGAATTTTCCCAAATTTAGAGGTTATGGAAAAGTACACCCTGATGAACACATTGCATCCTTCATTGTTGCATGTGGGGTCCTTGGAGTTGAACATGAGGATTTCTCTGTTATGTTGTTTGTGGAAACCTTGGAAGACAATGTTGCGGATTGGTTTTACCATCTTCCTGTCGGGACCATCATTGATTGGACTACTATGAGGACTGAATTTGAGTAGCGTTTCAAACCTGCTAAGGGTGTGCATGCTTTGCTATCTCATATTTCTCAAATTAAGAAGGAGCCACATGAGCCTATGAGATAATTTGTGGCCAAGTTCAACAAGTTGGTTAATAAGATTCCACTAGATACTAGGCATGTTGATCAGATTCAGAAGTTTTTCTTCTTGAATGCTCAATTGCCAGAAGTAAGCTATGCCCTGAGGAGAGAAAATCTTGCAACTTTGGATATTGATCAGAGATTGGTTGTCAGTGTGGAAGATGACTTGATCATGTCTAGCAAGTTGAAAAGGGAGTTTTTCAAATCCAAAGCATCTTCTTCTTCCTTTCCTCCTAGAGGTAATGCAGATCACTTGGTGAAAAAGTTGGCTAATGACCTCGTTGTCATCAAGAAACAATTGGTTGAGCATGCTCCATATCAAGATGTTCCAAGGAAAAACTTTTATCCTAGGAACCGCTTGCCCTCTTCTCAAACCAGGTTGGCCATTAAAGGTCCACCCCTCAAGGTTCCTATCAATACTACTTTTGAAGTTCTTAAGCCTAATGATGACAAAAAAAATGGGCTCTATGATGAACAAGAAGAGGAAGTTGATGAATAACTGGAGGAGCCTAGTGGTTCTCGAGTTCATTTACTCACCACTAAAGGTGTGGATGATGAAGATGACTATGATGATGTAGTTGCTGAGATGAATAGTGAGTCATATGTTGTTATGACCTGGGAGCAGTCCAACAAAAAGGAAAAAGTGGTGCAATCTGCAAAAAGATCCAAGGAGTACCCCATCACCATCCCGGTGATTGCAAGAAGAGGAGTTCATATTCCTACTACTTCCACCCAAAAGGTAAGCTCTGTTAGTCCTTCTTCCTCTACTTCTTCTTCTGAGAATACTTGTCCAACAAATGATAAAGTTGATAGATCAAAAGCTCATCCTACTCCTAGTAATGATTCCCCATCCACATATGGATCTTTTGACATTATAGACCATCTTAAAAATACCAAGATTCTTATTTCTGAGGTAGAGTTCTATCAAACCCATCCTAAAGCCTTTTCCAAAATGGTCAACTTTGTAAATTCTAAATCTAAAACCCCAGCCCATTCTTCTAAAGTAATTTTTCCCACTCCTTCTTCTCTGCCTCAACCCAGCCTTGTGGTTGTAGTCACTTCACCTAATGAGAAGATCAAACCCTTCTATGTGACTCTCCTCATAGTTGGCCACAAGCTTAGCAACTGTGTCATTGATTCTGGTGCATCTGACAATGTAATTCCTATAAAAGTGGCTCATGCTTTGGGTCTAACCCTAACCCACACTTATGGCTCTTATTATTATGGAAAGTAGAGAAGTGCCTTTGGTTGGGGGAATCAAGGATGCACAAGTAGCTTTTGTTGCTTTACCAAAGAGGAAGGTCTTGGCTACCATCTTGGTTGTTGATATCCCTCCTTCCTATGGCATGCTGCTAACTAGGAATTTTTGCATAGACATTGGAGGTGAGATCCAAATGGATTGGTCACATGCCTTGATCCCTGTCAATGGGAAGATGAAGAAGTTGTTACCTGAGAAACGAGCAGAGTATATTGTGCAAAAGACAGATGATCCTAAAGCACAAATATTATATGAAGACATTGGGCATGGGAACTACATGATCATGTCACAAGAGGAGACAATTCTGCCAAAGGAAGTGTGTTTGATCCTAATGGAGTGTGGACTTTGGAGCTTGATGGAAGCTGCTCTTCAGCTGGTTTTGGAGCTTGTGTAGTGCTCATTTCTCCTGGGGGTAAGGTTCATCCTTTCTCCTAAAATTTTCAATGGGAAAATACCAACAATATTGTCGAGTATGAGGCCCTTATTCTTGGGTTGAGCATGGCGAAGGAAATGGGAGTGAAGAACTTTTTTGTTGGTGGAGATGCCGAGTTAATTGTAAAAAAAGTTAGAGACCTTTATCAGGTAAAGAGCAGAATGTTGAAACACTATAAGAATCTGGTCTAGGATTCCATTGAATTCCTTGATGCTTTTTCCATTGAATTTATGCCAAGGGAAAGGAAAAATAGGGCTGACTCTCTAGCTGTTTCGGGGTCCTTGTTGATTCCTCATCCTAATTTCTCTAAAGAGAAATTGACTATTGATCTGATCCATAGACCCAGTATACCTGACAATGCAAATAATTGGAAAGTTTTCAATGATGACCAACATTTGCTTTCTTTCTTGGAGCTCAGAGACAACTTTGATCAGTTGTACTTTGAAGGAAGTGACAATCTACCTAGAGAGTGTGTGTTATCAAATGAAGAGGGTGTCAAGAAGAGATGGATCAAGATGGATGCATCAAAGTGAAAGGCAACAAAATTCCTAAAGGGATGGTGAGTTTGGAGGATATTTTTTATAAACATGGTAGATATATGAAGTTTAAAGTTTCCCAAGGAGCCCGACAATCTGTTGAGACTGAGAAAGTGAATATTGGGAGTCCTGATGATCCCAAAATGGTCAACATTGGAAAATGCTACACTCAGGAAGAGAAAATGTAGGTGGTGAATTTGTTGAAGAGGTATGTTAATGTTCTGGCTTACTCTTATGATGATTTTGTTATCCTATAAAATTGACAAGGGAAATTTTGCAGGTGACCATACCAAATTTCCGTTCTGGTCCCCCATCGAGGTCCCTTAGCATTTGGAATGGCATAAAATCCCTTTCCAAAGAATATTGTTTTTCGAACTTCTAATTCATTTAGTCCTTTTTTTGGTTGGGCGCAATTTTTATTCACGCAACATCAAATGAAACTACGCCCCCTCCTTTCCTTCGGCGCATCCTTTGGAGTGTCGACATTCCAAATGTTCCGCCTTCCCATGATTCACCTTTCAAGCCTGCGCCAAGGCACCTGCCCTAAGGCGCATGCGCCATCTTGTCGACATTCAAAATGTTGCGCCCCTAAATGGTGTGCCAAAGCACTGAAAAAGCAATGTTGACAGTCCCAAATTTGCGCCAAGGGCGCAAATATTTTCATGTTGGTGTCTGCCTAGGTGTGCATTACAAAAGTTTGGTGGTGCATTTATTACACCTTTTCCTATAAATAGGCGCATCCAACCTGTCATTTTCACAATTGAAAAAACATGGAAAAAGGTTATTCTTTTACACCTATCAGCACTCCTATCAGCCCCATGTGTTGCTTTTCATCGTATTCGTGGACCCCACATCATTTCCTCCATCTTATATATTCATGGTAAGTGGTCTTTGCTTTTCTTGTGGTTTTGTTGTGGTTTCGTTGTTGTTTAGGGTTGGTATTATCAAAACAAAAATGAATGAACCTAAGAAAATAATACAACTCCAGTCCGTTTTTACAAATCGACCCACTTTCAAAACAGTTTTACCCTCCTTCCAGATCTGCTAAACCTGGGAGGCCTTGCCTCAAAAATGAATCCCTGACCCTCTTTCCTCTGTTCCCCTCACTGAAAAATCTGAGTTAAGAGAGGGAAAAGACCCCAAACCTGCCAAAAGACCCCAAACTTGTGAAAAAGCTAAAGTTATTGCAATCCTGAAACCATTGTTTTCCTTTGGCGCAAACTTCGTTATTGTTACACTAAACACATTCACGCCAAAGGGGCGCACTATCCCCGCATGTAACATTGGTCTATCCCGCACCTTATAAAAATTCCTAAAACCTAACACAGACACAAGCACAAGCACATCTGCACCTACATTTGAATGTCGTGCAAACCCTTCCCGCACTGCACCAAAAGCTCAAACCTTGGCACACCTTAACTCAATGATGCACCCTTTGAACCTGTGCCCTTTGGTGCATCATAATGTTTTACAACATGTACCATATCTACACATGTGCCTTGCTTTTCTGACCTTGCAGCCTGTAATAGAATTGCACCTTCCACCCATAGGCTTGTAAATTGATAACTTTTCATTCTGTAAAGCTTTGATGGATGATTTAACAGCTAACATGGCTCTTCTGTGATGGACTTCCCTGATTCTTCTTGCAGATCAGCAGTTGAACTCAAATTCGCACATGTCTTCATCAAGTAAGAAGCCAACCAAGTATAAGGGTAAGGCCAAACTCACAGAAGAAGAAATGAAGTACAAATACCAAAGGGTCAGGATGCCTGAATCCCTTGCAGAGTGTGACCTGGACATCAGGGATTCAGAACTTGCTCATATTGACATGGAGGAATTATGGGCTGGAACCAAGAAGGTCACAAGTAGCCCATGGATGGGTAAATTGGTTGGCAGTGGTCTCCACTATGCTGCAAGGCTCCCAGTGAGCGCAATTGATATTGAATTCATCATGATGGTGGGTCGTTGTTACAAAAAGGACACAAGATGTGTCGAAAATGAGGACAGGGTGAAGTGATAATAAACCTCACATCCTGAAACTTTGAGAATATCTTGGGCATCCCCCACCATAGACATTTTGTGGTAGTAAGTCAATAAGACTACATAAAAACTTGGACCGATAATGAGGACAAGTACATGTAGATGATGAACGAAGTGTACCTCAAGAATAAAAAGGTGGTGAGCAGGTGGCTGTAAGTCATTCATCGTAGCGATTTTTCAGAGGAGTTGAGCAACACGGTCACCATCCTAAGAAGAGTACATGGGCTCCCTGATGCCCATTACTTTCACAAATGGATGCTCAGGTATCTGGAAACAATGAGCATAAGAACGTTTCCTTATCAATGTTTTGGCTGGGCAGAGATTCTTAGTGAGCAGCACCATCTCCGAGAACAGCTTTGACAACTTTCAACAACTGGGAGGTTCTATATGAACTCCTATGTAGTATATGATAGTTGCCTCAGAGAGAGACTACCCAGGGTTGAAGTCGGTATGTGAGGTGTGGCCCCAGGTAAAAATATACAAGTACTATTCTAGAATTGAGGCTTGAGAATAACATAGCTCAGTTCAGCAAAGATAAACAATGTCTTCTTCTATGACATCATCTATCTCTTGAGGCCAAGCATGACTCATGATCAGACAAGACCAAAAGCATGATCACCACTAAAGATGAAGTGGGGAGCGTTGTTTACACAATTCCCCACCTTGCACCTATCTCAGAGCCACCAAATTCATGGGAGAACCCACAAGATTGTTGAGGTATGCGAGGCCCAAACTGATCCTTCTGGAGTTGTCAAGGTATCTTATCACCTATCACGAGAAGTGTATGAAGAGGAAGAATAGAGGAACTCCTTTCCCCCTCATAGTAGGTAGGTACACTAGCACTTCTCACATCAGTAAAGCTCAGGAGATGTATGTAGAGCTATGGAATTGATCAATTTGAAATATAATTTCCCATCAAGGCCAACCTTCGATCCTCGTGGTTTCCTTCCAAGGGAAAAGATTGATCCTATCCACATTCCCACAAATCGAGGATATCTACATCGATCTGTAAATCATGAAGTCAAACTTAGACAGAAAGGATCATTCCCACCTAGCCCTGACAGAAATTATTCAATATGGCGTGGCCATCATCCTGAAAGGTTTCCTAAGCAACTGATCAAGAAGTTGATCAGGTCTATCTAGACACGGAACGGGGACAATTGGCCATTTACCAGAGATTGATAGAACAAAGGCACCTCAGACTATTGAGGAAAGGGGTCAAGGCTACTCTGCATAGCACACCATAGCATTGGTGTACAGGAAAAATGGTATCATCTATCTTGGGGTGGATTTCACCACATCTCCCCTGGGAAATGCACCCACCAGGCCAGATCACTTGCCTACAGGTAAAGGGAAAGATAAAGTGGGAGAAGCAAGCAATACTCAAGAGGAGGCTCCTAAAATCCCTCCTACTACCACAAAAGAGCAAGTTGTGGACTTAGTGTCCCCAAGAAAAGAAGAAGTGGTAAGTTCTCCAACTGACACATCCACTCAGGATGTTGTCACAACTACAACTAGCGAGGTACCAACTGTTTCCTCTCCCACTCCTCCTCCCCCTCCTCATGTCACTCAAACAACCACTCATTTGGTTTTTTCTTCCCCTCTTTCTTCTTCCTTTCCCTCTCCCTCTTCCTCCATCTTCTTTTCCCTTGTGGATCTATCCCCCAACATTTCTTCCCTCATTTCATAGATCCCTTCCACCCCCATGGCCTCCTCTCTTGTAGTGACTCCTAATCCCGTGAACTTTGGTGTGTCGGCCCCTTTATCCATGCCACCACCAAGTGTCTCGACACACTTCCTCGGGTCCACTGTAGTTGTTCTTCCTTCCACCCCTATTTTATCCTCATCCTCTGGTCCCACTCCCGTAATTCCAAGCTAGATCTCAAACCACCTAAACCAACACAAGAGGAAAGTCCCCATTGCACCCATGGACTTCTTCATCATTCCAGCTAAAGGACCAAAGAAGAAAAAAGCTATAAATCGCTTGTCTCAAAGCAGTGCTTCAGGTGAAAGGGTTATGGAGATCAGCCTACCCTGGATCCCATAAAGAAGAAATAATATCTGTCTCCTATTACAGTGACCCAGGTCACAATGGGAACATCATCAGAGAGCTTTCAAGGAGAGGCCTTGTCAGCTGTGGATGCCCTTTTCAAGAAACTGTAAGAAGTGAAGGAGAAGAAGGGAATGTTAAAGGAACAAAATGAACATCTTCTCCAGGCTCTGTAAAGAATGGGCAATGCACCTCCTATAGCTTCCATTGAAAATTCTGAAGTCCTTAATCAGGAGAAGATAAATGAATACGCCAAGATTGGTGACCAAGGTGCAGCAGTGTCCTCCTAGAGAGAACAGATCATCAATGACAGTGAGGAAGTAATCGCAAAGTTCACAAGCCTCTACCAAAGTATAGATAAGGAAAAAAATGAACTCCAGGAAATAGCAGGACCCATCTCTGAAGAGTTAGACCAAGCCAAGTTGCAACATGAGACATTCTAGAAAATGGTCGACTGCCCGACTGATGACTTGTTAAAATTTGGCATCATTGATCACCCGCGAGCACACAACAAAGCACTTGTCGCTTTAGACTATCGGGTTGATCAAATGGATTTTGTCTTAGAAAAGATAGACAAAATCAAGGAGGAAGCCCTAGACGTAAAACATCAAATGGAGTAGATTGTCTTGAGGATGTCTCCAGGGTTTCTTAGAACATCATTCACCTTGAGAGAATCAAAATATACCATTCAACTTTTCAAGGAAATTACATCACAAAGTTTGACGCTGGAGGTCACTTTTGATTGAGAATCTATCAACAACCTTCTGACTTTCCGTGATTTCATTGGGTACTTGATGGAGACATGAAATGAATACTTCAAGCTCCCTGATAGGCTCAGAGATGAAAAATAAACTTTCGAGGTTATCAGGGATCACATAAAGGGTCCCAATCATGGTAAACTTCATAATATGATCTGAAATTTCATGGAGTATCGAGATCAGTATCATATCACCTCTCCAGAGCAAAAGCAAGACACTCCATTCAAGTAAAGGGATGATGATGAATAGGCTTCCTCCTCCTGGGATAAATCCCATTTTTGTAAAAATATTTAAAAGTATGTTGGCACACATGATGACATCATCCATGTTGCACCATAGGATGTTGTCATCAACAAAATTGCCCCAAAGTCAACATTTGACTTTTAGATATTTTGTAGATATTTTGTAAATAGTGGCTGGTTTGCTTTTGTCTTCTTTCTCTCTTCTCCTTCTATAAATACTTGGATACTTGTAGTATTCAGGTGGTGGACAATCTTGTATGAAAAATAGAAGTGAGGAGAGAAAGACTTTGAGCTTTCTTGTAACAGAAGAAAACATTAATACAAATATTGAGACTTTGTGCTCAATTAATGTGTTATATGCGTTAGATATTTCTTACGTCATATTTGTGTGTTTATTCTGTTATATTCATATCTACTTTTATCATTTTGTTTATCAGTATTGCTTTATTTGTTTATGTGAGTAAGTTTGGCTCTGTTTACTACCGGCCCAAAACATAAACCCTCTAACCTTTCTACTTTGGAATTCATTTCTTTTCTCCCTTCAGATCCATCTTTCTTTCATTCCTTACTTCATTCCTTTATGTTCTTCATCAAAACTAACTCTACTGGGATGAGATCCCAAACCCCCCCTGAAGGTAGAATATTGTAGGACTTGCACAGGTTCCTGCTGGTAGAATAGTAATTAACCAGTTTCTCTTTGTTATCTCAAAGAGGGGCTATGCCCTGACACACTATTGGCCTGTCTATCCATAGATCTTCCCACCTGAAAATATTTTTGGACCAATAATATGGTGTTCATGTGTCTTCTTCTTTGTTTCATGTACTTGTGAATGATTTCATTCCTCTTAAGCTCTGGGATCAAACCCTTTAAATAGAAACAAAGGCAATATAATCCAAAGATAGATGATACAATTTTACTAAGAAATACAAAAGCTTATGAAGACTAGGATCATCTTCCCCATCCACCATTCAATGTGGATTCTAATATAGTGCTTATCAGGAAGAAGAATGGTGAGATCTAGTATCTATGTGGACTTCAGAAATCTAAATCAGGGTTAATTCTTTAAAGGACAACCTTACCACTCTCCCCATGATGTACCAAGTATTGCAAGCTATCACAGGTTTACAATGCTATTCATGTTAGATCAGTTTCTATGTATAGATCAAGTAGATGGTGAATATTGCATATCATCATAAGACTGCCTTTACTAATCAGGGTAAGCATGCAAGAGGTGTCATTTGGACTCAAGCATGTAAAGTGACTTTCCAGACAACTTGGCTTTTGGTAGTTTCAACGTATAAATGTATTGTTGTGTATTTGGATGACTTGATAGTGTTTTCTAAAGAAAGAATAATATCACTTCCAACACCTTGAAATCAGTATTACTAGAACTGTAGAGATCATGGAATTTATTTGAACCCTAAGAATTCTATGTTTTGTGTCATAGAAGGAAAGTTTTTGGGACACATTTATTTAAAGGAAGGGATCAAGATTGATCCAGAGAGAGTTCAAGCTATCCATCAAATTCCTCTTCCATCAAGTAAGAAAGGTAATCCATTCTTTCTTTGGTAATATCAATTTCCTAAGGAGATTCATCCCTGATTTTGCAGAACTTACCATGAGCATTGTTCACATGATGCAAGGGAAGAAAAAATTTGGGTGGTCCTATGAAGGGAAGAAATCAATTGAGGAAATTAAATAAGCTATTGCAAAGACTCCAATCTTTGCATGCCCTAACTTTAGAAAAGATTTCATTATCTATTGTTATGCCACTAAAAATACCCTAGTTGTTGTGTTAGCGTAGAAGAATGTTGAAGATCATGAGCTCACAATTGCATTCATGAGTTATGTCTTGAAAAACTCATGAGCTGAAGTACACCATGATGTAGAAACATGCTTTTGTAGTTGTCAAAGTTGTCAAGCAGTTTAGGTTTTACATCCTTAATTCTCATTTTGTGGTGTTGGTGCTTGATACAACAATCAAATCCATTCTTACTCAGTGAGAATTTGGAACCAAGAGAGGTAATTCAGTAGCAAAGGTGCAAGAGTATGATCTTGATATCAGGCCAAAAAATATGGTTCAAGGTAAGGGACTGTGTGACCTCATTGCTGAAGGATCTACCAAGGAGTTGTCCAAATATGGAGTTGATGTCCCTATTGTTATGTTCATCCTCTCATTAGATGTATGGTATGCTGAAATTTCTCATTTTCTGACCTATGGAGAGTGTCCATCTCACTTTAATGCCAAAGAGAAGAGAGCCATCAAAATGAGGTCTACACAATATGTGCTATGGGAGAATGCTTTGTTCAAATGAGGCATAGATGGAAGGTTTTTGAAGTGTGTAGACAAGGAGCAGCAAAAGAAGTTGTTCTCTACTTTTCATGACCAGACTTGTGGAGTTCATTTCTCCTCTGTTGTAACAGCTCATAAAATACTTCGTGCTAGTTATTATTGGCCCGCTTTGTTCAAAGATGCATCAAAATGGGTTAGTAAATGTGAAGCATGTCAAACGTTTGTTGGAAGACCTAAGTTGGCTACTTTGCCACTAAAGCCAGTAGTGATTGATGAGCCCTTTCAATAGTGGGGATTGGATTTCAGTAGAACTCTTAACCCACCTTTCAGTACTAGACATACCCATGTGTTGACTACCACAGATTACTTCACCAAGTGGGTGGAAGCCATCCCAGTTAAGAGCACTACTTCTGAGGTAGTTTGCAATTTCATTAAGGAGAACATATTGATCAGGTTTGGGACCCCAAAAAAAATTGTGACTGACAATGCTTCCAACTTGTCTTCTGCTAAGATGATGGACTTATGTTATGAGGATGGGATCTCACTTGCTAATTCTTCATATTACTACCCCCAAGGAAATGGATAGGCAGAATCAACAAACAAGAACTTGGTGAGCATAGTTAGAAAGATTGTAAATGATTCTCAGAGGATTTGGCATAAGAAGCTATATGGTGCACTTTGGGCTGATAGAATTACACCCAAGAGATTAATTGGAATGTCTCCTTTCTAAGTGGTTTATGGTGTGGAAGCTCAACTACCAGTCACGGTGGAATTTCCAACCTTGCATTTGATGAAAACCATTGAAGATTCAAGTTTCAGTAGCTCTTTGGACAAGAGAATTTTATACCTTCTGAAGCTTGATGAGGACAGGTTGCAAGTGGTTAATAGGATAGCAGCTCATCAGTTGAAAGTAAAGGATTTTTTTGACAAGAAATCCAAACCCAGATTTTTCCAAGTGGGAGACGTTGTGTTGCTTTGGGACAAAAGACATGAGCCACAAGGAAGTCATGGTAAATTTGATTCTCTTTGCCTTTGTCCTTTTAGAATCAAACATTTTGCTAGAGAGAACTCTTTTTATCTAGATTACATGGATGGTTCTCTTCTCCCGCTTCCTTATAGTGGGTAGTATCTAAAGTTTTTCAAGTCCTAGGTGACTAGGCAACCCTTCTATATATTTTGTACAGTGTTTTAGTTTTGGGTCGTTCCTTTGTGTTTCGTTTCTGTTCTTCCCTTTTGGTTTGTTTTGTTTCTTTTTGATGTCTTGTGTGTGTTGCCTTATATTGGTTTTGTTTATAACTCCTTTTCCCAATGGGTAAGACACTGGTCCTCTTTCCCATAGTTATCTATAGTTCTTAATCTTGCCTTGTGTCTTTGTTCCAAGCCAAGTCATCCCCAGAAAGAGCCAGTTGTTGCCATCCTCAAAATTCCCCTCTTTTGAAGTCAAGTTTCAAAAATTTTGAGTATGTACCTTAGAGTATTGAATCAGATCAAGCCTGGTATTGTTTTCAGTTTTCCCATTCATGGAGAACAATTTGAAAGTCAGGCGTATTGGTGAATTTTCTTCCCTTCTTTTTATTTTCTTCCCGCAGTCGGGAATGACAGGCGTATCTTCCACGTTAATTTTTTCCCAAAATTCACGAATAATACATGGAAATCTCTAATTGGATGTGGTTTGACCATGTTTCAAGTGATAGCAGAAGCCTCCATGCGTCCAAATGGCACAACTCCATGGGCAAGGTCCAGGGGACAGTCCTCAAATAAGCGCAGACTTTCCGCGTCCCACGTACAAAATGAAGGTAGAATAAGCTAAAATCAGCTAAGTATGGAAGGTTCAGTGGATGATGCCATGTGCCTCATCAGCACAAATTCAAGATTCAAAGCTAGGGGTAGTTCTCAAACTTGCACCAGTCCTCCACGTGTCCCAGGTCCAAAAAGAGAAAGAGTCGATCGTTAAAATTGACTAAGTATGGGTGGGTTGGCGGAAGTCTCCACGTGCCTTAATGGCACCATTTCGGAAGTGAAATCAAAGGGTCAATCTTCAAATGAGTGTCAGCTCACCACGTGGTGAAAGTCAATGGAGAGATAGAGTTGTCCGTTGAAAAGTTTGAGACCGGCGGAAGGAGACACGTGTCAGCTCGGTGCAATTTTAAGAGGCATTTCCAAAATAGAAACTCAAATGAGTGCCAGCCCTCCACATTTCTAGGGGTCAACATACGTCAAGCAGAAAATAGGCCCAAATTAGCTAAGTATAAAGGAACTGGCAGAGCTCTCCACGTGTCAGCTTGGCGTAGCTTCAAAGGTAGAAAATGCAAAAGGCACCTGCAGGCCCGCTCGAAACAATTCCTTACACGTGGGTGGCCCAAATTTAAATTTATAGAATCAGATTGAATGGCCCATGTTTTAACAGGGTGAAATAATGAAATGGTCGTATAGCGTTAAGAAAACTAGTTTTTCTGCCATTAACCGTTTCTTCGCAAATGCAAGAATTCGAAAGGGTGTAGAACCTGATTAAGCCATATAAGTCTCCTAAATGTCATATATCAAAATACGCTGTGCATCGAGGAGGTGTTGAGTAACCATCTCTAGTGCGAGCTATATCATGGGTTTTCAAAGCCATTGTACAGAGCTGGAATTACATTCCCATATTCTAAAACTATAATTTTGAATTGGAAGACGCATCAATACAAAGGTTCTCCCCTTTTTCCTCTGTTTTATATTTCCTTCTTGACCTCTAAATGACTGTGGACCTATCATTTAATCCTAAGTGAGATGACTTAGATAACTTTGATGTTCTAGTTTATACACATCTTAAGACCCCCCTTTGAGTCTAACTTAGGATTTTTCAATAAGTCATAAACGTGAAATGGTTCTATTCACATATCTCATGAGGTACTCATGTACATAGAAAGAAGTTTTCTCTGCCATGAAGGAAAAACCCAGTGGGAAAAGTATTGTCTTTTTTTGAACAAAACCCTCTCTAATCTAAGAAAGATGCCAAAGATCTTCTACCCTCATGTATTGATAAAGGGTTTCCATGGACATAAGAGCACATCTCTTGAATGAAAGATTGTGTAGAAGGTTCCCTACTTTTAAGAAGAGGGAGACGAGAGTAATCCCATTAAGATGCCATGGAGGGATTTGAACTTATCAAATCTGACTGTGGTTTCATTCCAAGTGTAAATCGATGACGAGAACCTCAACAACGTGGATGTGCAACAAGAGATTTCTGAGAATTCTATAGAACTATGTACCTTATTTTGGAAGGACAGAAATGTTGAGAAGTCCGCCCACTCCACAAAGGCCACTGAAACAACGGTGAAGAACGTCTGAGTCTGGTGCAGGAGTTTAGTTTGACAGAGCTCTCGTGAGTGAGTGCCAAGGAGGAGTGATAGTGATGATGAGATTTGACTTGTACTACTGGTATATGATGTGAAGGGCGTTGCCCCCAGTGATGAGAGGATTTTTTAGTAATGATGAATTGTATTCAATATATATGTATGGACACATAGAAAATTGATCCATATGATGAGTTTATCAATTTTGTGTATCGGTGCAACAATGTGGAATTGACATGATTCCCATGAAGGGGCAATCCCAACAACAGAGATGTATGAACTCCTCTGAAACATATTGTAGATGGATGAGGGACCTGTAGTGCATCATAAGTGGACTCTGTAAAATTGATGTATAAGGTCAGGAGTATAATATTGATCCCAATGAGGGGGCTCAGACAAAGTGTGTAATGTGCGATGATGATAGGTATGAATCATCCAATGTAATGTGATGGAATGTGTAATGGGCGTCGTAATGGAAGTGGAATGTCGAGGCAGGTAAGATAGACATAAAAATGTATAATCGTAAAACTAATGACTGTTGGGATGATCTGATGAGATGTGATGTAATCGTAACAATGTCTAGAATAGTGACGAGAACTAGAGGAGGGGAATCCTCTAGTAATGCTCTGCGACCCCAGCATGTAGATGAATAGGTCCTCATTTATTTAAGACACCTTAGCAGTCAAGGATGCCATATTAGTGAAATTGTCATCGGAAGTAATGGAGGTGAGAAAATTCATCTACCATACAATTAATGGTGGTCAGTATGTGAAGGGTCTCGATGGAAGGACTGAAGAATGCTCCAGGACCATGTGATGGAGGTGGAATCTGAGTCTGTGTCTTGAAACCATTAATAGAAGGAGCAGACATGTCATCATGTGAAAAAATGACATTGGAAACGGAAGTGGAGGGAAAGTCCTGCAGATGACGATGAAGGGGGGGAAGAATGAGACATATTTTCAAGAAGGGTAAGCAAGACCCACGAGTGTGTAACGTTCCATGAAAGCATGCCAAGCTGCGTTATGATTTATCCCCAGTGAGAAGTGGCAGAATCACTAAGGTGATCCTAGAATGTTATCCCTGGAAAGATCACTCTCCATGAGACAAAATGCAATTGGAAACAGAAATGGAGGGCAAGACGTACAGAGAAGGGGGAAAAAATGGGACATCTGCGTGTTTAGGCCCAAGAGTACAATCAAACCCACAAGAGTGTGCACTTTGTGAAAGCATGAGTGGGTTATGATTTATCAGGCTTGGGAATTCCATCACGTAAAGTGTGAAAAATCATGCAACTTTCCCATATGGACAGACGCTACAAAAACGAGCAACGAGTCAATCAAGTTATGGTCAAATACGATTCACGTAACTGTATGGAAAAATCATGTAATAAAGTATGTAAAAGTAAATGGTGAAAATGGGTGCAAAAAGAAACATGTGACTACCTAATTGGATGATGAGCACAAGAGGGTGTAGAAACGATCATATCGACTACGAGTGCAAGTTAGCCTTTTGGGCAATCTCGGACCACGCACTCCGCCAAAGACAGTATATGGAGGAAAATTTGATTACAATCCAAAAACTAACCTTTAACTGATTATCTGAAATGCCAAGAGATATTTGTATTGTCTGGTTTTTTGGGTGATTCGACGCCATGACCGACAGTAGTGTAAAGAAGGAAGGTCCGGTGTTGAAGTGGCTCTATGCCACATAACTACTCCACTTGAAATGTTAGAGCTGAAAATATTGAGCCCTATAGAAGGAGCAGACCAAAAGTGTATGGAGTTTTGTCGACTGTGTTGAAGACCACTTGTTGTGTAACTACCCTCTAGGTTACAGGTGCTCTAGGAAAGGCATCCATTGTACTAAGGAAGACCCAAGTTTGATTATGCAGCAACATGAATTGTGCTCCAAATATTGTACCAAGTACCACGTGTTGTGTTATGTATACATCTATATGGGGGGACTGCAATTCACCCAAATGATGCCCCCCCTCTTTGGGGGTGCATTTGACGTCGTTTTAGGAGGATGCATCCCAAAAGAGGACCAACGTGCTAAAATTGTGCCCTACAGTGGGGGAGAGATGTGCTTGGTAGAAGACCCAAGGCACATCCAAACAAGTGGCTGAGAGACAAGTACTAGCACAAGCAAAGTGCTGGGGTGTGCATGTATAAGATGAATTATAAACTAGACAAACAATGTGTAAGCTAAAACATGCAAGAAGACAATGTAGACTGTTGAAAAGCAGGTTGCAAACATGGGATACCACTCGTAGCAATTCGTAATAAAATCGAGGCTGATGAAGCCAAAATCATACAAGTTTACACACAAGACAAAGGAGAAAATCCCACAAAAAAACGGTATAGCAATGACAAGTAAGTACAAACAATGTAACATATAACCATGAGTGGCAAATAGTCCTAGCAAAAACAAATGTTGCACATGAAGCACCTGTTAGCATGTTAGAAAGATACAAGAATTATGTCAAAGGCATGTATAATTTGCTAAACTAGTGTGACTATGAAACAAAATGAAACAATATGACCTGGAGTGTATGAAATTGGATGCCCCAAGAGCCAATTATGGAGACTGGAGTACTAAGTACTGTGCCAAGAATCCATGCTGCGTAGTAATGGATCTTTACAATTTGCGATCACAAGTAGAAATCAAGTGAATGCGCATGTGTGTATGATAAAGATAATGACATATAAGATATCTATCTAGCATGTGTCAATAACAGTAAACACGAAAATACACCAGTAAATGAACAAGCAACCTGTAACATACAACCAAGATATATTGTATGTTGTCGATGGATGGAGATGGAATGCAGATTGAATGATAGGATCAATTCATGAAGAGCCCCGAGTGGAATGTGTATGTATGACACATGCAGGTTCATTTGTTTATGCCCCCTCGGTAGTCAAGAATGAATTGCACATAAATGATGAGTGCATCATCAATAAATAGTCAAACTAGTTGATTGTGTGTAACGTGAGGGTGTGAAAATGCAATGTGTAGTGATTACGATGCGACATAAATATGAATTGACGTGTGATAATGTATCCTGAAGCGTATATCACTAAAGGATGATAGAATCAAGTGAATTTGTAGCATACAGTGTATATCACTAATTTACGGAATGTCATATGAGAAAAATAGTTGAATGCCATTGAATGTCCTGAATGTGATGTGGTCCATTGGAGATGTATTCTCTCATATAGTCCAGGTATGGACCGTCAGACCTAGAGTCCGTCATCAGGTAATGAGTGCAACTCACGTAGAGGATAGTGAGTTAGAATGTCCCAGATATAGAAGTAGTAAGTCCCAATGACGCATATGACGCATTAGTATGTGATGTGTAAATGGTGTAATGCACTGTAGCATGTGAGGTTCATTTGTATAGGAAGCCCTAAACTGATCAACATGAGAACTAAAGAACAAGAGTGTGTCATCGAGTAATGAGGTGAGAAAAGTCATCTACAAGAAATTTAGCGGTCGTGGAGCGATGCAAGTAACATTAGGACCATGCAATGATGGTGGAATTTGAAATGTGTCTTGACCGTTAATAGAAGGAGCAGTTGTTTTGACAAAATGAATTGGAAACAAAAGTGGAGGGAAAGTGCACAGAGAAGGGGGAAAAAATTAGACATATTTTTTATTTTAAGCAAAACAAGAGTGTGTTTTGTGAAAGCATGAGCATGTTATGATCTATCAGGCTTGGTAATCACCAAGCCTAATTTTGAATTGGAAGAAATCAATACAAAGGTTCTCCCATTTTCCCTCTATTTTCTCTTTCCTTCTTGCTCTGATCTATTAATCATTTAATCCTTGCATGCTTAGAAACTTTGTGTTCTAGTTTATACAATCTCAAGAAATTTGAGTCTACGGATTGTTCCCATCATAAATGTGAATGGTTCTATTCTATATCTCATGTTCTCAATACATATAAGGGTTTTCTCTGCCATCCCTTTTCCCTGAAAGTATTGTCTTTTTTTCCTTCCCTTCTCTCTTCAAGTCTTCTATCCTCATGTATTGATAACTTTCCAGGCATAAAACACATTTCAAGATATCAGGACACCCCCATTGAATGAAAGATTGTATATTTATACATAGTTTGTGCCCTTGCTTTCAATAAGGGAACCTCTCCCATTAAAGAGGAGGGACTTGCTTGTCCCCTGACTATGGTTTCATTCTAAGTGCAAATCGTAAACCCAACAAGTGTCAAGCTCAATAAAATTTTAATTATGAAGTATGAACCAATCAAAGCACTCCACGCACTTTCGCAAAGTCATTCTTTTGATTTAGAATATTTTCATTTTGTGAAGCATGAAACAATAGTAGAATACCATGTACCTTCATCTTTTACTTGATTGACCATTGTGAACCTTTACCTAATAGAAAAGCACCGTGTATCCCATGGTTTTAGCCCGACTGAAATTTTCAAAAGCTGACCCAATAAAACAACTCTACGAACCTTCACAAATTACTTTGACTGACTAATGCAATGCTTAGACCAATAAAATAGTTCCATGTACTTTATAACTAAGTTTTGAAAAACACAAGCCAATAGAAACCTTCCATGAGTCCCTGCTTTATCAGTCTTATTTAAAATACCCTGTCAGATTGTGAAATGCAAACTAATAGAAAAGCTCCATGTATCTCCTCCTTTTAATTTTTTTGACCTTCCAGACCTGAAAACCCTTCATCCATTTCAACTTATCCGAGGGACTTGAGGTTTGTTGGAGTTCATCAATTTGAGCTACACCAGAGTGGTGACACGTATCCTTCCTATGCCTTTTGATCCTCACCGTGTGTCAGCCTTTGATCCTGCCACCTGTCTTGTTGACCATGTTGATTGTCCTGCCTCAACCACAGACCCGAAATCTTTACAAATTTTATTTATTCTACAACCTTATATTCGATAGATTTTATCTACTCAAAGTGTGGTGGAATACCGCCACATAGCCCCTACCTTATCCACTGATTTTCCACCATGTATCCTCATCTTACTAGAGTTAAAATTTAACAGCCAAATAAACGTTACACAAATTTTATAAAACCTACCAATGATTTAAACTTGGTCTCCCGCGGACTTTGAAATGCTAACGGCTGATACTATTGAGAAATGGAATTTGAGAGTCGTTCAAACATCTTTTTCTCTGTAAATATGGCTAAGTACATTTT
Source organism: Taxus chinensis (assembly GCA_019776745.2). Taxonomy (NCBI): domain Eukaryota; kingdom Viridiplantae; phylum Streptophyta; class Pinopsida; order Cupressales; family Taxaceae; genus Taxus; species Taxus chinensis. The sequence goes on from CM034153.1 coordinate 4,068,590, forward strand.
AAATATTGATCTGTTCTATGTGAAAATATGCTTTTGTTCTTGATGTTTCTAACAGGACCTTTACAATCATAGTCTTCAGATCGTGTAATCTATCCATATAATTCATTCCCAGGAACTCATTTTTCCATTAACAATCTGCAAGGCTTCCAAAAGCTCTCTTAATATGAGAAACAAGGTTTCGAGTTGGTTTCTTACACTTGCAAAAGAAATGTCAACAATTCTGGCAATTTTGTGGGGTCAGCTTCCTGCTAGCTGAAATGATCTAGTGCCTTGATGCATCCACTAGGCATGGAGTCAAGAAATGAGTATTAAACCCTGTTTGGAACTCTAAGAACAATGAAAATACTTTCTAACAAAGGAAAACATGTGCCTGCAATCACTTATTAGACAACATACCAACAAAGTGCACAAGGCACACAAGAAAAGAAACTATAAATAATAATGTGCATGAAGTGCTTATTAGAAAATAAATACAACAATCTACTACAAAGAAAGAACGTCCCTAGTAACGGGGTTTAAGATATTTCCCATTAACTGGGATAGTAAATTCATCACCATTCAACTTAGAGAACTAAAAAACATTGTGTTGCTTGTAACCTGTAATCAAGTATGGTCCACTCTAAAAAGCATCAAACTTTGTGTGTCTTCCAGGTTTTATTTTGTCTTCATCCCACTTAAGCACAATGTCTCCCTCTCTGAATGTTCTAACAAATGATTTTTTTATCAAAGTAACTCGACTTGAGCTTGATGAATTCTCATCATTGTCTTTTCTTTGTTCCTTATTTCTTCCAGCTCCATTAACTCTGCAAATCTAATCTCCATCGAATCTACTTTCATCATCTCCATTTGTTTAATGAGGTCCAAAGCTGAAAATTCATTAGAGATGGGCAACCTTGCTTCTCTACCATAGATAAGAATGAAAGGAGAATTTCCAATTGACCTTTTTAGAGTAATTCTATTAGCCCATAAGGTTGATTTTAGTTTTGTATACCATGATCTCTGGTTTTCTGCCATAGTACGTTTGATGATTCTAAGAAGTTTCTTATTTTTTACTCAACCAAGCCATTCCCTTATGGATAATAATTAGAAGAGGTTGATAGATGAATTCCAAGATTGACTACCCATGCATTAATTCTTTCTCTAATGAAAGCTAATGCATTATCTGAAATGAGGATTGTTTGAACACTAAACCTTGTGACAAGACCTTCATAAAGATATAAAACTGATGTCTCGTTTGTTTCTTTCAAAACCACTACTTCTGTCCATCTTTTGAAGTAGTCTGTAGCTATGAGAATCCATTTGTGACCTGTAGTACAAGGTGGATTAATCGTGCCAATAAAATATAACCCCCATTGCATGAAAGGTTGGTTTACCTGAAGGGATTGAAGAGGAAGAGCTCTTAGCTTTTGTTTTTTCGAAAAAATTTCACTCTTTGCACACTTTTTTACCCGTGTATGAGCATCTTTGAATAAGCTTGGCTAGTGATAACCATCTATTATGATCTTCAAGGTTATAGCTCTTGGTACAAAATGGCCACCAAATGAACCATCGTGAAATTCCTCCAAAACATGCTCAATCTGATCTAAGTCAGTACATCTTAAAAGAACTCCATTCGCATATTTTTTGAAAAGTATATTATCAACAAGAACAGAAGGAATGGACTGTATTATGAAATACCTCCTTTTTGTTTAATCCATGTGGGCATTATCCAGTCTAAAGAAAATGGATCATTTCATGGGTCTAACTCTGAGGCAATGCAAGAAGTGTTGGATTTGGGCCATCTTGAATGACTAAAACTTGATCTTTATCATCATAAAATTTTAAAGCTAATTGTTCACACAGTCCTCTTCCTCTGATCAACTTAGTGACTTTAATATCAACATCATATTCCATTACCTTTATGATCTACCCTACCCTCTTCTCGTTCAAATATTTTCTCAAAATAAATTCTTTAACACTTGGGTGAGAAACCATTAAATGAATCTTGTTATTAGAAAGAAGATGTCTACATTTCTTGAGGCTCCTAATTACTAAAAGAACTTGTTTCTCGAAAAAGGAATAATTCACCTCATAATTATGTAGCCCTTGACTAAAAAAATCAATTGGCTGCTCCAATATCTCGTCATTCTATTGCATAAACAAAGCTGAGACTATATCGATTTACCTAAAAGCATAAGGAATGATATCTTTTATAAGATCTGGATTAGTAAGAGTTGGAGCTTGTGAGATAGCATATTTGATTTAAAAGGAACGATAACCAGATTGTACCAAGCCAAGAATACAGATGCTAATCAAACACCACAATCAATAAGATGAGAGTAATTCGCCAAAATGATTTTACATAAACCTTTGCAAACAAATGAGCAGCAATATCATATATTATTATGGAACTCAATGAAATACAATGAGAATGGGCCTTGCTTATATAGGCAAGGAATATCAATCTAAGAACCATTCAAGGTCGTAGATCAAGCCATAAATCATGGAAAGAACTAGTCATCAAAGAACTAGTCAAGTCCATAGATTTATGAGAGAAGTAGACATCAAGGATCTAGTCAATACCATAGATCTAGGAAAGAACTAGTCAATGTTAGTGTGAGTTGTCCTATGTGTCCTCTTCTCATATTGGAGGGTCATCTCACATGGGTTAGGTTTAGGGTTTCATGTGTGTCTTGCACTCGGGTTACTCAGCACCCTATATGTACCCCTTTACTATTCATTTATGAGCATTTCAAGACACTCCGTTGTCTTTCCTTTATGCAAGCTTTGTTTCTGATTGAGAAAGTTCTTCCATTACTGATCATTTCTTTCTTGCAATTTCTAGAGCTATCACGATTCCGTTGGAGTGCAACTACTTCATGGTGCCTCATTTTCGATTCAATTCTCGCACACTCTTTTCATTCAATACCATAGATCAAGGAAAGAACTATACCTAACAACTAGATTATATCTGCTAATATCTAAATAAATAAAAATAAATATCCACACACATAAGTGGGTGAGGATAAATACAATAAAGGTAAATAATGTACCTAGGTGAACATGAGCTAAGGTAAATACCTACTCTAACATGATTGCTTCAAATTCTTTCTTTCCCTTTGTTTCCCAACTGAAAATCTTGTTATTCTTGAGCATTGAGGTTAGTGGCTTTACAAGATTTGTAAATTTTGGAATGAATCTTCTGATAAAATTAATCCTCCCCAAAAAATTTGTAATGCTTTTTATGATTTGGCAAATATAAGAACAAAATTACACTTACTCATTCAGGATCAATTGCGAGACCTTTCTTGGAAACAATGTGACCAAGTAACTTATAATCATGGACTCAAAATGCACACTTCTTTAGATTAAGTGAAACACCATATTCCATGCATCTCTCAAAATCGTGTCTAAGATGTATGATGTGATCTGCAACATGTTTGGAAAAAATAGTTATATCATCCAAGTAAACAAAAAAACAAGTATTGATTAATCCTTGAAATTTTAAGTCCATTACATATTGAAATGTGGATCCTACATTTGACAGTCCAAATGGCATCTTCCTATATGCAGAAGTGTCATGTATTGTGGTGAATGTTATCTTAAATTTATATGAATCTTGTACCAAAATCTAATTGTATCTTGAATAGCCATCGAGTAATGAGAAATGTTCTGAGCCACTTACTCTCTTCAAAAATTTCTCCATGGATGGCAGATGGTAATGGTATTTTAAAGAAGCTCTATTCAAATCTTTGAAATCTACACACAAACATATTTCTCCACTCTTTTTCCTTAGAGGAACCAGAATGGTGACCCATGATGATTGTTTGATAGGAAAAATGTTATTAGCCTTGATTAATTTGTCCAACTCTTATTTCATCAATGGTTCAATTTTTGGATTGATTGGTCTTTACTTTTGTCTAACTAGTTTGGCTTCTTGATCCAATTATATGGTGTGTTGAACTAGATTTGGATTAAAAAAATTTAAATTGCCATAGTTCCATACAAATACATCATCAAACTCTCGAGAAAGTCGAAAAAAATCAAGCTTTTCATCGTCATTACATACCTTGCTTACTTTGAGTGCTTTGTCATTTCCAATACCAATTGCTTCATAATACTCTTGTTTGATAATCATAGTGGATTTTTATTTTCTGACCTAATCATCTATGTTGAATATAGACTCAAGAGTAATAAATCCTTGAGTAATTTTGTTATATTTCAACTAAATAATTTGATTATCATGTTGTTTCTACAACCTTTCTTGATTTCTAACTGAAAATTCAGCTTCATCTTGCAAGAAGTTGACAATTTGTTGGTCTGATTCAAACATCTACCAATTAATGTTGGTATCGGGAATAGAAGGCCTTACCACTATTTTGACATATTTCTGATCTTTGTCCTTCTTTTTCTAATTTGTAATATCAAATTGAGCACCAAAGCCATCATATCTACATCTTTGTTCTTTAGTCTAGGAATATACTTAATATTAAAAGCATCAAAGTCTTCAATTAAATCCCATACCTTGTTCTTGTAATATCTCAGTGGGTTGTTCTTAGTGGCAGCCTATTCTTTGATTTGTTTAACCACTAACTCGCTATCACCAAAAACTTGCAACTACCTTACTTTTTTTTTCCTTACCCACTTAAGACTATATACAATAGCTTCATACTCGGATGTATCATTTGTGCAAAAAAACTAAAATCTCATAGCTAAAAAGTACTTCATCTTTGTTGGGGAAATCAACATGATTCCTCCACCTACTCCATTTTTCTTCTCAATCCATCAAAGTAAAATTCCCACAAACCTTCTTTTTGATAATATGTTTTGATAAGGTTAGGAATCATAACATTTTCTTCATGCAAACAATATGTTCCAAGCTTAGCTTATTCAATATGGTGGTATGGATCAACATAATACTTCTTAGAAGCCCATTCATCTAGTAATAAATTAGGAAATCCCTCTAGAAGTGTGGTTAGCTAATGGCCAACTGACTGGTAATCTTCATATATGATCATGCGATTTGATTTACTGACACTAGCAACATAAGGATTAAGGTGGTGTTCTGATATTGGTTCAGATCTTATGGTAATCTTGGTGCCACATCTTGTTCTGAATAACATATGATACCAGTCTAATGATAAGTAACCTCCAATTTTTCTCATGAAATCTCTAGAAATGTGTGTACATATATTTGTTATCAATGCAAAAAGAGTTAGAACTAACACCTAGTAGTCCTAAAACAAAGCTAAATAAAATTCAATGCACCATCATGCTTAGAGCTTAAGAAAAACTAATCTACTAACATCCTTGCATTAGAACATGAACAAATATTCAAACTAACATGTTAATCCATTAATCTCTATCTCTATTGAATGTTAATAAAATGAAATGAACCTATTTAGATCCTTAGCAATCAAAGGTTTGATTGTATGTTTGAATCCCAAGGTTTTCAAGAATGGAGTCTTGTCAATCCATAGCTACAAGACCATTTGGCATATCCCCATATGACTTCAAAACTTGGATGGATGAATACAAGAAATGAAAGTAGCTAGCCTCTCTAATGAAGAATGCTCCAAGATGATAAATGGCTATAGCTTATTTGTTATATGCTCACTTTTTTTCTCAAGGAATAGATGTAAGTGTAAAGGTATGAGGGTTCTTTATATAGCCCAAGGGATAGAGGAATCTCTACATCCCTTTGTACGTGGGATAATAGAGATGTTGAGTTAGTTGTGGATAAGGGGGGTTTAGAATGGGTTGAGTTAACTTTAGGAGAGTTTAATTTGTCCTTTAGTGACTTATGGGGATAAAGGGAGTTTATTAATTAACCAAAGTGATTAATTAATAGGTGTGCAAGCTTATAAAAGCTTTTTAGAGGAATATTAGTATGATTTAGACTATAGAAGGAAATTAAATCAACTAAATAATGATTTATTGATTTAATGAAAGAGGAAGCTAATTAATTAATAATAATTAATTAGTCTAGATAGAAGGAATGATTAATTAATGGAAGTTCGTTAATTAGGGTATTTGTTGAATAGAAGACTTAATTAATTAACGCAATGTAATTAATTAATGATGATAGGAGAGAGGATGAGCACTATTGATGATATGTCACCAATTTGTGGAAAAGGAGATAATTAGCACAATTTAAGTATTTAAACTGTTCAATCTAAATGATAGGTGTCTATAAAATGCATGAGGCAAAAAGAGGAGGAAGATCAATAATGAAAACATCTTGAGGAATGGAGAAGGTGGGGCATGCATGAAAGGTTATTGTACGCCGGAAAAGTGACAGGCGAGTGTGAGAATCTACAAGTAACTCTTCCACGTACCCGACCTCTCGAGGTCGTGCCGAGACAGCCGGTGGGGATGGAATATGCGTGGGATGCAGACAAACTAGTAAGGCAGCCTAATGTCTTCGACACGCACTAGTGGAATTTGCAAATCTAAGGCAAAGAAGGCCCTTCTAACTTGGACTGGTGTGATAGATCGATCGGCAAGGATGACTGCTCGAAGGCTCCAATCAATATCGAGCTCTGGCGTGATTCGATCAATGGGTTGTGGAATACGTGGAAAATGACCTGGGATAGTTTCGTGTATGTCTCCTGATAAGGTCATATAGTGGATGGTGAATATAATTGACTCTACGGACGATTATCTGGCCTAGTCCAGAATTCTTTAGCTTCGTTAGCCGATATATCTAATAAGGAAAATTGTTTGATGATGATGGGTGGAAGTGGAGTGGATCTAAATACTAGTGTGCGTAGGCCAGTGTCTATATCTAATTCTCTTATGGATTCGTTGGGCTGTGGGATCTGTGGATCACAACCGTAGGTTCGTGTTTGTTGTGGGCCAGCTATGGTCATACGTGAAATCAAGTTCTAATCCTTAGTATCCAGTAATCGTATGCCTTCTCAACTTCTATGTTTAGGACCAACAACTGTGTGATTTTCTCAGAATATCTCACAGGCGTTCGTGCAACCTGGATCCTTAGACTGGTATATATATCTGTGAGAGTGTCTCCTGCACCTGGCTATGGGACCAAAGGATCACAACCAAAGGTTTTTTCTCTTTCAAACCCTTCTACAGTCATGTGAGTGTTTACCTAGGGCAATCTGTAATTTGGTTGGTTTGACCAAAACGTATGTGCTTGGTCGTCCTCTATGTTTAACCCTCTCAACTGAGAACTGATCAGTTGTAAATCTGTTGTTGTTCGGAATACTTGTATTCTGAGATTTTGTTCTATGTCAACTATTGCTGTGACAAGATTTGGTTGAGGCACGATTGGCTCAAATATATATTCCTTGGGCTCCTGAGGTCCCGTGATTGTCATACAAAATAAAACGTAAATCTAACTATAACGAAGCAAAATCTAACTACGTGGAATAAATCTAAAACATGTATATAACTTCTATTGTTCTAATAAATATTTTAAGAATTTTAAGGAAAGCAAACTATTTTAAGCGTATCTAGAAATAACAACTAAACAATAATTTAAAACAGACAAAATAACCGAGTGTAGTTATCAGCCTGTGCAATTCGTAGAATTATTCTAAATAAAATAGCTCGCCTAATTTATCTACAAGATTCTCGATCCTACCTCAGAAGTGAGGAGTGAATCATAGTTTCTCATAAACTATCAATCCTCACAGCTTCCCTGGCAATATCGAGAATAGAATTCACTGAAATGAAGCAATTATCTACTCTATTTGATATGATTCTAACTAGAACTTTGAAAGTTAAAACCTGGATTCCGCAGAACAGTGGCGAATCCGTTGGTGTATGCGATCTTGTCCCCTCAGTGTGATCTCCTCGTTCTTTCATGTTCACGTGGATCCAAAAAAGCGTGTAATGCTAGCACCGATAGGAGTAGATTTTAGGACAAGGACAGCTCAGAATGCAGACCGAAAATGCGAGTAGGAGAGGGACAGCGCAAGAGTACAGAGCTTGGCTTATGCGATTCCTAGCGGGATTTTACTGCAAGTCATGCAACATGAAGCGACCAGAACCTGTAACTATCTTATTTGAAGAGCAAAACCTGCAACTTTAATGGCTTCCTAAGCTATTCTGTTCTAATGGGTTGGATAAAATAACGACATTGTTTGCACAAGCTGGATATGTGGCTTACCAACAGCTAAATAAAGCTAACCAGGCATATAATGAACTGAACTAAGAACTCTAAGCAAGAATGAAAACTAAATCTACATCAAAGATAAAATTCAGAGGCAAGCTTCAGACCGGATTGGATGAAATGATAGCACTGCCTGCACAAGATGGGTATGTGGCTTACCAACAGCTGAGCAATCTAACTAAAGATGCAAGTGAAATCAAGTTATGGCTTCTAAACAAGATAACAAGCTAAAATACTAAAAATGAGGAGAGCAAAGATCATTCTTCAAAATCCAGCCAAACTTCTAGACCATTTGCTTGTGCACAAACCATGCATTTATAGGAATTCAATCACCCAAAAATCAAAACCAAATGGAACTCCTAAACAATAAAGAAAGGAAAAACACTATTCCAGGGGACCAAAAACATAAATGCATGCCCAAGTCGGCAAAGAAAGCTGGTGAATCGTGATATTTCACGCAAGTCACGTCAAAAGAACGTTCTGAAAAACGCGCACAGGACCGCCGCTCTGAGCAGGGCGGCGGTTACAGGACCGCCGCCCTGCAGGGCGGCGGTTTCGTCACTGAAGATCAAGAGGCCAAGGAAAGAAGGAAGAAGGGGAAAACAAAGGGGCGCGGGGGCCAAGCGGGGCATGTGGGATGTTAACACATACTCCGAGGGCTTTTCCGGATCCCGAACACCTTGCGAGGAGACCTGTATCATCATTGGGGCACTTGTTACACTGTTCCGGCAGTACAGTACCTTACAATTTTGGGTACGTACATATTACCCCCTCGGAGAAGCGTTTTAGCCATGAAGAGGCATAAAACGGTGGGTCCGAGTATGGCAGTCCCGAAATGGGGAGTTAGAAGCTATACCTTACACGTCCGTGTGTTGAAACGATGCCATCCGAAATTCCCGCTACTTGCAAAATGAAAAGAGAACTCAAGTGCAGATAGATACAAAACTTGGAAAATAAACGCTAAATTGATAGGGAATGAGAACGTACCATTCATGCGAGGATAGGAACTTACCTCCATCAGCGATCCAAACCTGCGAAAAAGTCTTTTAAAACGAAATAGGGTGCTATATATATGAAAGTGGGCCCATTTTCCTAGTCATTTGCGCGCGTTGATTTGATTGATTTTGAGCTCTGGGACCCACGGTGACGGTTTCGTGCGTGAGTAGAGTCAAAACGTCTGTAGCGAGATCGTGATCATGCCTCCACGTGCGGAACACCGCCCTACTAGATCACAGGTTGGTTTTCTTTAATTTTGTGTTTTTCCCCCTTTAATTTTGAAATGTTAAATTTGTCGTAATGGGGGGGTTATTTTTGAAAATATTAGGTTCAAAAGGTCCACCTAGGGGGGGCGCCTACTCGGTAGGCTCCATTTTTAGTTTAAATGGTCTTTTTTTTACTTATTTTGGGCTTTTTGGGGTTAGAAACCCGCACGGGTTTTCGGACCGCGACCGCCGCCCTGTTCAGGGCGGCAGTTACACGACCGCCGCCTTTAAGGCGGCGGTTACAAAACCGCCTCCCTGCTCAGGGCGGCAGTTTTACATAGAAAGCAAAAGAACCTATTTTTGAGATTACACTTGTATTTTCTTGCACTTTTATACATTTTTATGACCTTCTTGGCATTTTTCAGATACTAACTTGCTCTGTTTTGTGTGTTTTTGGGTGTATGCAGGCGAGGGAGGAATACATCAGATGGAGCCGAGAGAGAGAGTGTGACTAGCTGTCAGGGGTACTGGATGCCCTCTCACCAGACGAGGAGGACACACTACAGAGGGCCGGTATACTGTGCATATCGCACGTTCCACATGTCACACCATCTAGTCACATCCTTTGTGACTTATTTTCATATTGGGATGCAGATCGAAACACTTTCTGACTGCCAGGGGTCCGCGGTGAGTGGACTATCATGTTGGAGGATGTCTACCGTATTTTGGGGGTCCCGATCATCGGGAGGAGACTCGTATTAGAGATGGCAGGCTCACGGGCATAGATTGCATAGTGGGCAGGTTACATGGGAGATGCAGCTATCTCCACGGGGTCGAAGAAGGGAGTGAGAGTTCAATCCATCCCTTCTCTGCCTATCCCCATATTTCGACAGGCCATCATGGGGATCCTTGCCTCGAGATTGATCGGGGACAAGGGAGGGGACACTTTGTTATACTGTTGGGCCCCCATCATTGCACAGATAGAGGGGCATGGCCGGATATACGCCTGGGGTGCAGACATTCTGGGGACCACCTACCATGATTTATATAGGGTGGTCCGTTTAAAGGGACAGTCATTGAGCCACCCAACTCTAGTCATGAGTTAGGTGTATGAGCATTTTATTCCCTATGGCAGAGGCATAGAGGTGGCAGATCCTGGGGCTGTGAGGGCATCCAGATGGTCAGATATGTCGGTGCTTAGAGCACCTCACCAGCCAGTTGCCTCCCTTACCACAGCAGATATGGAGGCGACACTGTACCGGCATATGGGGCGAGAAGACCCTTACATTGATCTCTTGCTCCACCATAGGGCAGCTCATCGACCGTGTGGGACGGGTGGAGGTACATCCTTTTGGAAGAGTTCCTTAGCAGTTTGGCCTTCCATATGCGGGCATGCTTCCCCCAGTGTCACCAGTTTACAGATCAGTTCGCGAGGCTAGAGGGGGGCCTAGAGGTCGAGGTTGGACAGTGGTCACTCCTGGCACTCTCATTGCAGCTAGGAGGATAGTTCGGGCCAGAGGGAGAGCCGGTGCGCCTCGGGCACCTTTGCTTCAGATTGCTGCGGGTCCTGCTCATAGTAGCGATGACCCTATAGACATTGACTCCAATTCTGAGGAGCTTACAGAGGGAGGGTCGGAGGAGCAGACTGATGATAGCAATCCTGAGTGGCATGACACTCAGGATATTATGCAGGCGGAGAGGGTCGAGGAGAGCGCATAGAGGGACACTCTAGTCTTAGAGGAGCCACTCTCTCAGGGCCATGGTGGAGAGGACGAGTCAGTTGTGGGGTGATATGTTGCCCCTGCTACAGGAGCAGCCCCTCAGTCGGCAGCGGCATCCGAGGTGGGTGCTGGCCCCAATGATCCATCTTGGAGGCCCGGTGATCCGAGTAAGTTATCCTTTCTTCCTTTCAATGTTTATTTAATTTAGGATTTGTTTTAATTGCTATCTCTCCTTGTGTTTGTATCTTGTATATTTTAGCCTCTTGCCTAGTTTCTAATTCATTTTTCTCCTTATTTTGCAGAGACTATCGACGAGTGGAGAGATCTGATCCACAGGGTATGCACTGATTCCCTGATGATCCCCATGGATAAGACCCGTGTGGAGCTATTTGTAGATGCCGGGGAGCCTTCAACAGCCGACAGGCATACCAACGTCTTCGCTCCCATTTGGCACGTGGCCAAGATGGCGTCGACCCTATGTATAGAGTTGGTGGGCTATAGGACAGCTGAGCACCTTATGAGGAGCCACTCTTGTGGTGAAATCACGGCTGCTCCTCGGGACCCTGAGCCCTGCATTCATTCAGAGTGTCGGCGTAGCCGGAGTCCTAGGTGAGGGCGGGCACCTTCGGAGGGGTCGTGTAGGGGTTGAGAGACCACTTGGCTCCTATGTATTTTGTACTATAGATTCTTTTGTATATCACGAGCTCTTTGAGCATTTTGACCATGCCTAGTGCATGATGGCATTGTATATAAACATTGATTATTTATATATATGCATTCATTTTTGGATCAAAAGCTTGTCACTCATGTTTTCCCTTTCTGTTTCTAGCTTCCTCGTGTATACTACGATGTATGGTTTATGTGCCTTCTAGAATGTATGCAATGGAAAACAAATGATGCAAATGTTTGCTTTCTTTTTGTGTTTCATGATGCTGATACATGATATTGTAGATATATTGTGATCTTGAATCTTAGCTTCTATGAGCTATTTGGATACCTCATGTTTGTTTTGGCAAAGTGATGAAAATAACCAGTATGATGAACAAATTAACTTGCCCCACTCCTAACTCCACGCAACTAGTAAGATGCGAGGGGCTTATCACCAAGAGCCAAGAAGGGCGCAAGTTATGAAATATGGTGAAATGATAGTGATGAAAGACAGATGAAGCTTTGGCGGAACTAAATTGAAAACTACAAGCTTACTCTACCCTGAATGACTTTATAGTTTTGGATGCAACTTGCTTTACGGTTTATCTAGACTTAGACCCGTAGATGGCCACATAGTAGACAAAATCTAGGGTTTTTTAGGATTTTAACTCTCTTGGGATTTTGAACATCTGATTCATTCATTTTTGACTCAAAGTTTGAATTTTTTATTTATGACCTTTTAACGTTTGCTTTGTCAAGAGGGCCCCCTACACTTTGCCCCATGCTACTAGTAAGAAGCGTGGGTTTATCACCGTCAGCAAGGCATAAGCGAGTAAGGGCATTTCCATCCTTTCCCAACCCTACGTCACTAGTAAGAGACGCAAGCTCATCACCGAAGGTTGGTAGGGCAAGGAAAGGTGTAAAAATAGAATTTTCTGTTTAATCATTTTTTGACTTGCTTATTTGAGTAAAATGTCAGTATATGCTTATTTCCAAAGAGATGTGTATATGGGATAGATGCGACACCATGAAGCTTCTAGAATAGACCATAGGCAAGACACCTGTCCTAAGATGATATCAAAGTGAGAATAAACTTGCAGATCTTGGTATGGTTACCGTTAAGACTTCGTCATGTCTGATTTTATTTGATAAAAGATTCTGAGATATTTGATGATATTGTGAAAATGGAGAGATATGATTAGAATGTTTTATGCCAACAACATCATGAGTTTGTAATGAGTTGCTTTGAGAATAGATTCCTTGATCACCATTTGTGTAAGAAACGAATGGACAAAATGATCCTAATCTATATGAAAATGCAATGTAGATAGCTATATAGGTAGCGTTAGCTGCTTATGCGTAGAATCGCTTGAGGTGCAGGGAATTGACTGTTTCGCCAAATTCCTCACCTTCTAGCGTACATAAGAGGTAAGCACCATTTCCGTAGTCCTTCATGACTCGATATGGGCCCAACCATTTGGGCCGGAATTTCCTTCCTTCACCTGTCTTCTTGTCGATCCGGCTATCTAGTCTTAGAACTAGATCACCTTCGTATATATCGCGTTCATAGACCTTCTTGTTATACTACCGGCACATTCGGTCAGCATAAGCTCTGTGCCGTTGTTCAGCATCTAACCTAGTTTCATCTAGGCTTTCTAGTTGGGAAAGACGTGCTTCTCTGTAAGCGTCTTCATCCAGAATCCCTTGTAGTGAAATGCGGAGACTGGGTATTTCGACTTCAAGCGGGAGAACTGCTTCTGCCCCAAATACCAGCGAGAAAGGAGTTTCTCCCATTGGTGTTTTTATTGAGGTTCGGTGGGCCCACAAGGCCGGATATAACTTCAAATGCCAATCTCGTTTGTTTTCTTTCACCGTTTTAAGGAGAATGGATTTTAGTGTCTTGTTTGTTGCTTCAGCCTGTCCGTTGGCTTGGGGATAATACAAGGAAGCCGTATGATGGCTTATCTTAAATTTACTGCATAGTTTGCGAACTTCTTCATTTTTAAAAGAAGTTCCATTATCGGAGATAATGATTTGCGGGATACCGTACCTGCAAATGATTTGGTTCAAAATGAACTTGGCAATCACAGAACCAGGTACAGTAGTAAGAGGCATGGCCTCCAGCCCATTTGGTAAAATATTCAGTGGCCGTGATTATAAAATTATGGCCGTCTGTGGATGAGGGAGAGAATTTCCCTATTAAGTCTAGACCCCATGTAGAAAAGGGCCATGGAGTTGCGATTGGTTGTAGAGCTTGTGTTGGCATGTGGATCTCGTGGGAGAATTCTTGGCACTTATGACACCTGCGTGCAAACTCTATCGCGTCATGTTCTAGAGTGGGCCAGAAATAGCCCATTCGATGTATTTTTCGAGCGGTGGCATGGCCACCGAAGTGGCCTCCACATATACCACTGTGGGATTCATGGAGAATCCTCTTGGACTCTTCTGTGTCAACACACCTTAAGAGCATTCCATCAAATGCTTTTCGATAGAGCACCTGCTCTATAATGACATATTTAGCTACGATTATGCGTAACCGCCTTCTTTGTTGTAGTGTAACTACCTCCGGGTACTATGGTCTATGATATAATTAATGATATCAGTGTACCAAGGACACTCAGAGATAGCGGGTCGAGTTTCGATGTAGTATACACATTCATCTGGAAAGTCTAAATCTACTAAATCACCTCCGTCTAATGGGTTATCAGCTAACGAATCCGTGATGATTTGTCCTTTAACCGATTTCTGATTTACAAATGTTAATTCAAACTCTCCCATTAAGGTTATAAAACATCCAACCTTTTTAGATAATGACCCTTGTGTGAGAAAAGTCGTAAATGGTCCGTTTTTACCATGACCTTCATTTCTTGATTCAGCATATAATGTCTTAGGCGTTTAGTAGCAAAGACTATGGCAAGGCATTCTCATTCTGCCTGTGTATAGCGTGTTTCATAGTCGAGCAGCGTTTGGCTAATGAAATAAATCACACGTTCTCTCTTGTTATCGTCTTCTTGGGCCAACATACAGGCCAGCGAGACATTGGTAGCTCGTGAATATAGAATTAACGGGTGATCTAGCTTAGGTGGCATTAGCGTAGGTGGCGATAAAAGGAAACGCTTAACTGCATCAAAGGCTTCATTGCAATCTTCGGTCCAATCAATGCTATAGTCTTTCTTGAGTAAATTGTTGATTGGATGAACGGCGAAGCTTAAGTCCGGGATAAATCTTCGGATTGCACCCATCTTTCTGAGAAATGATCTGATTCCAGATTCACTCGAAGGTGGGACCATTTCGAGGACAGCCCGAATTTTGGTTGGATCAACATCAATTCCTCGTGACGATATGATGTAACCTAGGAGCTTTCCTCCTGTTACACCAAAGACGCATTTCTCTGGATTTAGCGTGACTCCGTATTCTATTAGACGTGAAAGAATGACGCAGAGTACTTCGGGATGGTCACAACGCTTCTTGGCTTTAGCCAATAAGTCATCTACGTAAGATTCCACAATTTTATGAATTAGATCATGAAATATGTATGTCATGGCCCGCTGGTACATAGCACCGGCGTTCTTGAGACCGAATGGCATAACAGCGTAGCAATAGGTTCCCCAAGGAGTTATAAACATGGTTTTAGCTTGATCTTGCTCAGATATTCTGATTTGATTATATCCTGAGAATCCATCCATGAGAGACAAGAGTTCAAAACCAGCTGTTGCATCAACAATAACATCTATGGATGGTAATGGGAATTCGTCCTTAGGACACGCTTTGTTGATATCTCGAAAATCTATGCAGATGCGTATCTTTCCATTCTTCTTGAGAACGGGAACGATGTTCGATACCCATTGGGAGTAGTCAACTGGCTTGATGAATCCTACCTGAAGGAGTTTTATTACCTCCTCTTTTACCATGAGAGATACTTTGGGCTTCATGGGTCTTGACTTTTGTTTAATTGGCTTTGCATCTGATCTAGTGACGAGATTGTGCACTGCAATGTGGGGTGCGACTCCTGTCATCTCCTTGTAATTAAATGCAAACGCCTTTTGATGTTCTTTGAGAATTTGAGTATGTATTTCCACTTCTTCTGGGGTTAACGAAGAGCCTAGTTTCAATATTCTTGGTTCATCTTCTGTCCCGATGTTGACATCGATTGTTTCTTCAATCAAAGAGGCGTTACCCTCTTCGAACTCAGGTGGTGCTGGAGGTAAATCTAAATCATCCCCATTTTCTACTGTGTATATGCTAGGTTCCATTTGTGAGGGAAGATCCGTTACGGGATTTCCAAAGTAGGAAGACGAATGTGGAATCAAGGATAAATCTAGCATGTGATAGGAGAGATGTAGTGCTGCATAGGCATTTAAGTAATCCAAAGTAGCAGCATCACTATCAACATGGTCTAGGATAGTAGATTCACTTCCGCTTGAAAGAGGATTTGTCATTATTTTTATCAATGGTTCATCACGAATGGACACCGTGAACTGGGTATCTTCTAACTCATTGCTTGGAGTAAAACGTGATGCTGAGGTTGCTATTGAATCGGTGAGAAGATTTTTCTCTCGCGGGATTGCTTCAATGGATATGAAGTTGAACACTTTGCTTAACTCTAATACGACATTTTTGTAAAGCTGTAAGTGTTCGGCTTTAGTTTCATATACTTCAGAAACTTGATTTGTCACTAATTGCAAGTCTCCCAGGACTCTGATGTTATCAATACCAATTCTTTTGGCTAAGGTAAGGCCAAGGAGGAGGGCTTCGTACTCAGCGCCATTGTTTGTGCATTCAAAGTTTAATTTAAAAGCGAATGGGAGGACCTTCTCCTCGGGTGAAGTAAGAATTATACCTGCTCCCGCTCCATAACGGCATTTAGCTCCATCGAAATGGAGAGTCCAATACTTAGCCGGGAGTATAGATGTTGGGGCATCTGCTGCGTTTGCGCACTCTACTTCTACCATACAGAGGTCCTCTGCTGGAAAGGAACCAACACCTAGGGAAAATCCTATGCCTATTGAATCAAATGGTAAGAACATTGGTGAGTCTTGTTCTATCAACTCAATGATTTTCGCAGTAGTCCCTAATGATACTGTTTCTTTAGTTTTATCTTTAGGGGTTGGAATTGTTTTGGCTATGCTGGTAGTTTCAAGATCCGTCGTAGGTACCAAATTTTCCTCTGGTTTTGGGTCAGTGGGTTTATTAAGTTGGTTTGTTGGTAGTTCAAATTCTGAGTGCACCCCTGGTCTTTTCTTTAAATCAGCTAGGTGCAAATCGAAAGGTTTTGGATCACCTTTGGCTACAAATACCTTTCCTAGATGCAAGAATCTTACTTCTTGAAATAATGTAGAAGGGATTGCCTTCATTCGGTGTATCCATGGTCGGCCGAGTATCATATTATAATTAGTTTCCCGATCTATAATATAAAACTCAGTCAGGACTGTTTTGGGCCCTAAGGTGACCGGCAATATTATAGTTCCTATCGAAGTGGCTTTAAGGCTATCATAGCCTCTCAATGTATTTCGAGTAGTGGAACAGTTTGTTTCCCCATATCCAAGTTTTTGGAGGAAAGAGAAAGGGACTATGTTAACTGCGGCCCCATCGTCAACCATTTCCCGTTTTACATAGTTATTATAAACCCATACTTGTAAGTGTAAGGCTGGATCACCTCGGCGTGCGATCTCAGCATCTGTGGGCATTTTACTTATTTCGAATATGAATTCAACATCCTTGTCTGGCTGCCCCGGAGGGTGGATATCAAAATCTACGTGATTTACTTGTGTTTCAGGAGGTGGAGTGATGTTAATTAGATGGCCTAGACCTAATGCTTCTAAAAGAACAGCTCTGTGAGGGGGAGAGTTCTTTAGTAAGTCCAAAAATGAAATGTGTGAGAAGGTCTTTGTTAGGTCGCTAATTAAATCATAGGCACCTACGGGTTTTTCTACTATTTGCTGATTCTTATCTGTTTCTGGCAGAGGACTTGGGCTCGGTTGAGAGAAATACTCTCGTGTTCTTGTTATAGCTTCGATAGGTAGTTCAGCGTCTAATTCTACCAAACTGACTATCTTGGGTCTCGGTTGAGCTCCTAACTGTGGCACAACTGATGGATTTAATGAAGTCAAGGCTTCATGATCATTGTTTCCCATCATTACACCTTTGTTTGTTCCAGTTGGATTCAGCCTATTGTTATCATGATTTGGGAGCGGATCGTTAAAGATCTTGAGGGGAGCATTCTGAGGGGAAACTACCCCTGCAAGCGTATTTGGTGATGATGAGATGGGATCTACCAAAAACAAATCTGTGAAGAACTGTCTTTGTTCTTCTGGCAAGCGTTGCATAAATTTATTGTAGTCACGGCACGTTCTAGTATCGTGACCCTGAATTTTATGGAAACCACAATAAGAATTGGGATTGTAATTCCTATTTTGTTGGTTAGGTGTGTATTGCGGCCTAAAATTCTGATCAAACTGTTGCCTATTAGGATTAAAGTTTTAGAATTGTTGCTTCTGGTTTTGACTTTGGTCTTGATAACCAAATGAGTTTTGGCTTAGCCCTTGTATGGGATTTCGTCGTTGTTGTTGTTGTGGATGGTTAAAATCCACTGTATTGATCGTCGGGGTAAAGTTGTGATTTCGTTGGTTGTTTGTTTGTGGTGGAGTATTAACAACATTTACCCTCTTGGGCTGGTCGGTTACCCCATCCATTGTTACCCCACATGATTTTTGTTAAGGATTCTGGGTCCTTGATGGACATTTGTGATAGTTGTAGTGTTTTGAGTGGAGGTGATTAACCTCCCGTTTGTTCCATATGTCTTACGACCACTATCTATCGCTGCTTGGTCTATTCGAAGAGCGCTCTCAAGTACTTCATCGTAAGTTCTTAGCGGGAACTTCTGGACTTCTTCCTTCACCTCCTTGCTGAGAGAATGAAGGAATAAATCACATAGTTCCATCTGATCCATGTTTGGAGCACTTGCTGAAGAATAAAGAACTGTACGCCACCTCTGGATGAAATGGGTGACAGATTCGTTGTGTTCTTGTTTGATGTGCAAGAATTCCCTGATTCCTGTTCTCAACAGTTTGTTCATGTCGAAGGCTTTGATGAACTCTGACATGAGTTGTTTAAATGAATGGATGGAGGCTTCAGGTATCCTGTAATACCAGTCGAGAGCAATGCCTTCCAAGGTTTTGGGAAATATTTTAGCAACAACCCCATCCCAAGGGAGTAATTCTCGTATGGCTATAGCGTAAGCTTTGATATGTGCATTTGGATCTCCCTCACCCTTGAACTTGGGTAAATCAGGAAGAGGTCTTGGAAGCATGACGCTTCGTATGGTGAAGTCTAAGGGTTCCTTTAGATATTCTGAATAAGTCCCTATCGCATAGCTTTCGACCATTGATGGTGGTTGCTGAGGGAGTGATGGTGGGATAGGTTGTTGATACGATGCAGCGTATGCATTGGCAGGGGCATAAGGAGGTCCCTGCGTTTGAGAAAACATGCCGGGAGAGGAGAAAATATCTCCTTGTGGTGATTTGGAGTACATGTTTAAGTATGACGGGGTATTGTCAAGGAATGGATTGTTTGACACTAGACCGGGAGGAATAGTGTTAGAGATGATGGGCCTTGTTGGCGTTTGTTGTGGATAGTGAGGTGGCATGCCTAACGTGCCTACTCCTGTGAGGAGATCTACTTGGCCAGAGTGGTATGGAGGATTGGAACTTCCTGTTTGTATGAACGGAGAATTTTGACTTGCTTGAGCCAGTTCTAACCCTCTCACTTTTTCTACTAACGTTGAAATGACTTCATTTGGTGAAGTCACGGTGTTTTGTCTGAGCGGCATTTGTTGTACACCCTGGTGTTGTATAGGCATGTGATATCCTGTCATGAACTGATCGCTATCTTGCCAAGTCTCTCTGAGAGTATTTCCTATATGCAGTGGTATAGAGGTATTTTCTTGAAAAGAGACCTCGGGTTGTATTTGTAAACCTCCTATAGGTGGGTATATACCCCGAGAATGTTGTTCACTCCTAGGATAATGTATTGACTGTCCATCATCTAAGACCAGGTATGGGTCTGATTGTCTACTAATTTGTGGTCTAAGTAGCATTTGAGGAGACGAACTAGATTCTCTGGTAAACGTCATATTGTTCGAGCCTGAAGGCTCTGTTTGTTGCGTTCGAGGGGGTTGATCTAACTCCTCAGTTTGAAAAGATGAACTATATCTGATTCTTGGGGTTTGTGTTGACAACTGATTAGTTGAATAGTTGTCGCCCCATACTGAGAGCGAGGGTGATGATTGCCTATTCTGTTGGGCGTAGTAAGCCTCAAGACCCAAGAGGGGTCTGCCATATGCATCGAATCCCGACATATTCAGGGGGTATATGAATACCCGCAGAATAATGGGAAGGAGCGAAGGTGATTTGTGAAAGGAAACGTGATATTATGACTCCGAACGAGAAAGTAGGAAGTTTTACGTCAGCTTCACTAATTTCGTTTGTTTCACGTCGGGTTCACCAATTTTGTACGCCGGAAAAGTGACAGGCGAGCGTGAGAATCTACAAGTAACTCTTCCGCATACCCGACCTCTCGAGGTCATGCCGAGACAACCGGTGGGGGTGGAATATGCGTGGGATGCAGACAAACTAGTTAGGCAGTCTAATGTCTTCGACACGCACTAGTGGAATTTACGAATCTAAGGCAAAGAAGGCCCTTCTAACTTGGACTGGTGTGATAGATCGATCGGCAAGGATGACTGCTCGAAGGCTCCAATCAATATCGAGCTCTGGCGTGATTCGATCTATGGGTTGTGGAATACGTGGAAAGTGACCTGGGATAGTTTCGTGTATGTCTCCTGATAAGGTCATATAGTGGATGGTGAATATAATTGACTCTACGGACGATTCTCTGGCCTAGTCCAGAATTCTCTAGCTTCGTTAGCCGCTATATCTAATAAGGACAATTGTTCGATGATGATGGGTGGAAGTGGCGTGGATCTAAATACCAAGGTGCGTAGGCCAGTGTCTATATCTGATTGACTTGTGGACTCGTTGGGTTGTGGGATCTGTGGATCACAACTATAGACTCTTGGTTGTTGCGGTCCTGTTATGGTCATGCGCGAAATCAAGTTCTAATCCCTAGTATCTAGTAATCATATGCTTTTTCAGCTTCTATGTTTAGGACCAATAATTGTGTGATTTTCTCAGAATATCTCACAGGCGTTCGTGCAACCTGGATCCTTAGACTGGTATCTATATCTGTGAGAGTATCTCCTGCACCTGGCTATGGAACCAAAGGATCACAACCAAAGGTTTGTTCTCTTTCAAACCCTTCTACAGTCATGTGAGTGTTTACCTAGGGCAATCTGTAATTTGGTTGGTTTGACCAAAACGTATGTGCTTGGTCGTCCTCTATGTTTAACCCTCTCAACTGAGAACTGATCAGTTGTAAATCTGTTGTCGTTCAGAATACTTGTATTCTGAGATTTTGGTCTATGTCAACTATTGCTGTGACGAGATTTGGTTGAGGCACGATTGGCTCAAATATATATTCCCTGGGCTCCTGAGGTCCCGTGATTGTCATACAAAATAAAACGTAAATCTAACTGTAACGAAGCAAAATCTAACTACGTGGAATAAATCTAAAACATGTATATAACTTCTATTCTTCTAAGAAACCTTTCTAAGAATTTTAAGGAAAGCAAACTATTTTAAGCGTATCTAGAAATAACAACTAAACAATAATTTAAAATAGACAAAATAACCGAGTGTAGTTATCAGCCTGTGCAATTTGTAGAATTATTCTAAATAAAATAGCTCGCCTAATTTATCTGCAAGATTCTCGATCCTACCTCAGAAGTGAGGAGTGAATCATAGTTTCTCAGAAACTATCAATCCTCACAGCTTCCCTGGCAATATCAAGAATAGAATTCACTGAAATGAAGCAATTATCTACTCTATTTGATATGATTCTAACTAGAACTTTGAAAGTTAAAACCTGGATTCCGCAGAACAGTGGCGAATCCGTTGGTGTATGCGATCTTGTCCCCTCAGTGTGATCTCCTCGTTCTTTCATGTTCACGTGGATCCAGAAAAGCGTGTAATGCTAGCACCGATAGGAGTAGATTTTAGGACAAGGACAGCTCAGAATGCAGACCGAAAATGCGAGTAGGAGAGGGACAGCGCAAGAGTACAGAGCTTGGCTTATGCGATTCCTAGCGGGATTTTACTATTCGAGTCATGCAACATGAAGCAACCAGAACCTAAGAGACGGACAGCGCAAGAGTAACTATCTTATTCGAAGAGAAAAACCTACAACTTTAATGGCTTCCTAAGCTATTCTGTTCCAATGGGTTGGATAAAATAATGACACTGTTTGCACAAGCTAGATATGTGGCTTACCAACAGCTGAATAAAGCTAACCAGGCATATAATGAACTGAACTAAGAACTCTAAGCAACAATGAAAACTAAATCTACAGCAAAGAGAAAATTCAGAGGCAGGCTTCAGACCGGATTGGATGAAATGACAGCACTGCCTGCACAAGATGGGTATGTGGCTTACCAACAGCTGAGCAATCTAACTAAAGATGCAAGTGAATTCAAGCTATGGCTTCTAAACAAGATAACAAGCTAAAATACTAAAAATGAGGAGAGCAAAGATCAGTCTTCAAAATCCAGCCAAACTTCTAGACCATTTGCTTGTGCACAAACCATGCATTTATAGGAATTCAATCACCCAAAAATCAAAACCAAATGGAACTCCTAAACAATAAACAAAGGAAAAACACTATTCCAGGGGACCAAAAACATAAATGCATGCCCAAGTCGGCAAAGAAAGCTGGTGAATCGTGATATTTCACGCGAGTCGCATCAAAAGAACGTTCTGGAAAATGCACACAGGACCGCCGCTCTGAGCAGGGCGGCGGTTACAGGACCGCCGCCCTGATCAGGGCGGCGGTTTCGTCACTGAAGATCAAGAGGCCAAGGAAAGAAGGAAGAAGGGGAAAACAAAGGGCGCGGGGGCTAAGCGGGGCATGCGGGATGTTAACGCATACTCTGAGGGATTTTCCGGATCCCGAACACCTTGCGAGGAGACCTGTATCATCATTGGGGCACTTGTTACACTGTTCCGGCAGTACAGTACCTTACAATTTCGGGTACGTACAATTACTCTCATATTTCTAATGATTCTAATAGTGGTTACTAGTGTTCCATCAAGGTGAACTACTCCCTTGGAAAGAGGCTCATAATCTAAACCAACTTTTTCAACAACTTATTTGGGCATAACTGAGCTAGAGGCTCTAGAATCAATCATGCAATTATGAACTAGATTCTGACCTACGATCAATGAAACATATAAAGGAGGTGGCTTGACACTCTTATTTTCTTGGGCTTCTTTTGGATCAAATGTATTGGTGAGCACAACCCTAGATGGTTATTTGGATGGTTGGATAGAAATATTGATATTTGACAAAGCTTCTTGCAAAAGATCCTTTTGTCTAGAAAGTGACAATGTATCCCATATCGACATACTAACTTTAGTTTGCTTCATATACTCAAGGATATTAAAAGATGGGGTAACCTTCTGTTGTGAATTGTTAACAACAAAACCTTCTTGTGTTAGAGGAATGAGAATTGGAACCTCTTTCTGATTTGGAGAATTTTTAGGCTGATTTCTTTGATTGCTTTGCTGATTTGAGACTGAAAAATCAACATGCAATGATGGAGAAGATTGCGAAATATTCTTACCAATAGGATTCTCTACTTCTAATGATCTTTTCTTAGACCTTGTGTTGGATGTCATGGAAGTAGAGTTCTGATTGTCAATATTATTTATCGCATAGAAATCATCTTGCTTCCAATTAAGGAATGTAGCATAACTTGACACTAACCCTTTTGAAACCTCATTCTATGGTGGAGTCTTAATTGTTGGAACTTGTGACATAGAAAATGTTTACAGCATAAGTGCTTGATTTTGAATACCATTAAAACACAAATTCTGATTATAATGATTGATTACATGGATAACACTACTCATAATCTTGGATTAGATTATTCAGGATTGGAAACATTACTTTAGATGTGCTAGCAACATTGGTATTAAGTTTTTGGATAGGATTTGGATTAGTAAACTGATTTGAGCCTTGCAAATTTCGTTGGAAAGGGGATCTATTATGCTGATTGGGAGGATAGTAAGGTCTGAAACTCTGACTTTTTTGCCTTTTGAGAGAAACTATCTCATTCCCATAATATTTTAAAAGTTCTTTTATCTCTTAAAAATCACTTGCTTGGACTGGGATTACATTGGTTTGGATCAAAGGCTGAGAATTAGATGCTAGAATTGGAGCTATGAAATGTACTTGATAATAAGTGGGAGGGGAAATATCTAGAAAGATGGGCATATGAGGCCTTGTAGATATCTTCCTTACTTGTATAAAACTATTTTCAGCTCTAATTGCTATATCATAAGCATCATGGAGTCTCTCTCCACCCATTGATTGTATCATCACTGAAATATCAAAATTCAAAGCCCTTAGATAATACAAGAAATAATTATGAGGAGTAGACCTTACCACTTGTGGAATTCTGTCCCAATTCATTTGGAACCTATAGTTGAAATCAATCATGAACTCTTATGGTGATCTCTTGATAGTAGTCAATTTCTCAACCAACAAAAGATTATCTGATTTATCCTCAAAGTTCTTGTAAAATGCTTCTCCTAGTTGATCCCAAGTAGTAATAGAATTTAGTGTGAGTCCTCTGTACCACTACAATGCTTTTCCCTTGAAAGAAAACTGCTAATAATTTGATTGGAACATAATCTTGAATTATGTGATAAATATATCATATATTAATAACATCCTTTACATGTTATATATGTGTAATTTGATTTTCAATAATAAAAATGGAATGCTCTTAAGGGAATTTGTTGGAATGTCATAATGTTGGGCTAGCATCAATGGGATACTAGCATTGAAGGGAATAAAACCCCAATTTCTTAAAAAAGCCAATATTCAGAATGGAACTGGTTATGGAAACCTTGGGAGATAATATTAGATTTTGTGGAGTGGGAGGAAATTTAAGATATGGTTTGGAATTTGAAAATCTTCTCTTCTTCGCTGAATTCAAAGGTAATTCAATGAAATCAAAAGGAATACCTTTTGTAGATGATATGGTTATAACCTTTGGCATGAAATATTTGTTGATCTACTACCAGGATGTGCTTAAACTTATGGAGTCACCAGAAGCTAGATGAAAATGTCTTAAATAATGATGTTTGTTAATAATAACATCAAATTATTGGAAAATTCCTTGTTCTGTCCCACTGGGCATGCCAAAAACTGTGTCACTTTGAAATGCACCCTTTGGAGAATGGTGTGATAACTCTCCTTTTAATTGAAAAAATGGAAACACTCCTAGGTTGTGGGTGACCTGTATGTTGGAGTGAATCTCTAGGGAGGGCTGGTTCCCCTAGTTCAACACCTAAACTAATTGTATCTCCTAAGGCTAACTCTATCCTACCAACTGACTGTGAAAATGAAGAAGAAACAAAAAAAGAATAATTAAAAAGGGTGGTGATACACTAGAATGTTTTCAGAACTTCAGACTTATTTCGATCACACAAATGAAGAAAGGAATCCACACACACCATACACAAACTAAAAATAATTGAGTCAAATTGAAAGTGATTCACAAAAGGGTTTTGGAATTGATGTCACTTGAAAAGAAGGGGAAAAAATGACACCACAACAAAATCCTGTAAACAACCTATCAAACATAATTTATGACCTACAAAATTGACACAAGACTGCATAAAGGCACGAGAGATTAAAATGATAAGACAAGGATAGACAAGTATCACAAAATAAAACTAGTTTAAAATATAACTATGCACAAAATATAGATTGTAGAAGGTAAAACACACCTCCTTTATTGCTTCAAGAGGTGGAATAAGCACAGATAGTCACTTGTGACCCTTTCTTTCTCACTCAGAAAGAATGAATTACTCTAGAAATATGAATGGGGAAGTAGAGATAACTTTTCAATTTTTTTGAAGATTTTATAGAAATATGAGAGAGAGAATAATAGGAAAGGCCTAGACTTGCAAGTTTGACTCAAAAATAGAATAAAAGCAATGCAGTTTTTTTTCTTGCTCCGAAAGTAACTCTTGAGTAAAAAGCATGTGTTATGCCTTATCTTTATCCTTTTTCTAAAAAATAAACTCTGCATGTTTTAAAATAAATTTCCCTTTGTTTGCATGCTTTGTTTTGCTTTATTTAACTTATAGATGACAAAATAAGCTTTTCTTGCATATTTTCATCTATTTTTAAAATTTCTTATGCGACCCCTTTATTTTGTTACATGAATTTTCCTCTGAGTGTATTCAATCCATGAAAAAATTTATGTCAAATTGTAGGACTGGTTAAGAGCTTTCCAACGAGACCAATTTTATAAAATTTAGAAATGTAGAACAAAGGTTATGGCCTTTTGAAGTTCTACTTGTTGTGATGCACAGGAAAATGACATGTCTCAGCTCATAAGTGGCTATGAGAATAGCCCCCTACTTTCGTGTCTATGGCTTTTAACTTTGAAATGCAAGCTAATGAAAATATGCCACATATGATTCAAATTTTGCAGTGTCGGGCTTTATAAAAATTTAACTATTAAGTACGAACCAATCAACACACTCCACAAGCTTTTGGAATGTCAGTCCCTTATGGATTTTACGAAAGCCAAACCAATAGAAAGGTTCCGCGAACTTTCACAATTCACTAAACTGAGCATTTTGAAACTTTGATCAATATAAATTCACCACGTATCTTCGGTGTCACCCCAATTAAGTTTTGCGAAAGCCAAGCCAATAAAATAGCTCCATAAATGTATCCTCAGTGTCACTCATGCCTTATCCCTATTGACAACTACAAAACATGAATGAATAGGGAAGCTCCATGAACATATCCACTGTTTTGGTCTATCCTTAGTCCTACTGACAACTATTAAATGCAAATGAATAAGGAAGCTCCATGCATCTACAGTGTCAGTCTGACCTTAAAGAACCTTTTCCAGTTTGCGAAGCGTGAACCAATCAAAACATCCCTTACACATTCATCTTTAGCTTTGAAGTTTCCACTGTTAGATCCATAGGATGTTTCCACATAGACTTTAACCTCGTCGACCTCCTTACTTTCTCCTACAGACATGAAATCTTATAAATTGTAAATCATCCTGTGGTTTTGACGTCTTCCGGAGTTAAAAAACAATGAGGAGCCTGAAATGATGCCACATGTCCTTGTCTACTTCGTAGATCTACCACAATGTAGCCCCTATCTGGAACATGAAATTTGACAACCATTTGAATGTATTTCATCTTTTAATATAACCCACCAATGATTTTAAACTTGGTATTCCATGGATTTTGAATGCCCACGGATGGTGCATCTGGGTAGTAGAATTTGACGGCCGTCTAGACATCCCCAACTTGTAAAATTGGCTAAGTCCATTTTATTCAAAAGTTAAACACATGCTCTATTAAAAGATGCTTATGTGTTCGATGTTTTCCAACAAGACCTTCAATATTATAACCCTCATCTTTTGCAGTCCATCCATGTAAGTCATTCCCATGAATTCCTTCTTGCACAAATGGCCTGCATGTATTTCCCAAAGCTCTGTTAATATGAGAAACAAAGTTTTGAGTTTCCTTCTTGCACATGTGCAAGAAATGTCAACAATACCCTCATGACAATCTTTACAATTTAAAATTCCCTTTTGGAGGGAAAGTACAATAATGAGTTAAATTCAAATTTTAACATTCTTAGCACCTTAACATGACTCATATTTCTCCCTAGGACCTTATAACATAGGATCTTGATAAAAGGATAATCACCACTTACATGTTCTTCATTCCCTAATGCTCCTGCATCATTGCCTTTGCTTTCTAATATCATCGTTGTCATATTTTTCCCTAAAGTTGTTTGGATTTTAGATCCAAAATACTTTTTTAAAATAGATAAATGTTTTTTACCAAAGCTATGAACTAGAGTACAATTAGCCAAGATATAACATTTAAGCTCAATAATTAGCAAACTAGAACCACCACACATGAACACATTTCTATCACAAACACTTTCAAACCAAAATCCACCTCTGTTAAATCCACCTACTAGCTGCGTTACCTCGGACATTACCACCCCAAATGGGGATCATTCCTAAGTGGGTTTTGAACCTGGGTGGAGCAAGATACAACCATCTGTCTTAACCACTCCACCCAGACCCCATCGACAGATCATAAATACTTGAAGTTCAACACTTTGTTATTTATATATGGCTATTAGTTTTTTCTGTATGAATTCCATGACTAGAGTTGGCAAGAAATAAACTTCTTCGATATAGAATAAGTACATCAGATATTAAATTAAGAATACAATGAATCTATTTGACACATGGACATTACACGTTACACTTTTATAGTTTTTATTTTAATTTATAAAGTGGGTTGATGGGACCTATTCCCAATAATAACAGGGCCTAAAAACCCTTGAAAGATTAAAAAAACAAAGCAGGGCCAAAACCCCAATATTATAAACCTACAAAATATTACTTATCCAAACAACAAAAAAGAGGCTATTTCCCAACTTGGGTCAAAAAATATTCCTCGATACTACCTATTCGACCTTTTTTTATTTTTCTTATTCTTAGCTTCTTGCCACTTACCATTCCCATCTATAATAGCTACCTGAAGAGGATTTGCTAACACCATCTGATTGTTCGATAAAGATTCCTAATCCGAATCTGATTTGGTAGGAGAAACACACCTTTTCATTCCGCTGACAACTAAAATCCCCTATGATTCCCGAACATTTTCCATATTTCCACATTCCACACTCTCCTCTATCTTATTATCCTCATTTACATTGCATGGATCTGCCTTAAATGTTGGCACCTCAACCAACTCTGGATCCAAAGATTCCCAAACTTTGGTCAATCTGGAACCATTCTTTTTAACTGATTTATTAATCATTAGACATGATGCTTGTAAATGACCTAGATTTCTGAAAATTCTACACTCGAAAGCTGTATTTTTGTAGTCTAAGGGTTGAGAATGTAGAAAGTTTCCAAATTTTAAATTAATTCGATAAGGCAGCCCTTTTCTCAGATTGACTTCCACACACATACGAGTGTAGGAACACAATCCCGCATGAGATCTATTTATGTTTTCTTTTAATAATTTTCCCAATACATTGCCAATATCTTCTAATGCATACCAAAGGTGTAGAGGAAGATTGGGAAGTCTCACCCAAACTGGTGTTTTGGAGATCAATAGAGTGTTCAGGTCAAATTCAAGGAACCAAGGAGTCGAGAATAAACCAGCGGTACCCCAGAACCATGGCCCATCAGCTAGGCATCGCTGAAAGTCCCATGTTTCTCTAAATGAACAACAAAAAAACCTCTAGAACAAAGAAAGATTTCACATTTATCTGTCCAATTTTGAAATATCCATTGATACAATGTTGTAGAAGGTCATATTCCATTGAATCAACCTATTATGGCATCCTGAGATAAATTTTGATAATATTCCTCCACTTCTTGGCCTTCAATGACCAGCGATGGGATTTCTTCAGCAATTTCAACCAAATACGATTGATTTCTTGTATTATTACCTTTAGATTTTCCTAGGGCATCCTTGAATGAAGTCTTTCCGCTACCCTAAGCGCCTCCCTTTATATTTCCTTTGGTATTGACTCCTTGTGAGCCTTTCCTTGCCACTGTTTGGGATTTTTTAGTGTCGTGTTTAGGGTTAGGGCACAGCCACCCATCCATATAATCCTCCATGACATCAACAGTGGCCCGCGATCCTCTAGTAGCTCCACCTATCTCCCCATGCTCCCTACGCCACTCTTTGTTGAAATGATTCGTTGTCACCATCTTCCTAGCGGGCTCGCAACAGATCCTACACTTTTATACTTTTATTAGTAAAAATCAATCATTATAAATCAAAGAGTGGTTTGTACTCAATAATGTAAGAAATCATATGGAGTTGCAATCTAAAATTGGCATGGCTAATCAAATGTTCTCAACCTCTCCACCTTTCACCTTCGGGTGCTACATCATTTCCATTGGCCTCCCCATTTGTAGAATTTCATGGATCTCTTTATGGCCATCAAGTTATGTTCTGAGATGGAATATTCGTTCTATGATGTTCCATTGTTATATTTTATTCTACTTATCATTTTTGGCAAAGAGCATTACTGATGATATCCCTATGTTTTCGGTGTTAGGCACTATGTTAAAATAGTTGGCAATGGAAGTGTTAATTTTCCCAGGCTTTTACTTCTACATATCTTTTAGGTGGGCCAGAGCACACATTATAATTACATCATTATCGATACTAAGAGTGTATATGTTTCCCCTCTCACTTATATAAGACTGTCATGGGATATTTCACATCGAGCTCCTCTAATGTTTCATGCACCTTTTCAATTAAAATTCATGAAGTAATTTAATTGTTTCTTATTATTTAATAGCAAACCTTGAAATAACTTTTAGAATTATATATCAAGCAGATTTTAAAATCAGAGTTCATCACTTCGAGCTGCGTCGGAAAGGCGATATGTATCCTTTCTCTACCTTTTGATCCCCGTCGTGTGTTGGCCCCTAACCCTGCCACCTGTCTTATTGACCATGTTGACCACTCTGTCTTGATAACATACCCGAAAGCTTTACAAATCTGAATTATTCCGCATCCTTATATCCATTGGAGTCTATCTACTCAAAATGTGATGGAATTCCGTCATGTAGCCCCTATCTGAACCGTTGATTTTTCACCACGTAGCCCCATCTTACTGGAGTTAAAATTTGATGGCCAAATGAACATCACATGACTTTTATAAAATCATCCAACAATTTAAACTTGGTATGACGTATAATTTCAAATGATAACGGTCAGTGTTGTTGAGAGATAGAATTTGATAGTCATTCGAATGTCTTTTTCTCTTTAAATATGGCTAAGTTCATTTTAAAAGATTAACCTGTGCTCTGTCAAAAGATGCTTTTGTTCTCGATGTTTCTAACATGACCTTTACAATTATAGTCTTCATCCTGTGAAATCTATCAATATATGTCATTCCCAAGAGCTCATTGTTCCATTAACGGCTTACGAGGCTTCCAAAAGCTCTGTCAATCTGAGAAACAAGGTTTCGAGTTGGCTTCTTGCACATGTGCAAGAAATGTCAACAATACCCTCATGACAATCTTTACAATTTAAAATTCCCTTTTGGAGGGAAAGTACAATAATGAGTTAAATTCAAATTTTAACATTCTTAACACCTTAACATGACTCATATTTCTCCCTAGGACCATATAACATAGGATCTTGATAAAAGGATAATCACCGCTTACATGTTCTTCATTCCCTAATGCTCCTGCATCATTTCCTTTGCTTTCTAATATCATCGTTGTCATATTTTTCCCTAAAGTTGTTTGGATTTTAGATCCAAAATAATTTTTTAAAATAGATAAATGTTTTTTACCAAAGCTATGAACTAGAGTACAATTAGCCAAGATATAACATTTAAGCTCAATAATTAGCAAACTAGAACCACCACACATGAACACATTTCTATCACAAACACTTTCAAACCAAAATCCACCTCTGTTAAATCCGCCTGCTAGCTGCGTTACCTCGGACATTACCACCCCAAATGGGGATCATTCCTAAGTGGGATTTGAACCTGGTGGAGCCAGATACAACCATTTGTCTTAACCACTCCATCCAGACCTCGACAGATGAAAAATACTTGAAGTTCAACACTTTGTTATTTATATATGGCTATTAGTTTTTTCTGTATGAATTCCATGACTAGAGTTGGCAAGAAATCAACTTATTCGACCTAGAATAAGTACATCAGATATTAAATTAAGAATACAATGAATCTATTTAACACATGGACATTACACGTTACACTTTTATAGTTTTTTTTAATTTATAAAGTGGGTTGACGGGACCTGTTCCCAATAACAACAGGGCCTAAATACCCCTGAAAGATTAAAAAAAACAAAGTAGGGCCAAAACCTCAATATTATAAACCTACGAAATATTACTTATCCAAACAAAAAAAAAGAGGCTATTTCCCAACCTAGGTCAAAAAATAGTCCTCGATACTACCTATTCGACCTTTTTTTATTTTGTTTATTCTTAGCTTCTTGCCACTTACCATTCCCATCTATAATAGCTACCTGAAGAGGATTTGCTGACACCATTTGATTGTTCGATAAAGATTCCTAATCTGAATCTGATTTGGTAGGAGAAACACACCTTTTCATTCCGCTGACAACTAAAATCCCCTGCGATTCCCGAACATTTTCCATATTTCCACATTCCACACTCTCCTCTATCTTATTCTCCTCATTTACATTACATGGCTTTTCCTTGAATGTTAGCACCTCAACCAACTTTGGATCCAAAGATTCCCAACCTTTGGTCAATCTAGAACCATTCTTTTTAACTGATTTCTTAATCATTGGACATGATGCTTGCAAATGACCTGGATTTCTGAAAATTCTACACTAGAAATCCGCATTTTCGTAGTCTAAGGGTTGAGAATGCAGAAAGTTTCCAAATTTTAAATTAATTCAATATGATAGCCCTTTACTCAAATCGACTTCTACACACATATAGGTGTAGGAACACAATTCCGCATGAGATCTATTTATGTTTTCTTTTAATAATTTTCGCAATACATTGCCAATATCTTCCAATGCATACCAACTGTGCAGAGGAAGATTGGGAAGTCTCACCCAAACCGGTGTTTTGGAGATCAATAGAGTGTTCAGGTCAAATTCAAGGAACTGTCATCACCAATCCGACACTATGATAATTCTTCACCGGGAACTCCTCGTGCTATGATTATTTACTAATGCACAGCCTTTAGTTTGGTGGATGTAATCTGGAAACAAAACAACAACATAACACAAGAATACCATCGACTATGATAAGACAGAATGATGACAAATCTGAAATATCAAAATAAATTATAATATTAATATGAAACTATTACAATCTCACCCATGAGGTACTTCAAGTGTTATTGACTTCACTTTCCTTTCACCAAGACTATGGGAGAAACTTTACAATTACACCTCTTAATGGCTTCTTCAACACACCTTTAAACTGATGGCTTCCTTCGCACACTTCCTCCAATATTTCTCACTACTTCCTTCTATGCTAAATGAGGGGGGGTGGCCTCTCTATTTATAGAACTTCCAGGCTTATCCATCTTATCTCTAAGATAGGATAAGAAATCCACTCTGACGAATCATATTCCATACCTTAACTCTTATCTGTACATGTAAGCTTATCTGTCTAAGATAAGATAAACCTTATCATTTTACATGGGTTCCACATTTTTAGACTTTTTACAAATAAAATACACAAAATATTTATGACCTCACTCCTTGTCTTTATTACCAATATAATATTTCTAATTCCTAATCATGTAGACCCTACTTCTCTAATTACCCAAACTTTGACATTTTAACATTACCGGACCACTTACGACAAATATTTACTTTTTACAAAATTCCTATTGTACTTTGACTGTTACTGTACTCCACATTATTGGTGGCACCATACTGACGACACTGTTATCTTCTATCAGACGCTACTACTAATTATACTTAACAACATCCTATTCATAATACATACATTAATGAAATAGAAATTACGGAGGAAAATTTTAGTGTCGACATCTTCCCCCTTCCTAGCTTCTACTCCGTCCTCGGAGTAGACTATTCTGGTGCTTGGAAAATATTCAACTTTTCGTGGTTGACCCATTTCGTAATGGGAGTGCCATCTAATTCCTCTAGTCGGTATGTACCATTTTCATGCACAGCTGTTATTTTGTAGGGCCCCATCCATTTGGGAAGAAATTTTCTCTATCTTCTTTTTTTTGTATCTAGAATCATATACTAAAACCAAGTCATTCACATGAAATGGAGACCAACAGATCTTTTGATCAAAGTATTCCTTCTACTTCATTTTCTTCTTATATCTTGTATCCTTCACTATTTCCTTCATTTCCTCTAACAAATGAAGATGTACCAACCTTTCTTTTACTGAATCACTTTCATCCATTCTTTCATTTTTCATTACTCTAACCATGGGAATATCAAACTCAATAGGAAGAACTGGATCAATGCCATAAGCCAACTGAAATGGGGAGTATCCTGTTGCTGAGTTTGATGTTGCCCTATATGCCCACAATGCTGCATGAATCCTTTTATCCCACTTATGTACCTGCAAGGCTGCATCTGAGGCATTAGTGTACACAATGAATGGCTTGCTCCAATCTGGATTCTTCAAAATAGGTGAAGACACCAGGGCTTCCTTCAATTTTTCAAAAGCTTCATGCGCCTTATTTCCTAGTTCATAAGTAACATCCTTCTTCAAGAACTGGGTTAGTGGCTGTGCAATCTTTGAGAAATTCTTGATGAACCTTTTATAGTAACCCACATGGCCTAAAAATGATCTCAACTTACTTCTATTCATAGGAAATGGTAACTCTTTGATTTTTGAAACTTTATCAGGATCAGTACCAATACCATCTCTGGATACAACATGCCCTAACAAAACGCCTTTAGAACATCTAAAGAAACACTTTGTAGGGTTTAGTGAGGTTTGTGCTTCATCTAACCTTTGAAATGTTGTCTCCATTTGGTCCAGGTGGTCCAACTTACTCCCATAGATGAAAAAATCATCCAGAAATACTCTGATGAAGGTCCCAATATAGGGTTCGAACATCCTATTCATCAAACATTGGAATGTTGCTGGAGCATTACACAACCCAAAAGGCATAACTCTATAAGAAAACATTCCCCAAGGAGTGGTGAACGTGGTCTTCAGCTGATCTTTCTCTGCTATTCGAAATTGGTTGTAGCCGCTATATCCACCAGCAAAACTATAGCACTCCTGGCCAGCTACTTCGTCCAAGATCTGATCTGAAAATGGAAGAGGGTAATGATCCTTCTTTGTTGCCTTATTAAGCTTCCTGTAATCAACACAAATGCGTAGCTTCCCATTCTTTTTTATTGGTGATCACAATGGGAGAAACCCATTCTGAATTCTCCACAGCAAATATGAATCCTGCATCAAGCAACTTATCTATTTCTTCTTTTACAGTCTTGGAAATATTAGGATTCATTCTATATGGCATTTACTTTATGGGCTTAGCACCATCTACCAGCTCAATACAATGTTCTACCCAACTTACTTGATGGAGTTCCTTGTAATAAAAAGTAAATAGGTGTATGTACCTTCGAAAGAGCTGGAGGTAGGATTCCTTCTCACTCTCCATCACAGCATCACCAATCTTTATTTTTTGGAGATGATCATCAACTTCTTCTTCAGATAATTTTATGGGGTCATGAGTTGGTGTGACTGGAAGGATATCCATGATTGAAACATCCACCTCGCTTTCTTCATCTTCAGTGTCCACTTCACTGGTACTAGAGTAATCAGAGGATGTCCAATCATCAGTTTCATCACTTGAATCCACAGGTTCTGCTTTATGATGTTGAGGGATCACATTTATCTTCACCCTCTCTTTACCACGTCCAAGTGTCATGAAACCTTCATTCCAGTAGTTTCTTGCATGAACTCTCCTTAGCCATGGTCTTCCCAGCAGTATTGGGTACGCAACAGTACTATTTTTCATCACCTGAAAGTCTACCACACATACAACACCCATAACAGATATTGCCACATTTGAAACTACACCTTCTGGTTTAGTTTTTCCCTTATTTAATGACCTTAACATAAGTGTTGAAGGGTGATCAATTTTTAAACCCAACATATTCATTACATTAACTGGAGCACCTCCATCAACTAAGACATCATGAATTGAAATACCATTACATAATACCTCAGCTTGTGGAGCATAGGGATCTGCCTCTGCCTCCAAAACAGGGACCTCAACCTCCTTCCTTCTTTGAGCATTGAGTCCACCTCGCAACTCCCACCTCTTCTCAGAAGACATAGCCAAGAGTTGACCATATGTAATATTTGCAGGCCTTTTGGATAGATCTTCCAAGATGGAGTATGGTCCTTGCCCCTGTGAAATCAGAAAATCCTGCACACCCAACTTTCTTCTCCTATGTTTCTTACTAGTTTCTTCTTTCATCTTCTTAGGATCATTTCCATCTTGATTATCTTTTTCTTTCTTTCTTTTTGTTACAAACACATTTACTTCATTATTTCTGCTCTTATCTACTACATCAAAAGAATTCACAGGTGCTTTTCCTTTATCATTATCTCCTTTACCAGATGTAGAAGCTCTATCTGGACAATTATACTTATAATGACCCTTTTTATAACAACCATAACATATGAATTCATAAATATTTCTTTTTGGACCTCTATCTCCTCCCTGAGAACTAAATTCTTTTCCTTGAAGAACATTAATAGTTAACTGACCCATCTTTTTTGAGTAGATCTTCATACTCAGTAGATGTAATAGGAGAAATATTTGTGCTCACCGGGAGTGGTTGTGGATTCTGGACCAAAGGCGCTGGTGTAGGCTCTACTTTAGCCACAATTTCTTTGGGCTCCTCTTCCATGCTTTCTTCTTGCCTTCTTGCAATCTCCTTTGCTTGTTCAATGGTAGCTGGGTGGTCATACTTCACTCGTTGTCTGATCTCTGGCTTCATCCTAAGAATGAAGTGCTTATAGAGGAGATTATCAACACTATTCATCAACCCATCCGCTAGTCCTTCCTTCCGGATATGGGTATCGAGCTTCCTCCTTAGCTCTAGAACACGAGCATGATAATCCCTTATCTTCTCCTTCTCTCCTTGGGATAACTTTGTGATATTGATCATGAGATCTGCATATTTCTGTTGTTCACCAAATTCTTCAAGAAAACTTTCAGTTAATAAATCCCATGAATTTTTCACATTATCACCTAGTGTTTCAAACCACCTAAGTGCTGAACCATCCAAAAAGGTAGGAAAAAATTCAGTCCATTGTTCCCTTCTTATAAGGCCATTACAAATACAAGATCGCTTAAACTCTTGAATGAAAGAAGAAACATCTTCATTAGATTGAGCTGAAAAAACAGGAATCTTTCCCATTTTCAAAAGTAACCACCGTGAAATACCAACCCACAAGTACAATCCACAAGACTTATGTGTACACAAATAATTGGAATCACTATACTAGAAAGTGACTTTACACCTTTCTACAGTAAAATAGAAATGACCACGGTAAACTATGGTAAAACTTGACTTATTGTGGTAAAAACTAACTTTACTGTGGTAAACACTATTCACGGTAAAAAGTGAAGTTACTGCGGTAAATACTATTCACGGTAAAAAGTGACTTTACTGCGGTAAATACTATTCACGGCAAAAAGTGACTTTACTGCGGTACCTACTATTCATGGCAAAAATGACTTTACCATGGTACCTACTATTCATGGCAAAAATGACTTTACCATAGTAACTACTATGCACAGTAAAAACAAGGTTACCCTCTAATTGATTTTTGACTAAGTGGGAATATCTCTCCAGAAAATCCACCAACGAGGAATGGTCCCGGCAACGGAACCAAAATGTCATCACCAATCTGGCACTATGATAATTCTTCACCGGGAACTCCTCGTGCTATGATTATTTACTAATGCACAGCCTTTAGTTTGGTGGATGTAATCTAGAAACAAAACAACAACATAACACAAGAATACCATCGACTATGATAAGACAGAATGATGACAAATATGAAATATCAAAATAAATTATAATATTAATATGAAACTGTTACAATCTCACCCATGAGGTACTTCAAGTGTTATTGACTTCACTTGCCTTTCACCAAGACTATGGGAGAAACTTTACAATTACACCTCTTAATGGCTTCTTCAACACACCTTTAAACTGATGGCTTCCTTCGTACACTTCCTACAATATTTCTCACTACTTCCTTCTATGCTAAATGAGGGGGGGTGGCCTCTCTATTTATAGAACTTCTAGGCTTATCCATCTTATCTCTAAGATAGGATAAGAAATACACTCTGACGAATCATATTCCATACCTTAACTCTTATCTGTACATGTAAGCTTATCTTCTAAGATAAGATAAACCTTATCATTTTACATGGGTTCCACATTTTTAGACTTTTTACAAATAAAATACACAAAATATTTATGACCTCACTCCTTGTCTTTATTACCAATATAATATTTCTAATTCCTAATCATGTAGACCCTACTTCTCTAATTACCCAAACTTTGACATTTTAACATTACCAGACCACTTATGACAAATATTTACTTTTTACAACATTCCTATTGTACTTTGACTGTTACCGTACTCCACATTATTGGCGGCACCATACTGACGGCACCGTTATCTTCTATCAGACGCTACTACTAATTATACTTAACAACATCCTATTCCTAATACATACATTAATGAAATAGAAATTATGGAGGAAAATTTTAGTGTCGACAGAACCAAGGAGTCGAGAATAAACCAGCAGTACCCCAGAACCATGGCCCATCGGCTAGGCATCGCTGAAAGTCCCATGTTTCTCTAAATGAACAACAAAAAAACCTCTAGAACAAAGAAAGATTTCACATTTATCCATCCAATTTTAAAATATCCATTGATACAATGTTGTAGAAGGTCATATTCCATTGAATCAACCTATTATGGCATCCTGAGATAAATTTTGATAATATTCCTCCACTTCTTGGCCTTCAATGACCAGCGATGGGATTTCTTCAGCAATTTCAACCAAATATGATTGATTTCTTGTATTATTATCTTTAGTTTTTCCTAGGGCATCCTTGAATGAAGTCTTTCCGCTACCCTAAGCGCCTCCCTTTATATTTCCTTTGGTATTGACTCCTTGTGAGCCTTTCCTTGCCACTATTTGGGATTTTTTAGTGTCGGGTTTAGGGTTAGGGCACAGCCACCCATCCATATAATCCTCCATGACATCAACAGTGGCCCGCGATCCTCTAGTAGCTCCACCTATCTCCCCATGCTCCCTACACCACTCTTTGTTGAAATGATTCGTTGTCACCATCTTCCTAGCGGGCTCACAACAGATCCTACACTTTTATACTTTTATTAGTAAAAATAAATCATTATAAATCAAAGAGTGGTTTGTACTCAATAATGTAAGAAATCATATGGAGTTGCAATCTAAAATTGGCATGGCTAATCAAATGTTCTCAACCTCTCCACCTTTCACCTTCGGGTGCTACATCATTTCCATTGGCCTCCCCATTTGTAGCATTTCATGGATCTCTTTATGGCCATCAAGTTATGTTCTGAGATGGAATATTCATTCCATGATGTTCCATTGTTATATTTTATTCTACTTATCATTTTTGGCAAAGAGCATTACCGACGATATCCCTATGTTTTCAGTGTTAGGAACTACGTTGAAATAGTTGGCAATGGAAGTGTTAATTTTCCCAGGCTTTTACTTCTACATATCTTTTAGGTGGGTCAAAGCACACATCATAATTACGTCACTATCGATACTAAGAGTGCATATGTTTCCCCTCTCACTTATATAAGACTGTCATGGGATATTTCACATCGAGCTCCTGTAATGTTTCACGCACCTTTTCAATTAAAATTCATGAAGCAATTTGATTGTTTCTTATTATTTAATAGCAAACCATGAAATAAATTTTTGAATTATATATCAAGCAAATTTACAACAACACTTAACATAAAGGTTAAAAAATATGGACGTCTACAAGCTTCCCTATCTATAGGGGGTGGTGAAGTATTTGTTATAAATGCATCCATTATATCCCCTCCTATCATGAGCCCACCTCTCCACCCAAGACACCAATGTGGCTAATAGAATACTCTCAGCCTCGCCACCATTCATCTTTTGGTGTTGCATCATTATACACATGATTTTCCTTCTAAATTTTTAAACAATGTTGAAGATTCAATTTTATAATTATTGCTCTAGGATTTTGACTTATGCAATAGCTAGAGAATTTTTTGGATTGCTTGTGTGTCAAGTGTTAATGTTCCCTATGTTCTAATGTATATTATGTATATTTTTTCAATATTGGTGTAAGTTATCACATGTGCATTCAAATTTCACAATCAATGACAATCTATGTGGATGTACAAAATATATCAAACAGTTGATTTGTAGGAGGTGGTGGGTAAGACACCTTCCTCACCAAGGTAGAGGAAATCAAAATCAAATTCCTGTAACGACAATGTCTCACATGGGTGAGCCCTTCTCTACTCCTTAATTGGTGCTCCTAGTTTTGAGATCTCAGGGGTGAGAACTACCTCACACAATTTTATTATCACAATCATTAACAAAGTGTCCTAGAGGAAAGAACACCCCTTCAATGTTTCTCCAAATATTTATGTCTCCCAATCGGTGCTTCCTCCTTTTACCATCAAGTGATACAAATTTCTCTTTCTCTTGTGCTTCAATAATAACATCTTTCCCCATATTCAATAATCGATCTTCTCTCCTTTTCAAAATAATGTTTCATTGTACTTTATTCTATATCTTCACTCTTCTACATTAAAGGGTGTATTTCCTTCAAAAAATTGGATTTTAGATCCTTCTATGCATTGGAAATAGTTTTTTCCTTTGTTCCCATCCATTATACCTAGGTATATTTTTAAATCCTACATCCTTCATCAATCTCCTTGCCATTCAAACCTAACTCCATAATACATACTTCTACATAGATGTTTGATATAAGAACATAAGTTCTAACCTCATGTGATTGAAGTATTTACAACCATAGTATGCTAAAATTACAGGGATACATGT
This sequence comes from Taxus chinensis, assembly GCA_019776745.2. Classification (NCBI taxonomy): domain Eukaryota; kingdom Viridiplantae; phylum Streptophyta; class Pinopsida; order Cupressales; family Taxaceae; genus Taxus; species Taxus chinensis. Next base: position 4,109,086 of record CM034153.1, read on the forward strand.
TAATAAAACTAAAATGAAGCATACATGGTTAGGGTATGTTCCATGAGACCACATCTCTTTGACATGTTTTGTCAAATAGTTGACTTCCATTGTGTATGCTTCCATGTTTTTCATACATGTCTATCAAGCCATTCACAACTAAGACATCTGACAAAAATCCAATTTCAATTACATTTTAATGGATGTCCATACCATGTTCTAAAACTCCCATTTTGGGACATTTTGGTTCTAAATTTGTGTTTTATCTTTGGATCTTAATTTTTTTACATGATTTTCCTTTACAGGTTCAATCCCAAAATAAATTCACCCCATTGTTCTCCCATGCCATAATTTATTCATTTCTCTCCCCCTTCACCTTATGTGCCACCCTTCTTCCCCCACAAAATTTTCACTCTTGCAAACTCAACTTCCCTGTTGCATGCCTTTTGGTGTCTCCATTACACAACCCACGTGCAATTGCTATTTTATTTGGACTTTCACAATGAATTATAGTTGTATGGGTATTGACATTACATGAAATTAGTATGACATTGCATGTATCCAACATGATATTACTACCAAAACCTCCAACGTGGTAGGCCGCATTCGCTTCACCATTCCTCCAAATGCACCAAATACACCCAAGGACCCCTCCACCACCACTTACAAGGTTTTTCTTTTGTGATTTTGTTGTGTGGCTCAATATCACTCTCCCACCACCAACACCAAATATATTTATTATTTGTCTAATTTTTTAAATTTGTTTCTAAAAATTCAAAAGGAAATTAGTTCATTTTCACACCATATATTATTCCTTGGTGTAATGACTATTTAAACCCTCCACCACTTCATTTTAAAAACATTTTAAAGGTAGGATATTTTTTCAAAAGACTAAGTTTTTTTAAAAGGGGGACATTTTTCTGAAAAGGGGTCCTTATTTTTAAGAATTAAAAAAAATTGGGGGATGCACATTTTTTTTTCCTTTATTGGCATGTTTTTAGAAGATATTTGGACACATTATTAGCGGTATATTTTTGAAATTTCACAAAGGGACAAGGAGATGTTTTTATCGTAAGTCACCTTTTGTATTTATTATTGTTTAGGGGTATTGAGTCTTCCATTTCTCCCTATCTTCTTCCTCATTGTGATGGTAACATTCTCATTTGAGCTCCTTAACACCTCCAACTATGACATGTGGAAGACTAAGAGGCATACGATTTTGTAGAAGAAAGGTCTTTAGGGAATAATTCTTGGTGACATTCCACATGTTACTGATGAGGAAGATATTGCTTGGATTAAGTCTCTTAAAAATTAGATCTTTGGCCTAAGTACTCACTAAAAATTGGAGGAGGAGGAACATGAAGAGGTGTAAAAGGAGAAAGTGCCTCATTTGTATCACCATCAAGAAGTAGGGCATCACTAAATTAAGCAAAATCTTAGTCCTCGCCACTTGCAAATGATAAATCCTCACTCAAATGAGGATAAGGAGATGAAGGAATGATATTTGTGGTAGAACTAAAATATAAAACCTTGGGAGGAATAGGAGGTGGCGAAACCTCAACTATGTCAGTGTCATACAATAAAACCTCACTAACAAGAGAAATAAGTGGAACAAAAGGAGATTGATTAAAAGAGGAATCAAAAGATTTAAAGTCCTTGAAGACTCATTTGTATCCATATATAATGTTGCAAAGCTATCCCAAACTCCCTTTGGTGGCGTGGCATCTATAACATAAAATTGTAGATTATATGAAACATCGATTGTTATGGATGAGGCATTTTCACCATCTATTCTTATGACATGGAAAAAGTTCCTCCACCTCCAACTCCTTTTGTTTTTGTACCTTTTGATTTGGATATTATTATTGTTGTTGCTACGACATTTGTTTCATATCCCACATTGGATCCTCCTACTCACATGTATGGGTCCTTTGCAAAACGTACTCTTAGATTTTGATCTCGTATACTCTTATCTATGGGCTACACTGATGGAGGTATTGAAAGACCCTCATACTATAAAGTATCTCTTATTTATCCTATTCTTTGGCATAATTTCCTGAACATCAGTTTTTCTGTAGGTGATGTATCTTGGGGACATCTTTATCATAAAACTCCCATCTTTGTACAATCTACTCTTCAAGAGGATTTGAAGCAACACACGATCTCTCCTTTTTCTTCTCATGTTGGTGATTAATCCATTCCTCCTACCACACACCCACAAGATTAAAATTTAGGTCTTTTATGCTATGGTCTATTGGATACTCTACTTTTGTTTTTACAGCATCAAGCAATCCAAGTTGAATGCAACTTTGACGTAGGCATATTCTTCATTTTTGAAGAATCGCCCAATACATTTAGCACTTCTTCTTCCAAGAATAACATGTAATTTTTATGAATATCTAACCATTTATACAAATGGTTCCTTACATTCTTTCCATCTGTGTAATATACACACTACTCATTTTTGTGTGGGGTGAAGGAAGCTGGACTTGGGGGGAATCGCATGAAGTCATTCCCTCCTCTTTATTCTTTCTTTATTTTTCCTTTTTTATTTGTACATGGCTATCTAATATGGCCTCTCTTTTTTTAATCCTCCCTAATTATTCGCTAAAGGGAAGGTGTTAGAGTATTATATTGTTCACACTAGGTTGGCTTATTTTCTAACTAGCTTGTTTCTAGATGTGTTCACACTCAACAAATGTCTAAGCTCTAATTAGGGAGATTAGAATAATCATTGTCCTTATGGAGTCATTAGGTATTTCTATATGAGGAAATTTATAAATATGACACTTGTCGCAAGATCCTCTTGGGGATATAACCCTTCAGACATCGCTCGATCCTATTATTGACAACTCCCACGGGTGAGAGAGCATTGCATGAATGGAAAATCCTTTGTAGCTATTTTACAATCTCTTAGGAGAAATATTTTTACATTTTTAATAAAAATGAAAATGTTAAGTGTTTTATTTGGTTGAAGCATTGGTATTGTGGTTGTGTTCTTCTAGATATATCTTATGGATGTGTTAGTCTCTTACTCACTCATATATTTTGTGTCTTAGATGCACAATCCCTACCCACGAGAAAAAAACTTGATAATAAAATTTGTGTACTTCATCGCCAATAAGATAACCTTAGGATTTGATCTATTTATTTTAATCCTCGAGTTTAGCCTCATCCCATTCTCATTCTTGAATGTGTATGGCCATTTACTAATGAGATCAACCAAAAAGAAGCATGTAGTTTCCATAGGTAGTCCAACCATAATTCAATCAATTTAAGGAGAATGTCATTAATCGGGAACTCCTTTATTTGGTGTTTTTGAAATAATTTATCGATATGAAAAATTAGGTGTTTCCACCAGTGCTCATGAGACTAGGTCCCTCTACATTGAATGGTGCAGCTCCCATTATTGAATATAAACCAATATATTCCTATCTAAATGTTGTGGGTTGACCAAATGGGTCAGGGATCGCACACAAACACTTCCTTGAACATGTGACAAAGTGCTTGTAATTTTAGAAGGGCTCTCCACCGAGCTGTTTGCGTGAGTTGTTTGAAGAGTTATGACCGAGCTCTCTGAGCCCCTGGCGAGTTACCCACAGAGTTTCCAACCGTGTTGGGCCATCCTCCAAACCGAGCTTTGCATTGGGTGACAGTGAAAAGTCCAGACCGAGCTGATTTGTTGAACACGACCGAGCCCACACAAGGGCCTCTCTTCAAACAAACCAAACCAATCTCTTTGCAAACATTGGCGAGTTTTTCATTGAAACGAGCTATGTGCACATATAAACAATGGAGCCGAGTCACTCCCTTGTCTAGTGTCGATCACACCACCGTGCCATTAACAGAACTCCTGAGCGAGCTCTACACCGAGCTGGTGGCTTGTATTAAGACCAAACTACTGCAAAACAACCCTACTGGTCGAGCTGGATGTTGAACGGGTAGAGGACGAGCTGTGTTTCAATTCAAAGCCGAGGTCTAACCCTCCATATTAGGACCCTGCACAATAATAAATCAACAATAACAAAACAGCGGCGTCGATCCATAAGCAGCGGTCACAAATCATTCAAACGGCAGTTTATACTCCCTGCACACTAAACAAATCAAAAGGCAGAGGAGTACAAACGCAAAAGCTAAAAGATATATCCAGATCCATTTATTACGTGACCTAATTCGCCACTCCTCTATGTGTCAGCCACGTGGATCATCAACAAGGAGGCACGCCGACGTTTTCACAGGTTGGTCATGTTTTAAATTTATTTAAATTTAGATTACTTAATTTTATATGCAAAGCACATTGATCGCTGAAGTAGTTGACTAGAAAGCATTGAGAAGAGGAGATCAACAGTTCAACTCCAGCAGTTTTCAATAAATTTGATTTGGAGGCACACTTAGCAAGCCGGTGAAAATAACAGGAAAACCATCGCTAAAGCACATAACCATAACTAAATCCCCTACCAACGTTATAGGAGAAGACCCACCCTTTTAGGGTATTTTTTTTCTCCCATATCACTTAAAATTTCATTCTAAATGTCTTTTTCTAAAGAAGGTGTACCTAAAATTGCCATATTCAGCTTCTTTTTTTTTTTTTTTTGGTTGTTTTTCAGTTTCTAAGTCGCATTGAGCTCTGCAGGCCATTAGGGCCTCGCAAAAAAAACAATTTTATCTGTCATTTAATTTTTCTGCATAGTGGATGTAATTATATATTTTCAATGGATTGTAATAATTTGCAGGTTGTCATATTCAACTATAAATATTGTAACTGATAAAAAATGACAAAGAATTGTAAACAAAATAAGTGAAATTTTGGTTCTGTAACACTGATGAGATCTTCAGATCTCTTTCGTAGTGTTCAATATATATAGTGCCTCTGGGAATCACTTGCGGCTAAAGTCGTCCTGATTACTACTGCACTTGACACCTAATACAACTGCAACAACGTCGTCTGGGCATTGACCCTATAAATCGATGAGGAGTAATAAGGACACAGTGCACACACTTTGAGCTATCACATCCATCTGTGACTGATTGCACGACATAAATCCAGACACTAAAATTATCTAAGTATATAGCGAAATTATACACGCATATGAGGATATTTCTTTGAGTCGGTGTCAATAATCTTACATACCCCTTTCAGTATTGCCTTGGTACCACGTATCGAATTCTTTCATGTGCGTTAATTCCTCTTTCACATACTGTTGAGTATATCGAAAGGGTGAGCTTCTTTCGCGTATAGACGGATATATTAGAAGGGCACGTATATAGAAAGGTTTGGTATATCAAACTGATGGTATATAGATTGGGAGACCATATACATAGAGTGATAAGAACCTTACTCTTTTTTAGTGAATTTATAAAATGGGCACCAATGCCCCCAAGTTATTTCTTCCAGACTCACAACTCCTAAGAGGAGATAATTATGTTGCATAGAAGACTAAGATCAAAACAAAACTTGAGTTTCATGAGATATGGCCTGTTGTGAATGGTTCCACAACCATATCATCGGATGATGTAGCTCAACAAAGAAAGTTTGACAGGGCTAATTAGAAGGCCAAAGTCATAATCATGTTCACAATGTCTAATGAAGTACAACCCCACATTCGAGATGCCACAATAGCCAAAGAAGTGTGGTATAAGTTGAGCACAGTGTATGAGGCCAAAAAAAAGAACACATATTGAATTTGTAGACTCCGTTACACACACCAAAATTCAAACAGAATGAGAAAGTAGAAGCTTTCTTAAAAAGAGTTACAGAATTAAGGGCTTCACTTCTAGCCCTAGGAGAGGAGTTCACTGATATAGCTCTTGTTCCCATTGTTCTAAGTGGACTCCCTCCTTCATATCGCATTTTTGTGACAACACTCAACTTGTCATCTTAGATAGTTTCTTTTGACAAGTTAGTGAATCTACTACAACAAGAAGAAGCAATGTACAATAAAGATGATGAAGAGGAGTAGGCACTATCTTCTCATCATAAAGGAAAAGGAAAATTTCATTCCTCTCAAAAGTCCCAAAAATAACATTAGCATCAGCACGGGGACAAGAATAAGAATAAATGTCCTATCTGCAACAGAGGACATGATATAAAAGATTGTTGGTACAATACATATAAGAAAGGTTCATCAAGTAATTTTGGACCTCAAAATCAACAATATCATAAGGGACAGTCACACTACAATCATGGGCAAAAAAAGGGGAACTGGCGAAGAAAACCCCATCAACAAGGAAATATAGCTCAGCAAGAAGAACATTCAAAAAATGAGAACTTCTTGTATATTACTCGTTCCAGTGAACCATCCACGTCATCTAGTGTTGTTTGGTATGTTAATTCAGGAGCCACTCAACACATGATTGGGCACAGAGACTAGTTTACTACAATGAGGGACACACCTTCGAAAAATCATGTTTCATTAGGTGATGATTTTGCATACACAGTACAGGGGATTGGGAACATTTCTCTACCTCTTGGTTCACGAAATTGTAGTCTATCAAATGTATTATATGTCCCTAGGTTAACAAAAAATCTACTATCTATGAGTCGTCTTCTAGATCACAATCTGAAGATTGACTTTGATAGTCATTCTGGCAAGAAAGTGTGTTTGACTCGAGAAAAATCAAGAGGCTCAAAAATTATTGCAAAAGCCTCCAATGTGGGATGTATGTTCCTGCTTGACTTTGTCCATATAAATGGTCAAGCATTTGTGGCTAAGAATTCTTCATCAACACAGTTGTGGCATCAGAGACTTGGTCACATCAGTTTCAAATATCTCAAAACACTTCACCAGTACAACATGGTGAGAGGTTTGTTATCTCTCTAGAAGGATACAGATAAGTGTCCTCACTGCCTAGCAGGTAAACAACACAGATCTTCATTCTAGAAGAGTACTTATCAAGATCATGGTAAGCTTGATCTCGTTCATATCAATCTTTGCATTCTGATGCAACCGATTCATTCTAGATTTCAGTACTTCATGCTATGTTTTGATGATTATTCAAGGAAAATGTGGATATTTTGTCTTCGTAAGAAAAGTGACACTTTTGAGAACTTCAAAAAGTGCAAAGTGGCGGTAGAGAACGAGACTAGTCATCACATAAGATCTCTCTGCTTAGATCGAGGGGGGGAATTCACCAATAATTATTTCAAAGCCTACCTACAAGCTCATGAGATTCGTTGACAAATGCCTCCTCCACACACACCATAGCAGAATGGTGTTGTTGAGAGAAGAAACCATACTATCATGGAAATGGTGCATTGTATGATCGATGATTCTAGACTAGCAAGGACATTTTGGGCAAAAGCAGCAAAGACAATAGTTTATTTGTTGAATAGAGTGCCCACAGTTGCTCTTGATGGAGTGACGCCACATGATGCATGGTCAAAGCGGAATCCATCTGTTACACGCCTTAGAGTATTCAGGTGTAAAGAAAGTATGCACATACCCAAGCAGAACAGAAAGAAGTTGGATATGAAGTCACATAAACTCATATTTGTTGGTTACAGTGAAGAGACTCTTGGGTACAAATTGATGGATCTAAAGACTAGGAAAGTCTACACCAACAGAGATGTTGAGTTCTTTGAGAAGAAGGAAATAGAGACTCCCTCTCCAGATTCAACTAATGTAGATATTTCACCTGTTGTAAAAAACAAAATCTGATGTTCTTGTTGATGATGACAGTGATGATGGGTATGGTGTTGATGATCAGACAGGACCACAACCCACGGAAGCAGTACAACGTATGCCCAAGTGGTATACTAACATGATACGAGATGCAAAATTAGATGTTCCACCGAATACATCCACCACTGGACCACAGACTCACAGTAAAGCATGAGAAGAAGTAAACTTTGATTTAATGAGTAGATTTGTTGAATCTGTTGAGCCATCTACTGTCCAGGAAGCCCTGCAGTTGAAAGCTTGGAAAGATGTCATGGATGTTGAATATCAGTCAATAATGAAAAACAACACTTGGCAGCTTGTCGATCTTCCACCACAAAAGAAACCCATTGGTTGCAGATGGATATTTAAAACAATGTACAAAGTAGATGGGACCATAAACAAGTATAAAGAAAGACCAGTAGCAGAGGTTTAGGCACAAAAAGAAGGCATAGACTATGAGGAGACATTTTCCCCCACGGCTAAGATCAAAACAATTAGGATGATTTTTTCTCTAGCTGCACAGTTTGGTTGGAAAGTCCATCAGGTGGACGTAAAAAGTGTCTTTCTGAATGAAGATCTACAAGAAGAAGTCTACATGACTCAACCTGAGGGATATCTTGTACTTGAAGAAGAAACAAAGGTATATATAATCAGGAAATCTCTGTATGGCCTTAAATAGGCACCCCGGGCTTGGTACATCAAAATAGATGAGCATCTCGTACAACATGGATTCATTAGAAATCCATATGATCCCAGTCTCTACCTCAAAAAGCAAGGGGGGAGACTTTGGTTGTTGCTGTTTATGTCAACGATCTAGTCATCACTGACAGTTCAATGAAGATGATTGATGCAACGAAGAAATATCTTAACCAATCATTGGACATGATAGATCTCGGGCTCATGCAATTTTTTCTTGTATTGTATTGTCCTCTCAATTTTCTCCACCCTTTCGAATCTAATTTCGTGAAAATTGGAGCCTTGCCATAGAAGAAATTCGTGTTTTAAACTCCTAAGATGCTAATTTTCATTTCCCACGACGTTTTTAATCAAAATTTCCTCAGTCTGCTACCGTTAAAACATTTTACCTATTTTCAATGGATGGGAGATGATTTTATTTCTTCTTTTATGCGTTTGGAATGTGTGGGACCTTGCATCTTTCGTTTTTAACCTTTTTGTAGAGAAAGAAATTCTTCATCGGGAGCAAAAATGGCGTTTTCCCATTGCCTACAACTTCCTAATTTCTTTTCCCCATCAAATTCTTACTTGAAAAGGTGAAGCTACGCATTTGCTTCTCATTGGATGCGGTCGGATAGGTTTCTTTTTGAACTTATCACTTTTGGTGATTTTGGAAAAAATGTCAAATTTGCTCTGCATCCCCGTCGGTCCCTAATTGGCTGGAGTAGTTTTGGCGGAAGTTCGGGGTGATGGATCCATTTTATTCTTTAAGGCATTACGGCGAAAGGGTGAAAATTTCTAAAATGACCCGCATCCCCGCAGCGAATCAGATAGGGACACGTGGCCATTTTCCAGTTCATATGCACTTTGGCAGACTGGCGGGGGACTTTAGGAATTTTAGCTTTGTTTCCACAGAAGGCGCAAATTTCTAAAATGACTCGTGGTCCTGCCCATGCGAAAGGATAAATTTCGAGTTGAAGCTCGCAGCAAATCAGAAAGGGACACGTGGCCTACGTTGAAAAGTCAAATGGTGAGGGCATGGACTTTCGGGGGAAAGGTTAGAATTTTTCTCCTTTTCAAAAGTGGATAAAGTATAAAACTGAAGTGCTTTCCCGCAACTAGTCAGGTGATGCCACATGTTGAAGAATGAAATCGGAATAGCGGGCCTACGGAGGAAATTGAGAATTTGAGCTTTTTTCGCCAAAGGGTTAAAATGTTGCAAATTGAGCCGCAACCCCTTTTCCAATCATGGTGTGCCACGCGTTCACATTGAAAAGTCAAAGCGTGCCGGTGGAGGTTTTTGAGAATTTGAGCTTTTTGTTAAAAAGAGTTTAAATGGCAGATTTGAACCGCATTTCCTCAGCCACTCAGATGGCACCACATGTCCAGCCTTTAACGGAGATGCGAAGGGGCGGAGCAAAATGAGAAATCACGCTTTTTCTCCCAAATGTCAGGAAATGCAAATTTCTCCCCCAGGGTCGTCATTGCTTGGATCTTGCCACGTGTAGGGTCCAAATTTAAAGGAAAAGGGGGAAAAGATAGCCAAATGCACTCATCTGGTTTTTAACTCCATTAACGAACTAGATCTCTGCAAAACACAAAAAATGGATCATTCTTCATTCTTATTTCTCTGTATCCTTGTCATTTATCCATGAGATGAATTTTTGGTTTATTGCGGAGCCAAATCGATAAGTTTAAAGGGGTGTAAAGTTTGATCATCAGAAAATAGAGTTTATCGGGCACATGCAATAAAAAGTGAGAAAACTTACCAGTAAGCACTTGAGTGCTATGAAAGTGGTTAAAAGGTAGAAATGGCAGAACCACGTGAAGAAGAAAATCATGAGATTCCCCCTGCTAAAGTAATCATGCTCGAATTGACGAAATATTCGTCTTTTTGAACCTTCGGTTTTCATGAGTGCATTTGTTTCATGTCACTTTCCAAAAACGGATCTGCAACAAACATTATTCCTTTTGGATATTCTTTTCTTGGGGAAAAAGTATGGATGTACACGAATTGTTATAAGAACATGGTTTTGGCCATGGAAAAAATGGGATTCTGGTTTTTCTGGGAACGTTGTAAATTTGGAAGTAATTCAATACAGAAGTTATTTCTTTCTTATTTCCTCTATTATCTCTCTCTGTCTCTACCTGATTCAGTGTATCATTTGTTTTTTATTCAATAGAAACTTTGTGTTCTGGTCTGTGTAATCTTTAGAACTTTGTGTCTGCAGATTTGCATCGGTGGTGAAGTACTTAATCATTTTCTATATTTTCTTGGTTCAATGTGAGTAGGGAGATACTCTATTATCTATATTTCCCAAAAGCATTGTTGTTTTCTTCCTTCTCCCATCTCTTTATTCTTCCATTCCTTCTGATTGATAATCTTTTGAGTATGAAAACACTCCGGGATACCAAGATCCAAACATTGATAGTTATAGATTTGTACATTTGTTTTTCCAGCTTTCAATAAGGGAACCTCTCCCATTAAAGAGGAGGGACATGTTTGTCCCCTGACTGTGGTTTCTATCTTTGTTCCATTCTGAAACCCAACAGATTGGAAGTATGATAGAAAGAGAATCACATATTTGTTTCTTAGTTGAAGTATACTAAGACAACACTCAAGAAATTTAGGATGATGGATTACACACCTATTGCTACACCCATGGAGATGAGACTACAGTTATCTCATTTAGATCCATCTCCTGAGGTAGATGCAACTCTCTATCTACAATTGATTGGGAGTCTCATTTACCTAACTTATACTCGACCAAATATCAGCTTTGTAGTAAGCTATCTTTCCAGGTTCATGCAGGTACCCAGAGTTTGTCATTAGAAGGAAACAAGGAAGATCTTGAGATATCTCAAGGGTGTAGTGTGTAAGGCCCGTAAAACAACCCACTTGAGACTCAAGAAAAACCTAGGATTAGTTAGGAAAATTATGGAATATTTTTTTTTTGTTTAAAAGTGTCTACCACAAGGTTACAAGACAACAGTTGCCACAACAAGTTTCCAAGTCAATTCTAATTTACTATATTATATTTTTCCCTTATCAATAATTATTAAAAGTCATAAGTTCAAAACTTATGGTTAGAAAGTTCAATTAGGTTAAGAGGGTAATTTCTCACTACACCACTCTCTAACTAGCTTAAAAGATTTAACTTGATTTTTCTCAAAATTGACACACTCAAAACTTCCCTAAATTATTCCCATTAGATATGAAATTTCCTCACCTTTCCAGTGATATAAAGAAGTTCTCCTAACTCCTCATATTTTTCGAATTATGGGCCAGAGGACCTCGGAAGGAAAATTTTCCCAAGATCAAGCTTGCGGGCTTGGGGAAGAAAATTTTCCCATGCGCGGACCAACGGGGCGGGGAAGGATTTTGGCACATTTTCCCTTTTCAGGAAAAAAATTTGATTTTCCTCCACGTGCCCGTGAGCCCGAAGAGGACACGTGTCAGGTTTAAAAAGCTCTGGCGGAAAGTCGGGCCGTTGAAACGATTTAAGACATTACGTCTTTTCGGCTGAAAAGCGCTAAGGGATCAAAATTGTCCACACCTCCACCGACGCCCAAGGCACCACGTGTCAAGCAATGATTGGTTGCGGGCCATCAAGCCGTGGGAGCAACTTAGTAAAATTTGAATTTTTAAAGAAAAAGGTTTAAAGGATTGAGAATCTTCACGCCTCCGCTGACGCGTCGTGAAGACACATGTTAGCCATCCATTAGCTGCAGGTCGGCGGGCCGGTGGGGAAACTTAAGAAAAATTTCTAAAAAAATTCCAAAACACAAAAGGAAAAAGGAACCCACTCCTCCGATGATGCCTCACGACACCACATGGCAGCACCTGATTGGTTGCAAGCCGGTGGGGAGGCGAAGGAAACATAGAAACTTTTCCCAAAAATTTCTGAAGCACTAAGTTTAAAAAGGGATCCGCTACTCCGCTGACACCTCGTGGTGCCACATGGTAGCACTGGATTGGCTGCGGGCTGGCAGGGAAAATTAGGAAAATTTTCCCTAAAATTTTAAAAAGCTAAGTTTACTGTTGTGGGCCCGTGAAAGGCAACCAAAAGGCAAAAGCGGGGCGGTGGGTCCGCGGGGAAAATTTTTCCAAAATTTCTCTTTCGGACTTAGGTGATTTTTTGACAAAAAGAAAGTTATGCGGGTTAGCGGAGCGGCGGGGGAATTCATTCCTTTGGCATTATTTAACCAAAAGAGCTAAGGGAAAATTCAAGCCTGCGGGTCTGCCAAGGAAAATTTTCCCTAAAATTTGACAGTTAAAAAATATATATTTTTCTGACGCCAAATGAAGAAAAAACTTTAGAAGGCCATAACTTTTGATTGAGAGATCTGTTTTGGGAAAACGAGGAATTTTTGGAAAGCTATTAATGTCCTCTTTGCACATTAATCATTAATTTTTCATTTTGATAAAATTTAAAGGATCAAAATTGTGAAAACGTTCTGCAGTCTCTTACAGTGCAAACTGGTAAATTTAACTTATAAAATTTGTTCAATTTGATCTTCTTCCTCTCTCAAAATGTCAAAAATAAATGGAGCAATGTTCTTAGAAGGATTTATGATGTATTTGGAAGGTAAGTTTGTTTGATTGATTCCCAATTTGAAAAAATTACAGTTTTGACAACAAAATGGTTTGAGCCTGATTTTGCTAAGTTTTCTAAGAAATTTCTTAAGGGTTTTTGTCTAATTGGATTCATTTATATCATGTGAAGTTTAATTTAATATTTCATTTGTTATTTATTTGTTGTGGATTCGATCTGTGTATTTTGGGACAAAATATTTTCCAGTTTGAAACCATAAACAAAGATCAATTTTGAATAGATCTATTTTCCATTTTTCATCTTCTAAGTGTTAGAATTCATTCCATTTCAAATATAATACCTCAAGTTGATTCAATTCAACTTTTCAAAAGCTAAAATACATTCTTGATTTCTAAATTTCACATGTTTCAAAAGACAGAGTATTACATTTCCTTCATTCGCATTTCTTTCTCTCAAAGAGAGATTTCAAATACATCTAAATGATCAAATTCAATACTATAATGCGAATTGAGAAAGGTAATGCAATCATTTATTGATTCCAAAATACAACTTTACAACTTTTCTTTCATTCATCAAATTCCTCATACAGAATACAATTCTTTCACATTCCTTCAAAGGCCAAAAATAGAGTTTATCTCTTTCACATCACAATATACAACTTTCATAATCAACACAACATCTTTCCATTACAAAACATTTACAAGTTCATCCACTTCAAGTGGGCAAGGTTACAATAAAATTTCATTTCACAAGGGACTATCAAACTATCTTTTTTCCATTACATTAGAATTTTATTTCCAAAACAGAATACTATCTAATCCAATAAGATTACAAGTCATCCACTTGAAGTGGGAAAAAGATTTCGCAAAAGGAAGTTTCACAAAGGACAGCCAACTCTGTCTTCTTTCACAGCTCCAAAACTACAGTATAAATTTCCATCATTCTATAATTTGATCACAATAGAATAGGGGGAAAGGCAACGCTCTCCACCCAACCAAGACATTCAATGAAAATGAGAAGCCATCCTTCTTCATTGGTCCCCAAGCCCCAACCATATTGCAATTAAAGATTTGATTCAACTCATGGCAACAAGGGCTTCCACAACACACACACACACAAGCAGCATTTGTTTCACATATAAAAACATAGTCCAAAATAGAATGTAGTTTGTAACTACATTAAAAACATCACAAACAAAACTAAGGCTTCATCAAGCAAGCCAAAGGAGCAAGAAACTATGGGGGATGCTACTTATGCCTCCCAAAGGGGAAATGGGTATCACCACCTGATTACAACCCACCAAAATATAGTATATCAAAGTCCTAGCATGCCCTTATGCCTCCCCCAAGTACCCCTTATGGCACCCCATAACGAGTAAAGAAATGCAAGCTATTTCTTTGTAAGGTGGAACCCAAATCCCAACTCCTTCCACACTTATACCTCCCCAAAAACACTTGTGCCTCCCACAAAAATAACCCCATAGTCTTCTCCTACACCATTCCTAAGCCATCTACCCAAACATCCCATAACATGCCAAAACATTCACAACAAAACAACATTTACATTCATAAAAGAAGGGCATTTCAAGAGCCAAGCTCTTACCTCTCCATGATGAAGTTGTTCCGAATTCCAAAACACCAAGCTCTATCCCAATGCAAGCAATCCAAAACAGCCAAGCACAAGCATGCAACAATCTTCCAAAAACTTCTCCAATGCAAGAGCTCAAAATAGCAAAAGAATTCACCCAAGAATGAAGTCTCCAAAGTGAAGCAACCCAAAACAAGGCAAGCAATTCAAATATTATAGAAGAGGGAAGAGAAGAGGATGAGGTGGATCCATGTAGGATGCCACATCACACATCCTCAACCCCAAACACAAAGTTAACTTCATTTTCCAATGCATATTAATTACATGGGTGAATAATATGACAGTGTTACTTACACACTCAAATCAAACGCATACCCCAAAGGACTGAAATTAGTAACATGTAAGAAAGTGCAATTAAAACATTCAACTTGACTTACAAAATGTACAAAGAAGGTCTAAATTTAACCCTCCAACCATAGGCAAGGTTGGTATAAAAATTTAAGAGGCATGAGACAAGTTTAACTTGTCCCACAAGTCTCCAAGATCAGCCTCCAAGGACAAATTCAAATTTCAAAGAAGATGGAGTGTTTCTTACTCCAAAATTAACTTACATATCCCTCACACATTACTTACACATTACTTACAATACTTTAAAACATGTCCAACAACTCTATTAATTACATTCTTATGACATATTTGATTTATTTATTTTAACAATATGATTACTCACAATATTTACACACCATTTAATAATTAATAAAAGGGACAATGCATCACAAAATAAACACATGCAAACATTAAACAAAGGAACCAAATAAAATAAAAAAACATAAAAATCCCTTGGTCACATTTAAAGGTGATCCCCCCATTGGAATCCCTAAAAATAAACAAACACACACAACAATACAAGTTGTCATGGTGACCTTGTTGAATTCATCTCGAACTCCAATGTGGTTGGTCTCTAATCCCCCTATGTTTGCTATGATATTTTAACCTATAAAACACAAATACCTCCTTCGGCCCCGTGGCCACATCAAAACATCCAATATAAATATAAATGTAATTCCAACATCATCTACATATATGAATCACAACAACATCTATGCAATTAACAATATCATTTGCAATTTTATCAACAACTATATCCTCATCAAATAAATTTCATTTTCTAGGTCTACTCAATATAGCCAAGTATCACATGTCCGAACAACATCTATAATATAACCATGTCAGAGAGTATATCAACATTAATATATAAAATGTCTCTAATAATCATCATGCATCATATATGAATCAGAGTCAACAATAATCCATGCTCTAACATCTAATCATCATACTAAATCAAACTATAACAATGTCCATGATATAGCCAACAATGTCATGATCAGTATCAAAATGTGTCAAAGGGAAGTGGGCACTACACAGTGGATCTTTGTCTAGAATACAAGAAGAACGATAACTTCTTGACTGGATATTCGGATTCAGATCATGTATGTAACATTGATGACAGGAAATCCACTTCTGGATTTGTATTCTTTTTAGGATCTGGACCAATATCATGGGGAAGCAAGAAACAACACTTTGTTTCTCGCTCTTCCATAGAAGTTGAATATCATGTTGTAGGTGAAGTTGTTTGCAAAGTGATATGGCTATGTCACATACTGGAAGGACTTGGAATACCAAAGGACAAACCTACCACCATGTATGTAGACAATGAAGATGTTCTCAAACTTATTCACAATCCAGTGTTTTATGAGAGAAAAAAGCACATTGAGGTTGTAACACCCACATTTCACACACAAAAATGTTTAGTTGTGGAGCTAAATTACTTTAGATTAGCATGTTATATTAAACTTGTAGGAAAGCACAGTAACCGACATCGGTTATAGAGGGACTGACATCCGTCAAGCAAGGAGGAACTGACATCAGTTAGGGATAACCGACGTTGGTTACATGTAATTGGGTGTTTTATTTAACTCACGAGAATCGGATCTAATTTTAGCATTAAAGTAGACATATTAATTGTAATTGCATGACTAAGTGTCATAAGTTTGTATGTCTATATAAGCATAAAAGCTAGGGTTTAGAAGTAAGAGGATTGTAAGAATTGATGATTATTGTGAGAATAATTGTGAGAGAGAGAATTCTTGGAGAAGAAGGAAAATCTTGAGAGAAAGAAAGTATTGTACATCTAAGAGGTGTGGAAGATTGTAAATCTTCAATTTAATATCTTATGAAAGATTTGGATAATATATTGGTTTGTTTCTTGGTGGATGTAGCCCACACTGGGTGAACTACGTTAAATCTAGTGTTGATTTATATCTCTTATTTTGTATATTTCTTCTGGTAAAATATCTGCTTGTATTGTATGTATGCTTAGATCTGATATATTATCTATACAACCTTGTCCTAACCACAACAACTGGTATTAGATCTTTGTTTGAGGGTTTTATGTGTTGACAAATTTACTCACAGAGGGTTTTCTGATTGAGTGTGAGCTATAAAAATGGTAGAAGAAAACAAATACAAGGTAGAGAAGTTTGATGGCTGAAATTATAAATTATGGAAGATAAAAATTGAGAATTACCTGTATCAAAGAGATTTTTACTTACCTTTGGATGAAAATTCCATACCTACGAAGATGATTGATGAATAATAGAAGATTCTTGACAGAAAGGCTTTGGGATCTATAAGATTGAGCCTGACAGCATCCATGGCTTCCAATATTATAGAAGCAACTTCTATAGTAGAGTTAATGAAATCTCTTGCTAATTTATATGAAAAACCTAGTGCTTCAAATAAATTTTATTTGATGAAGAAACTATTTAGTTATAAGATGCATGAAGGTGGATTTGTATCTAGTCATTTGAATGATTTCTAATCTATTGTAAATCAATTAAAATCAGTTGATATTCCATTTGATTATGAAGTGAAAGAACTTGTATTCTTATGTTCTTTGCCTGATAGTTGGGATAACTTGGTAATGATTGTTAGTAATACAACATCTGCTAATAATATTTTGAAGTTTGATGATGTGGTTAGTATAATCTTATTGGTGAGAAAATTTGTCGGGTGGACAAATTTATGGATTTCTTGCCAACGCTCTGGGAATCTAAGTCCCTCTACTTAACAGGTGCAGATGTCGTATGTGCATGTGCAAAAAAATGTGGATTTCTGTGGTGGCCTTTCGTCTAGGGATCCAACAGGGGCACTCCACTGACCCTGTGGCAAAGCTAGCAATCTCTTGCTAGGGAAGACTTTGTCTGAAAATCGGGAAAGGGGGTGAGAAATGAGAAAGGGGAACTAATGTTACAGGTAGGAAATCAAATTCCTGCACACAGTAGTTAGAAACTTCAACACATGCATTTATGAGAAGAAACAACCCTGCAAATAACAACAAGATGAGATAGATTGCAAACTCATAGTTTCTAAAATATCCTCATCAAAAAGGGTATAAAATCCTTCTTCTTGTATTGATGCTTAAACAGAAGTTTTACATAGTGTGGGAATAGAAGAAATTTGAGAGTGGAGGAAAGTAGAAGAAAATGGCTATCTCCTTTGCTTTCTCTAGGTACAATGGGTTTACAAGATCAATCACCAAACCTTTAAAATGGGAATGGCGTTACAATTTATAGAATGATAGGTGACTTATCATCTTCCTCATGACCCTCCATATGCCTTATTTCTAACTTTAGACTATTTGTATTCCTATCAAATATCTAAGTCCCTTTTATAATATCAAGGTGACTTAATTTATATTATGTTTCTAAAGTCACTTTTAAGTGACTTAAAGGCATATCAAAAAGTATAAACCCCAACTAAAAATTAGAACATTTGAAAGTGAGAGAAAGTTAGGGGGAAGAGGAGAGAGAAAGAGAGAGAAGAAGAAGAGGAGATGTCGTGATGAAGTTCGATGGTTCTCGTTCATGGAAAGCTCTGACACGACAAAGTTCTGAATGTCCCAATTTGTAAAAATTTCTCTTTCGGTGTGACTTTCTATTTTTAGTAAACGGTAATTCTTATTTCTTCTTGATCATCTTGGGGTGATGAAAATCTTCATTCAATCCTATGCACACTACCCTTACCTCGGCCGCTTCTTGGGGTGATTTACTATTTTTAGTAAGCACTCATATAAGAAACTTACTATTTTTAGTAAGTGGTCATTTTCACTGTTTTTTGCTCTGAACACTCATTCTGGCTTCCTCGTGATCTTTAATGCCCGTTGCCTTTGTCTCATCTTATTTTGATGATGACTTTCCAAACATAGCAATTCTATATAGGAAAACTTGCTATTTTTAGAAAGTTTGTTTCTAGTACTCGATTTGCGATGGAACATACTTTTCTGGACTCGTCTTTTCGTTATGATCACACCCTTCGAATTTCACATAGTTTTTCCAACTGGAATGATTGGAAATAAATTTTGGAATTTTAACCTGGTAGTGGCTTCGGGCACGAAGCTACCATGGTGGCCATTAATGGAGATTGAAACTTATAGGTCTAGGTTTTGTCTTTGTTTGAGATGAAAACAACTCCATTGCGATAGGTTTTTATTTGGAGCTCATGTGTAATTTTATAGCTCTTTTCCGTTGTCGAAATGATGGGAAATCTGACAAATGTGAGTCGGTGCACAAAGTGGGATTTTTATTGTAGAAAATGATTCAGAGCACCATTTGACCTCCCGTTTGTTGCATCGTGATCATCTTGAAAAATTTGGAAGTCTGCAAAAGATGGCACCTCGATCTAATGTGTATCTTGTGAGATACGAAGATTTCTCAATCGGGTGACTTCACGGTTATCTGGTAAAAAACCATCATTTTCTTCCTGTTCTTCATATTTTCAACACTTTTGATCACTCCTTCCCCTAAAATCGATGTATTTTCATGGACTAGGTGTTTATGTGGCCATTGTGGAGCTAGTTTGGAGCAACAATGGTGGACTGGGTGTCTGGACAATCATGCACGGAGTCATGGCAAGGTATGAAGCTGTGAAGGAGAAATGAGGGGAAAGAAACGGCTAAATGTTGGATTTAAATTTTTAAAGAAATTCACATGGAAGGGCTGAGCGCATTTTTTTGTCCCTGATTTCCCTGACTTCAAGGATGAGAGGGACATCAATTTCCACGGTGGTCGAGGTGATGTCATGTGTCCTCGATCCAACAGTAGGGGATTTGCTTGAAAAATGCACCTGGGCGCTGAAAGTCAGTCACGTGGGTGTCCAGAAGACTTCCCATAGGGGCTGGGAAAAAATTTCTATGTCTGATGTCCCTCACCTTAGGGACATAAGGGACATCAGTTTCCATGGTGGTTCTGGAGCTGACACATGGCGCTTGATCCAACGGTAAGGAATGGATGCTCCAAAAATTCACCTGGGGGTTGAAAGTCGGTCACGTGGGTGACCAAAAGACTCCCCATAGGGGCTAAGTGCATTTTTCAAGGGATGATGTACCTGACCTTAGGGACATCGGGGACATAAAATCTTGCCAGGCTCTTGGTGCTGACACGTGTCCTCCCGAAAATTGACTAACTCCTAGACCGTCTCCAAGAGGGTGACTTGGAATGATAACTTGAGCTCCTAGTGGAATTTCTTCGTGAAATTTTATATTATCTTAATAGGAAATTGCATTTTGAATCCAATGGTGGTATTCTCATGTCTTGATTCATCCATTTTTTCCCTAAAAAGCATATTTGTTATCTGAGATTCCACTTGTACCTGAGAAAAGTTGTGTACAAATCCTATGCACCAAGGTGTTGTGAAAACTCTTATTTCACCATCATATAGGTCTTGGAATCCTATTTCTTTCTATATTTATTTTTACTTCTAACTCCATCTGGAGCTCCCAAAATGTTCTTCTGAATCCCAGTAGTTGTTTTAGGCCTATGAACTGCCTAGGCTTGTGAACCCTGTTTTCACTCAGACTGCTCTGAGTCTTCAAAACTTCCTCAAACCTTCCAAAATCATTTACATCATGTTATAATGTCTTCAATTCAACTCTATGTTGAATTTGTCCCTTTCGTTCTGTTCCAGGGGGTTGATCCAGTCCTGGGAAGGCTAGCGATAGCCCTTCCTACAACTGCCTGTAGTTTGCAAATGAACTCTTGAAATCACCTAGGTGGAATGAATGGACTTTCCTAAATCACCTAGGGGGGTGATATAACATTAGTCAAGAGGTCACTTGGACTTATTAGACAGAGTCAGGGTATCTTGGAATGATAGAACTTGAAAAATTTGACACTGGGGTATAGTTGTCGTGCCCGAAAATTGTCAATTTCCTTGTTGCATGTTTACCAGATAACATCCTAGTCATGTTGGCACATCACTCAGCCTAGACTGAGTGCTCACCCAAAGCATGCAAAGGTACCAGGTCCCTCTTTAGGGTTGTTGTAACAGGATGTTAACATGATGAAGGAAGAAACATATAGATTCATAACTAATCCATCATTCTACAATGCATGCTACCCTCATATCTATGAAAGAACAAGCTTAAACAGTAATCATGATTGAATTAATAACATGCACTACTCAACTACACACAGAATGACACTTAGATTCAGCCAATATCTTCCATCTATTAATAAATACAGAAGCTCCTTACAGTATTGTCAATCTATACCAATATGTGTATGGAACTGATACAGTGATTCAGTCATATGCGTATATTCTCTATTACATATACATACATCTCATACATACTCACACAGCTCTCATACATACCTCTCTCCTTCTACTATGTACCTAACATCATATATATAGGGTGGGGACTTTCCCTTCACCACTTATCTATTCCAGAAATAGGTTGCATGCTATTGATAGCCACACGCCGTTTACAATCATAGCCACACATGCAAGTGTGCTATCTATAGTCCTCTTGCAGTTAACTGAAGTGTCAATTCTATTCTCAGCTTGTCTCCATGCATAAATGCTTTGAACCGCTTCTCCAAAGATAGACAATGTATGGCACGCACGTCTCTGCATCATTGGTGTGTTCCGCATGCCATCTTCTAAAAATAGGTCTTCATGCTCAAAATTGGCTAAGTCCTGAAATCTGAACTTGCCTTCCACGTGGGTCCTTCCTGTCCTTCCACGCCCTTGGTTCCGGGCCTTCTATCCTGCACGGACTCCTTGTGTGATCTTTGACAAGTATTCTTTGATCAACATTACCCCACACTAATCTCATTGTCGTCCCAACAATGGGTATCTCCAAAAATTGAAGGAAAGAATAGAAGAATGGAAAGAATAAGAATGAAAGAATGTAGATAAATAAAGAATTTTTATGAGGTTATTAGGCAACCTCCTTTGTATCAGTTTGCAGTATCAACTCTAGATACTCCTCCTTTATTTCGGCCTCCAATACCTGCCATTCAGTGAGTGCTTGCTCTACTTTTTCTGGGATGTCCACAGCAATGGATTCCAACTCATCCCTCACAATCTCTCCTTTCTCATTTTGCAAAACCAACACAACACTGGACATTGATGTCATTCTTCCTTCTAAAAGGTCCATCTTCTACGCAATTAGCTTTCCAAGCTCTTCCAGCTGAGTCTTGTGTGGCTCTTGTGCTACTGTCAGGGCCTCGTGCTTCTGTTTAACCATTGACAACCTTTCTATGTGGCCCAATGTCTCATCTTTCATCACTTTCTAGACCTCGTTGTTCTCTTCGAGGGTCTTGATGTTGATAAGCACCTCTGGAGCTGTGCATACATTTAAAGCCTGGTCTGCTTTCTTCAATACTTCCTGTAATGCTTGCAACAACCCTTCATAAGATGTAATTTTTCTCATCACTGATGCTTTCTCCCATTCGACATCTTGTTCTAAGCTTTCTGGTGCTTGCATACACAGAGTTTCATCTTCAAGTACCAAGTCCACCAACTTTCCCACATAGTGTATCGCTGAAGGAAATGTCTGTGGTACCTTGGCCTCCAAGTGTGGCCTTGATTCTGATTACATTGTCCCCAATCTCCTCTTTGATGCTTATAAACACCTCGTTCTTCTTCTGCGTGAAGTCCCTCTCCTATGTTATGCGTGTTATCTTTGTGTCCTTTGTCTTCAACTCCTCGCGCAGCACTCTGATCATGGCAGCTTTGTCCATGTTTCTTCTAGCCACCTCAGCAGAAACTTTCACCAATGCATTGCTGACCTACTCATCTGACATGACAGTAGGCTTTACTGTCATGTGTCTAGCTTGAGGTGCCTTCTTCAGTCATCTCGAAACGCATGACTCTTCACACACATCAAAGTCAGGCTCATCCATGTGGGTGTGCATTGACCATGATAGTTGCTTTCGAGTGTGCACAGTCACCATATCCTCATCCATTAACTCCCAGCCAAATAAATCCTTCTACGCTATCGTGCTCTGGAAGCGGGTGCAGACAATTTTCCCTGTGTCCTCTACATACCCCATGGCTTGTGGAATGTGATCTCCACTTGTCCTTATAGACATTTGCTGCTTAGGAACTTTAGCCTCCAAATTTAGGACTTACGTCTCCATGTCCTGAACATCCTCTGCAGTTGTCTCCTTGGTCTTTTCTCATCCTCTTCTTTTTCCTTTGATGCCTCACCCTATTCTTCTGTGTTCTCTGGAAGTGTAGGAGAATTAGGTGCGCTTTCCTCTGACTCTTCCACCTCCTCATTCAACTTTAGTTTCCTCCTTCTCTGCATGGTTGCCTCCTTTTGTGGAGAGAGTCTGGGTGATTTACGCACAGTGGTTGGAGTAGCACCTTGGGTCCTTGTTCTCCTAAATACCCTTTTAAACCTGTGCTCCCCTTGGACTGCATTCAAGTCCTCATCATCCCCCTCTTGTGGCTGAGGTGGTGTAACGGTGCACTCATCTTCACCCTTATTTGTAGGATGTCTCCTACCCCTATGCTCCAAACCACCACTATCTTTGTGCTCCTCCTCCTCATCCTGCACTTCAATTGGCTCTGTGGGCTTAGGCACTGGGATGTTCTCCATTGTATGCTTTCCCTTTGGTGGTGCTGGAAGTGTGAACTCACCTTCCACATATTTGTTATTCTCCATTTTTGGCTTCAACTGGAGATACACCAATGCTGCCCCCACATCTGCTACAGCCAAACTTATTGGTTTGATATTCAGTACCTCTGAAATGATCCTCTCTGTATAAGCACTTCTGCCAGGATACACATACTTCTTCCTCAACGTATGGTAGTCACAGTCTACCTTATCTGCATTGAAGACCAGTCGGCGCGTGTCTGTAAATCTATGAACAGATGCTTGGAAATACCTTGCAGTGAATGCGTAAGGAAATTTGCACCAAGGGCTCCAGACTCCATCTTTCATTGGGAAGCGCATGATGTAGAAATGTTGATATACAACAAACTGAACTTGTTTCCCTACCACTGCTGGTAGGTCCTTTGGGATGTGCCACTCTTCCCCAAATGCCACGCGGAGCCTGTCATACCACTTCTCCACCCTTTTCTTTACATCATCTGTCATGGCCCCCTTGCATAGGTACTTGCTGAATCTTTCAGCTAGGGACTTGTTCTCCATGGGGTATTCCCATACTTTCTCCTTCGGTCCATCTGGTACTCCGATCTCCATGAATACCAGTGATAGTAGAACAGCCCCAAAGTTGATCTTCCCTCCTGTGCACGCTTCTTCGACTATTTGCTCTGCAATATAGCCTGCAATGTTGTAGATTGTCCCTTCTGACATCTTACGTGCCACATGTAACCACATAGTATTTACCTGTGACCACCACTCTTGATCATTCAACTTGGTAACAAGGTGTGCTGCAGCTTGTACAACTGGACAGTTCTTCAATTTGTCTATGTCCATTCCGCACGGACCCTTCAGGTACCCCAACTCCTGTTTGGTCTTTACAATCATGAATTTATCTATAAGGTCACCTTTTATATCTTCTCCTATGGCCTTCAGACCTGTAACTGATGAGACAAGTGCAGATGAGATTCTAACTCTACGTCCTGCAAAGTAGAAGAAGTCTTCATGCACCCTGCTCATGAGCCACTGATACAAGGGCTCATACTTCCCAAAATATGGAAGCTCATACAACTGGTAGACCCCAATTCTCTTCAAAATCTTCTCACCCACATCATCATAAACTGGCATGTCATCCGCCGTGTGCTTGTTCATTCTAGCAGTGAGCAAGGAATCAAGCTCCTTCTTGTTCTCTGAAGTCCTGTGATTGTATTCACTCACTTTTCTCTTTCTGATGGGTGAATCCCATTCTTGGCTGATGATGACTCCTTCTAGATATTACATCTCTAAAAAATGGCTTTTGGGTGCCATCTCTTCCTCCTCGATGACCACCTTCTTCTTTCCTTTTACTGCTTCTGTAGATGCCTTCTTCGGTGCCATTTTTACCTTGCAAATGTCTCCTCTTCAACTCTACAACTTTGTGAATCAAACCCTAG
The DNA here is from genome assembly GCA_019776745.2 of Taxus chinensis. Taxonomy (NCBI): domain Eukaryota; kingdom Viridiplantae; phylum Streptophyta; class Pinopsida; order Cupressales; family Taxaceae; genus Taxus; species Taxus chinensis. The sequence continues at coordinate 4,133,930 of CM034153.1, forward strand.
CTCGATTCAATTATGCCCTAGGTGGAAACTTTGTAACCTAACTCTTTTCTGTCTCCCTACTTCACTCAAACCCTTCACCACTGGGGATGCAAGCTTCTTGTCACACAGATCTGGTTGTCATGCTTGGTTTCACACCCTTCACACCTTAACTCGATCACTCGGCTCTTTGCACTTGGCTCTTTCTTCAAATACTCTTAGTTGCAATGGTAAAAATGAATCCGCATCCCATCCTTATATAATTTTTTCAAATTTTGATGCATTTATTGCTCCTTCACCTACCAAATATCCCCTCATTCATTGACCAAATCCATTCATTCCACGTGGTACATCTTTGTGCCCAGCTATAACCTTCTAGCACACCTTCCTACCCTCTGGTCATAGACTTCTCTTCAGTGCGCGCTCCTGCACCCAAGTACCTCATCACTGTACCTTCTCCTGGTAGCTATCATGGCCTCTACTTACCTCATGTTATACTATTCTTTCATTCATCTCCATCCTTGGTCACTTTTGAGAAGCAATCTTCTTTTGACTTAAAGCACACCTGTAGCAGCTTATTCCTTTCACCTTTCAATTCCCATAGTCTTTTTCTTGGATAACTACAACCACCCCACACTAAAAGTATGTGCAGTCCTCTACACATAAACATTCTTCATACAGTAATTAGCTTCATGCACAAGCAGTGCACTTATTACACAAAAACAACAACTAAATTGACAAAGCATAGCGACAATGAAGGAAATACATTAAGGAAATACATAATTGAAAACCTAAACTAAATGGCAATACTACCTTATTACAAACACCAAGAAGACTTATTTATAGTAGGGCTTCAGCCTACTCCCGTTAAAGTAACTGGGTAGCCGTGTTCCATCAAGTGCTTCTAACTAGCAAGCACCTGATTCAAGTATAGAAGTGATAACATACGGCCCCAACCAATGTACTTTGAGCTTTCCTGGATGGCACAAGAACTTTGAGTCATAAAGAAGTACCATTTGTCCAATCTCAAACTTCTTATCCCTTATGTTTCTGTCATGCCATGCCTTCTACCTGGCCTTTTCCTGCTTCTTACTCCATCGTGTTATGGCTCGGTGCTCATCCAGTTGAATCATCTTTTGATACGCTCTTCTAAATCTTGTTCATCAGCTAGACCTCCAGTGCACACAATGCGCAAAGAAGGTAACATAAATTCTATAGGGAGAACAACTTCCATGCCAAACACCAACTGAAATGGTGTGGCTTTGTTCAATCTCTTGTAAGTTGTTCTATATGCCCAAAGACAAGCTGATACTTTGTCATCCCAATCCTTTCTTCCAACATCACAATTTTTTGTCAAATTCTGGCTCAAAATCTTGTTGAAGGCCTCAACAGTTCCATTTTCCTAAGGATGATAAGGTGTAGTTTTATGGTGTGCAACCATAAACTCATCTAATAGGATCCTGATTGTCTCATTCAAAAAGTGTGTACCTCTATCACTTGTCAAGCTTAAGGGACATCCATATCTTGTAAGAACATTCTCCCACAGAAACCTAGCTATTGTAGCTACCATACAGTCCTTGGTAGGTGTTGCTTCTGCCCACCGTGTGAGATAATCTATGCAAGTAATGATATAGCGTGATCCAGTCCTGTGCGCGGCTGGCGAAATAGGTCCTACAAAATCAATGGCCCATTTCTCAAATGGTTCGGCACTAGTAATCGGTCTCAAAGGCATCTCATCTCTTTTCCCTGGTTTTCCTAGGCACTGACAATGATCACACGCCTTACAATATTCTTTACAGTCCTTATACAATGTCTCCCACCATAATCCAGCAAGTAGGATCTTCCAGGAAGTCACATCACCTGCATAATGGCCTCCTGCAATACCACCATGAGCTTCTTCCATGATATCCTTACGCTCATGCTCTAATACACAATGGCGTAATACTTCATCTCTACCTAGCTTGTAGAGGTCACCACTGATTAACATAAATGGTGTCACGCGTATAGCAAGCTGCTTCTTTTCTAATGCTTTCATTCCTTCTGGTGCCATACCTGTTCGTAGAAAGACAACAATGTCTTCTAATTCCATGGGCACGCGTTGTAACCTATATAACTGTGCATCTGACATTGTTTCTTCAATTGTCTATGCATCCTCTCCTGAATTGATTCTAGATAAATGATCTGGTCCAGAATTACTTTTCCCTGGCTTCACCACAACTGTGAAGTCAAACTCTTGAAATAGGAGCACCCATCTGCATATGTGCCCCTGTAAGATGGGCTTGTTTACCAAGTACTTCAATGCCATGTGATCTGTATAAAACACAAATGGTGTTGCTAACAAGTACTGTCAAAACTTGTACAATGCATAGATCATTGACAAAGCTTCACGCTCTGTAGTTGTATAATTCGTTCAGCAGGAGTCAGCTTCCTACTAGCAAAACAGATTGGATGATCTATAATACCTTCACCAGGTTGAGCTAACACAACACCAATGGCCATGCCAGAAGCGTCCACATGCACATGAAATGGTTTATCCCATGAGGGAAAGCACAGAATGGGCATGGTAGTAAGTTTCTCTTTTAATATCTCAAACACGTACTACTGCGGTTCTCCCCAATAAAATGTACCTTTCCCCTTCAGTAATTCTTCCAAGGGTGCAGCAATTTTGGCATACCCTTTTATGAATTTTCTATAATATCCTGTATGACCTAAAAATCTGCGCACCTCACTTTGACTGGTAGGCACTTCCAGGCCTAAAATGACTGCAACCTTGGCTGGATCAACTAGCAAACCTTCCTTGTAGATTATATGTCCTAACAGTATCCCAAATGGCATAGCAAATATGCACTTCTTGATGTTCAAAGAGATACTCAATTGTCTGCATCATTCAAACATTAAGCGCAGATTGTCACAATGATCTTTCACAAGCCCATATATTGTCCAATCATCTAGGTAGACCTGTAAGAAGTTGTGAATAAAATATTTAAATGCCTGAACAACTATGCATGAGAATACAACAGGTGTGTTTTTCAATCCAAAGGGCATCACAGTATAGGCAAAACTACCCCATTCAGTAGTAAATGTTGTCTTTTCTTGATCCTCCTGAGCAATCCTAACCTGATGATACCCAGAAAATCCATCTGTGAAGGAATATATTTCGTGCCCTACAACTCCTTCTAGTATTTCCTCAGTGAATGGCATAGGGAATGGATCTGTGATGCATGCAACATTCAGCTCCCTGTAGTCCACACATATCCTAATCCATCCATCCTTCTTGATACTGATCACCATTGGGCTAACCCATTCTGACTCATCAAGGGGCTTGATAATTCCATATTTCAACATTTTATCAATTTCTTCTTTTACCTTTTCATGCAAATTAGGATTCATTTTGTAAGGTCTCTTTCTAACTGGTCATGCACCATCCTTAAGTTTGATCTTCATTTCCCCAAGTGATTCATGCATGCCTTTAAGTTCATGATATCCTCGAGGGAATAAGTCCTGATAATCCCTGAGTAACTCGATGATCTTTGCTACCTCTGAGTCTGACCAGTAATCTCCAATTATGGCCTCCTTAGGCTCAGCCTCCGAACCTATATTCACCTTCTTTGTCTTCATGGGTTCGTGGTAGGCACGTGTATCCTTGTCTGCACTATCCAAGACCTCACGCACCCCATGTGAATGTTCAATATCCAGGTTCTCAACTTCCTCATCATCCATGACGTAAACCATCTTTCCTTTCTCTTTCTCAAGGCAAGCACTGTTCAAGTAGTATGGATTCCATTTCTTCTTCCTTTTCAAAACATGCTCCGAACTCTGCCTCACTGAATAATTCCTGAATATGCTCTTCTGCTTTTGCACTATCTCCCATAGTTAAGTGCTTGACAAATTTTAATGCCTCTGCTACAGGAGGTTTAGTCGAGAAGTAGTCAAAAGTCTGGATCATACCTGCAGTCAAATCTTGCCAGTTTCTAGTTTCTTGATGTAGTTCTACATATACATACCAAGTGCGTGCACATCCTTGTAGTGTAGAATACAATCTATGCACCCAGAGTGAAGGTGGTAATGCTTCCTATCCTATTGTCCAGAGTCTCTCACACTGCTGAATGTGATGCTGAACAGGTTGATCACCATGATAAGTGTAGATTTGTGTAGGTGCATTGTTCCTTATAAACCTAGTAGACAAAGTGACTCCAATCTCTTCCCAGTTTATAAGATTATCTTTGTGGACTACCCACCAGTGTGCTATTGTCCCACGCAGTGTATATACTAACATATCTCTCCTTTTAATTTGATCTATCCACTATGTTTCCATGGCCTTCAGAAATGTAGGAAGATCTTTTGTCCCTGTATACCAAGGTATTGTGCTACCTATCCTGTCGAATTGAATGAAGTCCATTCTTTGCACGCAACCACACTTTTCACCTCATGCCCTACTAATTCATATGTACCATGAGCCCAATTATCACAAGCAATACTCATAGTATCACTAATAGAATGAGAATCCTCCCACTGTAGGATGCCTTCTTTTGATGGCTCATTGACCTCTGGGTCCTGAATAGCGTGTACATAGACTCTGTTTAAATCCTCCTCACTTAGAGGTTCAACATATGGTGTAGAATTCCCATCTATCAAAGGTATCACAACCCTTTCCTCCTTGTTTTCAAAGCTGATATACCCCTTATTGAATCTCAAGTCAGCATTATTCGCATAACACCAAGGGTGTCCAAGCAGGGCTGGAAAATTGTCTGCTTCTGCAAGTGCTAATACCTCAAAATCCCTAGTGAACTTGGCCCCTTGTATAGTTATAGATGCATCTTTCAAAACTCCTATGGGAGTGGCCTTAGTCTAGTTTGCCATAAATAACACATTAGATGATGGCTGCAATGGAGGCCTCCCCATTTGTACCCATGCATCTAATGTAAGCACATTTACTTCCACACCTGTATCGATCAATATGTTGCTCAACAGCCACCCATCCACAACAACATTCAGAGTAATTTATTTGTCATAGTCAATGCTATCAGGGGGAATATTTGCATGCAGAATCTATCGTCCGGTCTCAAGACTTACATGTGGAGTGTTCCCTTTTAACCAACTTCCTAATAGTGGAATAATGTTCTCCTGGCGCAACATCTTGCACACCTCTCGCAGATCATCGATATCAGTTTGGACTGTCTCTGATGCTTTCTTTTTCTCCTTTAGGTACTATATCTCACCCTGAAGATTCCTTAGCACTTCCATGGTATCCTGGTAAACTTCCTTCTGATGAGTAGGATCTGGGTACCTTGCATGCAAAACCTCCTCCTTGGTGATCGTAGGCTTCTGGTGCAATGCCTCTCTCACGCGTGTTGCTTCATCATGTGTAGTAATCTTCACTATCAATGCCTCAGGTCCTTCTATCTTGGGCATCCACTGATCTTCTACCATGCGCTAAATTCTAACCATCATGATGCCTTTGTTTTCTTGCTTATGCTACTTACTCAGATGCTCATATAAGTCTGGCACTCTTCATAGCTATGGTTCTTTCCATAGAAAGAACATGCAATATTCTGAGGACATTCACACCTATAGTGGTCAGGAGATCCACACGTATAACATGTTCCACGAGGGAACTCACCTCTTCCTCCACCACGGCCTCATCCTCCATATCCACCATGATATCCACGTCCCCTTCCACGACCTCCTTCAAAATGCCCCTCATTCCTGTCATAGCATGTTTGATTATGATCCTAATCCTGGTGCTCATTCTTACCCTTAGAACTATCTATTATACTTGTCTGTCATACCCCAAGGTCTATAGCATCCTGGATCTGACCAATCAGCTGAAAATCCTCAGTATCATGGGTCGTGGACCTACACATTTTGAAAAATCAAGATACATTCTTCCTTATCATGCATTGTAACAAAGGACAGTGACTAGCATCATGATTCAAATGACAAATCTCACAGTCCAACAGTAATGAGCATATAGATCTGCGAGGGAAACTATCCTTGGTGTGACCTTCCACTTCACAATCTGTACACCAAATTCCTGAGCACGTTTCATGGGCTGAATTTGCTGATAGCTTCTCTAACTACTTTTCCATAGCTGCAATCTGTGCCTCTAGGAATGGACTAATGCCAGTGTCAATGCTCCCAACTACCTCAGCATGTAAAGCTACTTCCAGTGCTTCGTGGATCAGTGTATGTCTTATGTGACAGTGCCCTTCTAAAAGGTGTAATCAATCCTCCAATGAACCACTGTGCATGCTGGCTAGCGTGAATATCATAAGATAGCTTAGATAGAAGTGTCTTAAAATGAGCATCATACTCACGTACACTCTCAGTAGTGCCTTGCTTGATATCCTTGAGTGCACTTATACTCTTCTACTCAAACTCAGGGATATGGAACTCTTTTAAGAAAGCATCTCTCAATGCTGCATAATCCACGCAAGTTTGATCAGGGTCAAACTTCCTATACCAGCTGTGTGCGTGCCCCTATAATGTAGTGGTGAATTGACTTTCCTTTCACTCAGTAGTCATGATCCCTTTAGCGCGCCACAAGATTTCACACATATGCACATGTTTGGCAGCATCCTCTATACCTCTATACTCTGGGAGATGAAGAGACATCTCCATATAGATATTTGTGGTTGTTGTGGACCTTGACCACCTGATCTGGAACCTCCTGTGTTCCCTCTACCTCCAGAACCACTAGATCCACTAGAACTAGAACCACCTATACCTCCTGATCCACCACCTGTAGTTAGAATAGGGCCTGTAGATGTACTCCCCTGTGCTCTGATAGTAGTACTATACTGAACCCCTACAGTCTGTGAGGTAGTTCCACTTCAGAGGTGAATCCAACATTTTGTGCACTCACATTCTATGTGGATGATGCACCTAAGAATTCTCCTCCAAATGACATTGAATCCATCTGTCCTGCCATTGATGTACTTGATCCCTGACTTACTCCTGCTCTCCTACTTCCCAAGTTAGTTTGTTGGTTACTTGTCATACTAGATACTAAAAAACCAAGCGCAAGGGCTAGGTCACCAGGTGGATTAAGATGCGTGCCCATGGTCTAGGTAGTCTCTACTGGTGCACTTCCATGTGAGGCCGAGGGGGGATCTCTATCATGCTTTCCAAGATGGGGGAGTTCCTGATGCTCTGGCTCCACGTCTTCTACGTGAGCTATAAATCCTTCACAAGCCATCTCTCTCCTCCATGCCATACTCTCTGCAATGGAACGCTGCTTCTCTATCTCCCTCTCGTGCGCCTCATTATACTTAAGCCACCTTTCCTCTCTCTATTTCTCTACCACTAGGTCTGCCATCTTAAACCAAACCTGTTCCTGCCCTTGTACATGGAAAATTTTAGTTAGCCATCAGTTTACTCTCTAGGTTCAAAGTTACCATTAAGATCTTGATCACCAGTGGAATACCTTGCAAATATGTTCCTCTTGGATACCGCAAAAACTGGAATTCAGCTACCTCTGGGTAAGAGTACGTCAAAATTGAATATTCCAGAATATAACTATTTAGAACACCATGAAACCACGTATCCACCACGCGAGTCTAGATCAGATCAGCATCATAGAGGGCCTAAAATTCTTCCTGTGTCCAGACAAGTGCACGATACCTCCAATTCCACTGAGATGCATAAGCAGTAAGCCACTCGTATAGTTCTACTAGAAAGATAGTGAAAAATCTCTCATATAAGCTATCATACAGGTTCTGTTCTACCCAAGTGCATGCGTTAAACTCAGATCCACTACTGAACCATCATGCATATTCTTCCTCTAGATCGTGTATCCATTCCTCAATACTTGCTAGAGTTAACCAGTACATCTTCATCGTGAACCATCCTGAAAACAACTAAAAAAGAGGTCCTGGCAATGGAACCAATGATGCAGCCTAGAATTTACCAGATAACACCCTAGTCGCGTTGGCACATCACTCAGCCTAGACTGAGTGCTCACCCGAAGCGCACAAAGGTACCAGGTCCCTCTTTAGGGTTGCTGTAATAGGATGTTAACATGATGAAGGAAGAAACATATAGATTCATAACTAATCCATCATTCTACAATGCATGCTACCCTCAGATCTATGAAAGAACAAGCTTAAACAGTAATCATGATTGAATTAATAACATGCACTACTCAACTACACACAGAATGACACTTAGATTCAGCCAATATCTTCCATCTATTAATAAATATAGAAGCTCCTTACAGTATTGTCAATCTATACCAATGTGTGTATGGAACTGATACAACGATTCAGCCATATGCATATATTTTATGTTACATATACATACATCTCTCTATTACATACATCACTACACTCATACATACATCCTCATCTCTCTACTATGTACCTAACATCATATATATAGGGTGGGGACTTTCCCTTCACCACTTATCTATTCCAGAAATAGGCCGCATGCTATTAATAGCCACACATTGTTTACAAGCATAGCCACACATGCAAGTGTGCTATCTATAGTCCTCTTGCAGTTAACTAAAGTGTCAATTCTATTCTCAGCTTGTCTCCATGCATAAATGCTTCGAACCGCTTCTCTAAAGATAGACAATGCATGGCACACACATCTCTACATCGTTGGTGTGTTCCACATGCCATCTTCTAAAAATAGGTCTTCATGCTCAAAATCAGCTAAGTCCTGAAATCTAAACTTTCCTTCCACATGCGGGTCCTTCCTGTCCTTCCACACCCTTGGTTCCGGGCCTTCTATCCCATGCGGACTCCTTGTGTGATCTTTAACAAGTGGAACATTATATTTATCCACATGTGTTATTGATTCCTTTTTTGTGTTATCTGCTTTAGATTAAGATGCATGCATGTGGTATAATCGGTTAGGCCATATGAGTCAAAAAGGAATGCAAATCTTAAAGGCTAAGGGTAAGCTATAGAATTTGAAAAATTTAGATCTTGATTTTTGTGAGCATTGTATCTTTGGAAAGCAAAAGAGAGTGAGATTTCTCAAAGTTGGGGCAACTAAGAAGAAGCATAAATTGGAGCTTGTACACTCAGATGTGTGGGGACCAGCCCAGGTAGCTTCTCATAGAGGATCCCAATAATATGTTACTTTCATTGATGATGTTACAATAAATGTATGGGTTTATTGTATTAAACAAAAATATGATGTTTTTGAGACTTTTAAAAAATGGAAAGCCCTTGTTGAGAATGAATCATATTAAAATTTAAAGTGTCTTAGATATGACAATGGTGGTGACTATTGTAGCAAGGATTTTAATGATTATTTCTCAGTTAATGGAATATGTAGAGAAATGACGGTTCCAAGAACCCCACAAGAGAATAGTGCTGCTAAAATAATGACTAGGATAATCACGAAACATACTAGAAGTATGAGGATACATGTTGGATTACCCTTGCAATTTTGGAAATAAGTAGTTGATACAGTGGTTTATTTAATAACTCATGGGCCTTCAAGTTCACTAGATGGAGGAATACTATAGGAAGCTTGGACCGGAAAAGAGGTAGATCTTTCTTTTCTTAAAGTTTTTGGTTCATATGCTTTTGTGCATATTGATAAGGAAAATAGGAAAAAGTTGAATGCAAAATCCAAGAGATGCACGTTCATTGGTTATGGATCTGGTGATTTCGGATTTATTTTTTGGGATTTAAAGAATTATAAAATTATTACAATTCGTGACATTGATTGGAATAAAGAGAGAATATACATGGATCAAATTTTGGTACCCAAGGATGAACTAGTTCATAAGTTTGTGAATGAAAATTAACTCTCAAATTTAAAAATAATACCAACAGGGTTACATAGTAACCACTATCGGTTGACGCCTGACCAACATTGGTCATCTGAACCGGTATCAGTTACAAAAGAGCCAAACCGGCATCAGTTAGCAGAAATGTTGTTGGTTACAGGTGACCGGTTTCAATCACTATCAGAATTAGAAATAAATGTCCAGGATGTCTAGAATGAGCCTCTGGTACCCCAAACTTTTGTGAGAAGGTCACAAAGGGTAAGTAAACCTCAAGAAATATTTACACCTTCTCTATTTTATTTATTATTTACTAATAATGTTGAACCAGAAAGTTTTGAAGAAGCAATGCAAGATAAGACCCACGTGCAGTGGGAGCATGGCATGGATGAGGAGATGAACTCCTTAGAATAAAACCAGACTTGGGATTTAGTTAAGTTGTCAGCAGGTAAGAGTATATTGTAGAACAAGTGGGTTTATAAGATCAAGGAAGAAGAGTGTGGACAAAAAATATGCAAGGCAAGGCTTGTAGTAAAGGGACTTGCACAAAACGTAGGTATTGACTTTGATGAAATATTTTCTTCTGTTATTAAAATGACCTCCATACTTACTGTATTAAGTATAGTTGCAGTACATGATTTTCATTTAGAGCAACTAGATGTGAATACAACTTTCCTTCATGGTGATTCGGATGAAGACATTTATATGCAGCAATCACTTGGGTATGAAGTCAAGGGTAAGAAGAAATTAATGTGCAGGTTGAAAAAGAGTCTATATAGGCTCAAGCAAGCTCCAAGGAAATGGTACATGAGGTTTGATAGTTTCATGCATGACTATGGTTACTTGAGATGTGAATCTGGTCATTGTGTTTATTTCAAGAAGCTTGAAAATGGGAGCTATATTATTTTGTTACTGTATGTGGATGATATGCTTATTGCAGGATCTAATATGTAGGACATTGGTGACCTTAAGAGAAAGCTAGCTCACACATTTGTTATGAAGTATTTAGGAGCTGTAAAAAGAATCCTTGACATGCAAATACACAGAGACATGAATAACAAGAAATTGAATTTGTCTCAAGAGGCTTATATCAACAAGGTGTTATAAATGTTTAACATGCAAGATTCAGAACCGGTGACTATACCTATGGCTGGACACTTGAAATTGAGCAAAGATCAGTTTCCTTCATCACATGAGGAGGTCAAATACATGACATGAGTATCATATGCTTCAGTAGTTAGGAGTCTCATGTATGTTATGGTTTGTACCAGACCAGACATTGCACAGGCAGTGGGAGTTGTGAGTAGATTTATGTCTAATCCTAGTAAAGAGCATTGGAAAGCAGTCCAATGGATTCTCAGGGATTTGAGAGGGACATCTAACATGCAATTATGTTATGGAAGTTCAGATATTACTTTATGTGGCTATGTTAATTCGGATATGGTTGGAGATTTGGATGGTAGAAGGAGCACTAATAGATATATTTTCACAGTAGGTGGGATAACAGTTAGTTGGTTATCAAGATTGCATAAGGTTGTGGCTATATACTATAGAGATAGAGTATGTTGCAGCTACAGAGGCTAGAAAAGAGATGATATGGATGAGCAGGTTCATGGAAGAGTTGGGAAAGGAGCAAGATGATTGCAAATTATTCAGCGACAGACAGAGTGCAATTCATTTGGCAAAGAACTCAGTGCTTCATTCTAGAATTAAATACATTTAGTTGAGGTATCACTTTATATTGCAGGTATTGGAGGATAGATAGCTGAAACTAGAGAAGATTCATATGAGTAAAAACCTTGTGGATATGCTAACAAAACCATTAGCAAAAGAGAAGTTGGAGCTACACTCCACTTCCATTGGTCTTCGAGTTTGAGACTTGAAGAGGAAGAAAAAAAGCTAAGGAAAGGATCCAAGAATGACGTTATATAGTTATAGTGTAGTAATTTATCTCCAAGTGGGAGATTGTTGAGTTGTGGAGATCAATTACTTCATATTAGCATGTTATATTAAACTTGTAGGAAAGCATAGTAACTGGTATCAGTTATGGAGGGACTAGCATCGGTCACCTATAACCGGCATCGGTTAAGCAAGGAGGAATTGACATCGGTTAGGGCTAACTGGCATCGGTTACCTGTGTGTGGGTGTTTTATTTAACTCATGGGAATTAAATCTACTTTTAGCATTAAAACAGATCTATTGATTGTAATTGCATGGCTAAGTTCCCTAAGTTTGTATATGCCTATATAAGCATAAAATATAGGGTTTAGAAGTAAGAGGATTGTAAGAATTAATTATTATTGTGAGAATAATTGTGATAGAGAGAATTCTTTGAGAATAAGGAGAAGCTTGAGAGAAAGAAAGTATTGTACATCTGAGAGGTGTGGAAGATTGTAGTTATTCAATTGTATATCTTCTAAAAGCTTTGGATAATAGATTGGCTTGTTTCTTGGTGGATGTTGCCCACACTAGGTGAACCCCGTTAAATCTGGGGTTGATTTATATCTCTTGTTTTGTATATTTCTTCTGGTAGAATATCCACTTTTATTGCATGTATGTTTAGATCTGATATATTATCTGTGTAACCTTGTGCTAACCACAATAACAAAAACAACACTAAAAATATCAGGATAAATTTTTTTTGACTTAAATTGTAGAACACATAACACTACAGGAGATCACTTAGGACTATGCACAACACATGATATGTTTTCACAACATTAACCCTCATTGATAACATAAAAACACGCGATGCACATCAAGGCCACCTTTTTGTCAAATGACAAGGAACAACATAACAATTCAACTACAGTATAGACTTTTGTATAGGTATCATCCATAAGGCAACACTTCCGTGGTTCATATATTTATTACCTTCATATTTTGTTATCAACCTTAATTACTTGAAAAACACTTATCATGCAATCCTTCATTCTTCATTAAACTAGACTACGTTATTTTTATCTTGTTTAACATTTTGTTTGTAAAGGTTCTATCTGACTTTTATATATTCTCTTATCGTAAAAGAAAGATTTAGCCTGATCATTGGTAGGAACATATGTACACATGTGAGCCTATTAATGTTTTCTCCACAGGTTTATTTTCTATGTTGCATGTTTGCTTAGATTTGAAATTTATCCCAGTTGCAACAAAGGAGGTTCACATGAAAACAAAGGGAGTTTATTGGTCCAAGAGTAATTAGAGCACGCATTCCTTTCATGTTAGCATTTAATTACTAAGGTTACTCTATTTGGCTTAAATAACATTTTTAAATTTGTCGTGTAACCCATTTGTTAATAATGGACGTTTGCATGCTCATGAGACTACTAGTTCTCGTCATTGGGAATTGCCTCAAGAACATGATTACCTGGCTTCACATCGTACATTCATTACACACTAGGAAAGGTGGGGGGAACAAGAGGAAATAATCCTTCATTTTAAATATTAAGGTTCACCTTAATGACTACGCGTCAAGGATTTAGTCTCATTGCGAGGAAACTAAATTTCACTTTTCTTTTAGCACAATACTTCATAATTATATTTTCACGTCTATTCAAAAACTAAAATATTGTTAAGTATACCAGCTATGATGATAACTCAAACTTGGGCTCTTGTTTCCCTTAGCTATAAGGCGTGAATGAGTGTAATTATTTAGGCTCATCCTAAGGTTTTAGTTTTCCTATGCTAAAAGGATCGCACGAGAAAAGTAGTCATGCAAAAGCTTTATACTAGGGTTTGTTCACTTAGATTTATTTGCTACACTAATAAAATCATAGTAATATTTGATTTTGTAACAAGTTCTCTTTGTTAAAGTCTTAAGGTGAGAACAACTTGTATGACTCTAAATAATAAGATCATTACTTGTACATAACTTTGTTAATATTTAACTCATATGAATACTTTGATATATATAATGAGTGTTATTTTTCATTAACTAGATCCATTATGGTACTTGTGATCATCTTGTAACTATAATTATTTTATCATCCAATCAATCTCATAATAGTTACATCACTTTTTGAAATGGAATAGTATATGTGAATATGCATACATTTATACTTTAGTTCCAACCTTAGTATATACTACACAATAATCATTATATCACATAATTTATATTTTATCACTAGGTACATTGTTGATTTAACAAAAGCGTCTCAAGCATCCCCATATATAAAAACAAATCATCTCCTTAATTTCATGTTCAAATATGAATTGAACAAGTCATACATTTTCAATACAAATTTCCAAGTTTCAGAAGGTGGTTGTTATGTAAAACAAGCTTTTCCTTTTTCTTTTTTTTCTTTTTTTTTGCATTAGTCTTTCTTGAGTACAAATGCAAGTACATATTTTATCTTTCCTTATATCAATCAAGGTTACAATATTTTCATCATGAAGTCAGTACAACTATTCAAATTAATCCAACCATCTCTTTTCTTACCAGCTCGATGATCCTTCCACCTGCAGGATTAGAACATGGTCAGTCCTAAGGAACTGGCATGGGTTTGCACTCCCCATTTCTAGTTGTTCAAATGAAATAATTGAAAACCTAATGTATGAATCAATGATTTATTACATTTCAAGTTTCCCCAAAATCATTAAAGAATAAATGTAATCACATTTCCTATTGTCATACTAACTGAAATAATACCAAGAGCTTCGTGTCAAAGAAAGGTTGAGGAATAATGAATTAAATCACAAGATCAATGCAACTCCACTTGTCATGAACTAAACAAAAAACAACCAAATTACGGCTTATCCAAATGGACTATCTCCTTGAGATCTAAAGAGGAGGAAAAAGCAATCATATCACTCAACTCAAACTAATATTATTATGCCAAGCACAATTTTTATACACAGATGACTTTATGTACCCTTTTTATTTAGTTCCCCCCTTTTTTTAATACATCTGCCTTCAAGTCCTAAATGTTTATAAATCAAATTAAATATGATTTTGTCCTATTTCCTTCAACCAACAACAATATGCCTCAATCTTGGTCATATAGAGACATATAACTCATTGCAACTTTTTGAATAATTACCCCATATTTCAGGAAAAGGAAAAATTAGCAATCGATTGTAATTAAGTAATTGATCCAGTTAAGAATATTTACAAATATACCTATTGATGCAAAATCACAGCACCCCCGAATGGTCTCGGATATAAGTGTGGCATTCGGTGTGATTGCACAACATGGGACCATCTCTCAAGTTGTGGGACTTGTGGACTTAAGATGACCCTCCAGAGAAAGTCGGCTTCTTCTTCCTAAACTACCTGCCACAAGCTACTCTAGTGCAGGCAAACTATCTAATCCTAATCTAACCTTCCAATGAGACAGGGAGAGAGAGAAATACATTAAAAAATAGCCTACACTAAAGCGGTGATACACTAGAAAAGGAAAGGGGTGGCTGATCAAAAATCCAACTGCTTGGATTAGAGAGAGGTGAGAAAACGAGAGGGTGGACAAGATGCACCACAGACCAGAGATGAAGTTCACACAAAACACCACTTCAACCCATTAAACATAGCTCCCATAACTTGTAATAGACATCAGAGTATGCACAATATACCCCGCAATAATGAGAGGCAAGAAGAGACAATAAAATAAGCAAGGATGGGCAAAATGCATCACAAAACATATTTTATTGCTCCATGAGTTCACACAGTACATCATCAATGGGAAAGAGGCAAGGAAATGCCATTACAGAGCCATGAGAGGAGGCTTAAACTCCACATTCTACCTTAAGGAAGAAAAGAGAGAGGGGGGTAGGAGAGAAAACAATGACCAACCCTTTGAAATATGCCCCTCCTTTATAATATATAGAAGAATAAGAGAAGGAGAGAGGGAAGAATTCGAACCCTGATCCAACCACCCCTATAAGAGCATTGAATCCACCTACCACAATGATGAGTCTCAATGCAACACACATGCCTTCATGTGTTGTTCCTTGATGGGAAAGAAAGGATGCCCATTCTTCATTATGGTGGTAGGTGAGAGACTTGACAGCCTCGAAATGGCAGACTGAAACATAATGGTGGTGGGTGAGAAGCCAGTGCCGAGAGCTTTCCAAAACATCCCTTCTCCCCTAGATCCGAACTTCTAGTTGAAAGATATGGTTATCTGAAGATCAGGGTCGCAGGCTCACAATATTTAAAAGAGTCCATCAGTGCAAGACCCAAGTGGCAGCCTCACGCATGTTGAAGATTTGGCCCCCTCTTCTCACTCTTGAAGTTGCATCGAACTGACACGTGGTGGATTTCGCAGGCTCCTCTGTGTTCTACCCAAGTCCCTCCTGTTGGCGGAGACACTCTGCCTTACTTGAGACACGTGGAGAGTTGGGAAATGTTTGGGGACTACTTTTGGATTCACCTATTAAAAGAGCGTCGAAGAGACATGTGGCTCCTTCTGCGGTTTTTCTCTATTTCTTTATGTTTTGGCTAAGTCCCTTTTTTTAGCGGGGCCATATCTTTGACCCTGGACACGTGGAGGCTTCGCGCTCATTTGGAAACTGCCCCCATATTTTCCCTTTGAAGTTGCACAGACGAGACACATGGCAAGCTGGTGCATGTTTGGGGACCGCCTCCGGATTTTAACTTTGAAGATGCGCTGAGCTGACGTGTGGAGGCTTCCTTCGGCCTATCCCAAGCTTGGATTTTTCAACAGCTGACCCTACCTTTTCAGACCTGACCATGTGGTAGGTTGGCGCTTGTTTGGGGACTGCCTTTTGGGTCATGCCTTTGAAGTTGTGCCAAAGAGGCACATGGGGGCTTCAGCTATTCCTTTTATACTTAACCGATTTGGGGTCGGTTCAACTTTCAGGCTTTAACCACATGGCAGGTTGGCACTAGTTAAGGGTCCTTCTTTGGACCACGCCTTTTGAAGTTAAGCTGATGAGACACGTGGAGGCTTCCGTTGCCCTGAGAATTTTCAACTGCTGACTCAAATTTTTGAGGCTCTGACCACGTGGAGGACCTGCGCTTATTTGGGACTGACCTTTGGGTCTAACCCTTGAAGATGCACCAATGAGACACATTGAGGCATCCGTTGTATCTTCTTTCCTTAGCCGATTCAATGGTCATCTTTGCCCCCATTTGGACTCCTAGCCACGTGGAAGCTCCGTGCACATTTGGGAACCCGCTCCGGATTTTTCCTTTGAAGTTGCGTCAAGTTGACACGTGGCTCCTTCCATGGGCCTTCTTTACTTAGCTAATTCAATGGCCGATTCTACCTTTCTTTTTTACTCTGACCATGTGGCAAGCATGCACTTGTTTGGAGACTTCCCCTTGGGCTTGACCTTTAGAGTTGCACCAAGCTGGCACGTGGCACCTCCCATGAGTCTGTTTATACTTGGGTGATTCGGGCCTCGAGTTGAATCATATGTGAAGTCTGAAAACTTTGAGCCTTTCCCTGTTTCCCTTTTGCTGAGCCTCTGGTCTCCTTTGACGTTTTTTGATCTTTCGCTGACCCTTCCCCTTCATTGCTGGATTTAGAAAGTGGGCTCGCATGACTAAACCAACCCTTTTGATTTTCTTCTGTGTAGGGTCGTGTTTGATCAATTTTGCTGGGGGGGGAAATTGGGATAACAATACCTATATCCATTGTATCTCTTTAATGGATTCGAATACAACTTAGACTTAAACTTGCATATATAGTTTTATATTGCACCCTTTATGGGTTTTTAACAGAAGGAGCAAAACAAACATACTCGCAAATACATCCAGGGAAAGAAATACCTTAAATATTACCAATGCAATTCATTAAATAAAGCAAATCCTAGCTTTATTTCGAATATAATCTTACTGGTTTGTAATAGACCAAAATCCTGGTATTTTCTTCAATAGTAGTAAAATCTTAACTTGGCCCCAAAATTAGTAAATAGGCCCCCGACTTATTCTACATCTTATCAGCTAAATTTTATAGGATGCGTATTGTCAGAATAAGTAAATTCCTATATTTTAAACCCATAGATTAAACAGTTAAAGATGTCCCATCAAGCCTGGGATTTCAAATTATATGTGTTTGTCAAATCAAAATTCGTTAGCGGCTTAGCTCTTTTAGGTGGTTGTTACTTCCAGTAATTTTTATAGATATATCTATAATTTGTTCATATATATATATATATATATAGGTATTATTTTTTATATAAACCACTTTAAAAAACTTATGGTTTTCAAAATTTGTAGCCCATCACTGTCTACGGTTTTAAAAAAATTCACGTGTAATATACGGTTAAATTCACAAAAAAAATGGCCAACATCCTTGTCAATTTCCAGGTTTGTGTCCCATCACTAGGGCTCACGTGAGCATGTTTGGGTGATATTTAATAATTGTTGTTGCAGTATCAAGCTCCACGAGCCCTATTCAAATTTATACTAATCCAGGTCTTTTCTTTGTAGAGATTCAAACCCCACATAACTGATATTGACCATTAAGCACTTAAAGATGATTTACCAGACATTACAACACAGTTTACTGGAAGGCATAACACAGAAATATGAATTCATTTCAATGAGAAATACACATACAAAAGTCAAACTAAATATTCACCTTTAAATTGTTAACGAAACACTAGAATGAGCACCCATTTTAACTAAATTATTGATTTAGATAAAATCATGGGGAAGCTACCATTATTCGTCAAGGAAACCATACATTAGTCATGCAATTAGTCCAGATGAATAATCCAGAAAAAAGGGAATGAAAAACCATGCCTGAATTTTGGAGGAGATTGGTCATTTCCTCGCACTTTCTTCCACGCCGAATCGGATCCTGCAATTTTCGAACTACCTTCAATTGCCTTAGAACAAAAAAAATCAAAAGCATTAGTGTTCTTATCAAATAGAGTTTTTATTTGCTTTGAACTGCTATTAATCACTCCAAAAACCCTAAACTCTCCTTTTTAGTTTATACAGAATTAATATCAAAGTTACGGTATTAGCTAAGCAGATCCTGTCAACAATAGTTGACTGTAAAATAGCTCAAGAAATTTATGCATGGCTCGGCTCAAGAAAAATAGGAAGTTAACAAAAATGAAAACAATTACATGCCTTTTTTCTTCCTTGCGAAGATTCTCTCCCTTCCCGAGGAACCGCCTTAAAACTGTAACGGATTTTTAATGCGCTCGGTAAATAAACTCTATGCCACGTTGTGGCATGTCATAAAATTTTCACCATCCCTTCCTTTGTTTTCTTTGGCGGTGGTGTGTGAGTAAAGCCATGATTAAATTTCATGACTAATTTCTACCCGTGCATGGTCAATCATCCATCACCGGCTCCCATGTCTCCATAAAATAAATCCACCTCTTATAAATTTCACTAAACCACTCCATCGAATTCATTAAATGTTCCCTTTTTATTAATTTATTATTTTGTTTTATTTTATTTTACTTTTTATTATTAGTGCTTGCCTATGGCAGGAATACTATAGCTTTCACTCCAAATCAATAATTATTTGCTTCCAACCAATCAGCAACAAGAATTTTTCTACCCATCTCAAGTTTTCTAATGTATAATTTTTGAATTGACATATTTACATAAATACAATTTCACATAAATAAATTTATTGAAATTTTGATTGGTTGGAAAGGGTGATTTGACAATTTTTTCTTCCTATTGAAGTACACAATTTTCTTTTTTTTTAAGCCAAAATATTATAAATGGCCAAGTGGCCTAGCATTTATTAACACCTATCAATCTATCAATTCATCTATTTGATTGTAGATAACTTACATTAAAACTGATTTGATTGAATACTTAACAATGCCAACTATCACCAATTACAATATGACAACATTATATAGAGAAGGTGAATCTAAATAAAGTGAAAGTTTAATTAACTATTACCATTTATAAATTTATTTATATTAGTTAACCTATCATATTATATATTTTCTTATTAAAAAATAACACACATTATGTAAATTTATTATATATTTATAAAATTTATAAAAGTGAAACATACCTATACTTATCTCTATTAAACAAATTTATTATTGTACTTTGCATAATATATGTATAGATTTATCATTCCCATAGTAAATATCAAAATTTCCGTGAGGCATATATCAATATCATTGAACATAAATTATATCTCTATAAGAATTTAATGTAAAAATTAGAGACAACAGATGATATTTATTAACGGAATGATAAATCACAAGATGAATAGAAATAGATAATATTGTCAACTATTGTCACTATGGATAGTATGTCTCCGAATTTTTAAATATCATATTTCATTTCAGCACATCTTCTCTTTTTTAATATTATGTTTTGATACTAGCCAAACTACCTGCATAATTTTAAAAAATAAGTTTGATTGGACAATGCAAAATACCTCTAATTTTAAATCTTATTCAACATTTCCCTGTTCACACATGACCAAGGCATCCCTTTCACATCATTTCTAAAAAATTATTTAAATATTACCATCGTATATTACCATTCTCTCTAACCAGCAGCTAATGTCCACCCAATGCTATTTACTGCCACTCCATAAACTAGATTTGGTAATGTTGTTTGCACTTGACACCATTCATTTGTTTCGTACCTCAACTCCCACATACACCAAATGGTTTGATAACACTATTTTTCCATCAGTTCCAGTAAAATGAATTTTCTGTAGAAATTTTTGCAAAAACTATATTTGTACTTGCTTCGATATTTCCAATACATTGGACAAGGCATTTACTTAAATCCAATCCAGTAATATAGACCTAAAACACTGCAGTGAACAGGGAATGACACTACTACATAATGTGAATATGGCTTAAGTTTTGTACCTAACTAGTTGGAAATGTATATCTATCTATTGAACTTGACACAACATGAAAGAAGGCATCCGAGTACCTTTTGGTGTCATTTTCGAACAAAGTTGCTTATTGTACATTGTATGTGCTTCTCTTCATGTTTCCTAATAGGAGCACATAAAGCAACATGTTATTTTCAGAGACATATATGTTTAAGGGATATGTAGGCATATGCTTAGTTATGTTTGGACTATACAAGATTTTCCTCGGTGTTTTAGACAAACCACATTTTTGCCTATTACAATCCGCTCATCTTTACATCTTCGATTATTACAATCTACAACTACAATTTAAAGGCAGGAACTGGCCGCTTTTCGGTTCTTGTTTTATTTATTGATCACTATTAATTTACATCTATTTAGTTTACTCCATTTATCTTTAAAATATCTTATTATATCCAGTCATTATTATTATTATTATTATTAAGTTATTTTCAAACAATATCTTACTCTATACAATTTACATATTATATACAAGTATAAGAATGTTAGTATGATTACTATCCAACCAAAACGATTAAGGGAGATAGATTACCCTAAGTCAAGGATGACATTCGACACCCAGAGAGGTATCATTGTCCCTATGTTGATTGTGACAACAACCAAGAACTAACTTATGTCATAAAAGGATCTTGAATCATCTCATATGACTTGCATAAAATACGAATGGGATATGATACCTCGCAGCTTGTTCAAGGCAAAGGTGAACTACACTCTCAAATATACTGACAGCCAGGTGCGGAGGTGGCACCTGCACCTCAACGATTCGGAGCAATAGAGCAGGGCATTACAGAGGTATAGGTTCATTTCATACGCGAGCATGTCTTCTAAAAAAAAAATCAATTTCATTTCTATAAACCACAAATATGGCTCCAGGAAGCAAATTTTTCCTAGTGCAGGGGGCACCAGTGCAAAAAAAAAGCTTTCCAATCACCTGGAGAATGAACAGGAGGTTGTGGGGATGCAGGGATGGGGATGGGAAGTTGTAAGAGGATACACATGCTCTCCAACTATTGCAAATGCTTATCCAAGCTCCTTTATTTCTTATGCACACCTTCTCTATTCATAGGAGCTCCAACCTGCTCTGATACCAAATGTAATTTTAGAACAGGATATAGACAAATAAAATTATGTAAAATCGTATTGATATAGAAGCCTGATAATTATATTGATATTCAGTAAAATTGTGTACAATAGTGAGGGTTGTAATATTTATAGATATTGGACAACCGGATATAGACAAATAAGAAGTTGCACAGGGTTAACCAGAAATACTACAAACAAATAATATGTTGCATACGAGAATAATAAAACAAATATGATGTTACAACAATATAACAATAATCCTTCGCGTATGCATAAAAAACAATACCATGGTTATATAAACATAACCATATAATAACAACTCAAAACTACCTATTTACCTAAGTAACTAAAAGGTTACCATAGTAAATACAGTGCATAATTATTATGTAAACTAAGTTTACTCAACAATGCTTGTACGGAGTATAAGGGAGGAAATTACAGCGACGAGGGTGAAAGAGAGAAATTAGGAAAGGAAGGTTATTGTTGTGAGTAGGAACATTCAAAATTCACACCCAATAACCAAAGTAGTTCAACATTAAATTAGAAGAAAGCAATAATGAAGATATTAGTGAGATAAACAAAACCCACACAGACACACAATTCTCTGAGTCTCATTCATCAAAGATAAAAAGATCTTTTTGATCACTATTCTTACAAAGTGTATATAAGAGAGAAATAGAAGAATACACAGGAAAAGGAAAATAGAAGAAATTTAGCTTTATTTCATATGTTGGTGATACAAAGCTCAACACCTAAATCACAATCCATAATTGCTAGAAAGAACTCCATTCTCAACCTCCCTTAGAATGGAGAAGTCATCCCAATTTATAGCAATGTGAATTGACCTTTCGCCTACCCCCCACATGATTCTTCATGATCTTATTCACTTGTGACTTTTCATCTTCCTAGGACATGAGAAATAAGTTCCCTTTTAATAAATTAGAGGGAATTTTACAATATAACTTTAGAAAGTCACTTAACTGAATAAGACATAATACAATGATTACGCTCAATGAAGACTTAGAAAGAGGAGAGAAGGAAGAGGGAGAAAGAGAGAAGAGGGAAGAAGTTATCTTATCTTGATGAAAAATCTCCCTACGATGAAGAACTTTGTTTATTCATGCCTCCTGATAATGAGTCTCTAGAGCAGGCTTTTGTTCCTTGTGTAGACACCAATTTTTAGTATCCCTTGTCCCTCATCCCACGTTTATTCCCCTTTGTCATCATTTTTCATACATACATACCTCTCTTCCAATTTAAATCCCTTTTCCCTCCTAAAATATTTTTATCCATTCAATTAATATTTTCCACCTCTAAATTCATCTTAACAACACTCTTAATTAACCCTAATCATCCCTAATCTTCATTAATTAATCCTAAATCATCATCTAATCCATTTATCTTCCCTAAAATGTCTCCATTTACCATCCCTAGGCCCTCATTTAATAATTTCACCTCCCCTTTGCTTTTATTTAATGTTTTCCACCTCCCACCTACCCTTTTATCCATCTTAAGCAACCCTAACTCGTCCTTATCATCCAAAACTCTAATCCCACCTCATAAGGGCTCACTGTCTCGAGCTCATCACTCTTCCACTGCCCAAATGGACATATCTCTGCAGTCATCGAGAACCAATATAGGTCATTGTCGACCCTATAAAATCACCTTTACCCCCTCCTTGCAAAGGGATGGAATTTTGGGTACTCTACGGCTTTGGCTTTGTTTTTGTAGGTTTCTTCTCTTCTCACCAAAAACTATTGTCATCTTGGATTTTCCTTTTGAAAAACTCTTTCATCATTGTGGAGATTTGAAGACACTTTGTGCTTGTGTGGAGCACCCTTTTACCTTTACTTCTCTCTTGTTCTTCAGCCTTGTAGGTTCAACAGTCACCTTGGATTCCTGTCAGGGTCCCATCCCTCACTTAGCCTTCTTCATCCTTTATTCTTGCTTATTCTGACCTTATCAAATCTTAGATCTATCCCGATCGCCGTCAACCAAACCTGATCATTTTCAATCCATCCTACAGTTATATTGCTTCTGTCCTTTTGCCTTTACTGCTTCTATTTTCTGATCCCTTCATACCTCAGAGCTATCAATCTTGCAATTCTACACACTTGAAGCTTAAAATCTCATCTTCAACAGATCCAGTCACCATCGATCGGGATAGGTTGTCATCGACCCTATCAGTAGTTCTCTTCTCCTTTAATTTTTTGCATCATTTTTGTTCTCATTTAGATCTAAACATTGTTGCATCATCTCATTCATCCCTAGTTCAGATCAACTCCAGATCAAGCTTCAGCAGGCCTTTCAGTTATGTTCATCTGCATTTTCTTCTTGCACTATCCCAATCACCGTCGATTGTGCTCTGTAGCCTCGAGTCATCGTTAACCCACCCAGATTTGGTTTGGTTTGCATTTATTATAATCAGATATGTATCTTATCTCATCTAGCACACTTCAGTTTGTTGTTTCAGTTCAATTATCTGCTACATCTAATTTCTCGACCATTTTTATCTATCTCTTTTATCAAAAAGCGGGTTGACATTCATCCTAGGAATTTTTCACTTCGCGAAACTGACATTTTTAGGCAACCCACTATCCTATCTACTAATCCATTTTTCATGTTTTAGTTCTCTTTGTTGTACAGGTAATCAAGCTCACTACGAGGATGATATTTTGTGCTAGTGTCCATCGTCATCTCATCTAAAGGTACCTTAAACCCTCTCATATTATAGTTGTTTGTTTTCTTTGTTACGATTTCACTAATCTGAAACAGTTATGAGAAAATTGGTTCAACATTCTAGCATGCCAGGTGGGGCTCACCCTTCTTTGGTGAGTCTTTTTCATTGTCTTTTATTTTCATTTTCTTTTATCCATCTTCTACTAACCTCGTAGATAGGATGTTGCTTGCTTATGTGCATGCATGGGTTCCTTTGCTTGGATTTTCTTGCTTGCTTAAAAATAAAAATAAAAAAGGAAAATCATTATCCAGGTTTTCTTCATTTTTCCCTATTTTCTCCTTTTGCATCATTTTTTCCTTCCTTGCTTGATTTCCTTCATCAAATATAAAACTTCATTTTGGATGCAAAAAGAACCTTCATACTTGCTTGGTAATCTAGTCTAATTATGAGGTTAACCTTTTTCACACACATCCAAAATACACGCATCAACACTACACATCTTAAACATCTCCTCCCATGTGGAACTATTGGGATTTCATCACCCAATAGGAAAGCCACCACGATGTTTTGTCTATGTTACAATTTTTTTTAGATCTAAGTATATTCGCTAAGCGCTCGATACCCTTATCATTGTGGTGCATGAAGTGCGGGGGTAGGCCGCATACAAGCCCCATACTAGCAGTCGTCATATATTTGGACATTGCGTACCTTTGGGTATATCAAGGACACCATCCAAAACAACCTAAAACCATACATAGCTTGGTCATTTCCTAGGTTCCCTTTGAGCCCATTTTCTTCTTTTTTCACATCATTCTAAATAATCAAGCTGATAAATTTTTTTTTGCTTGATTTGTTTATTTAAAAACTATATAAAAAATATATATTTCATGTTTGTTATCACCCATTCTTAGGCAAGGAAAACACGACAATCTACCTCATCAAACAACATCTTCACTTCCAACGATCTTTCCCAACAAACTTTTGTACTAGCCACTGATTCTTCTACACCTATGATTACCACACTTTCAGTCTCCCAAACTCTTTGTTTATATGGTCTCTCTTCATGAGACCCAGGTCATCCAAAATGATCCCCATCCTGAAACCGATCCTTCTATCTCTCATCAGTTCATTCCCTCTAGCCCAACTATGTCCTTATCTATTGTTTCTTTAGAGACCCTTCGACCTCCTACTATCCCTCATGGATGCTTAGAATTTCAAGAGCTTCTTGATGTTAATCACATCACCCTTTGCAATTATCTTCTCCATAATTCCACCATGATCCCCCAATCCACTCAATTGGTAGAGCCCATTCGACTCATCTTACCTCGTATCAACACTATCCCCACTTCTTCTATCCCCATTACTTCTTCATCCACTGTTGTTATCAATGCCTCTATCCAAACTTTACAAGAGCCTCATTTATTTCATCCTCTACTTGAATAGCATGAATAAAATTCACTCCCCGTCTCTACATCATATATTCATGCAAATGTCACTACCTCACAACCTCATCTTTATGAATAAATCAAAACTCATCAACCTTCTCATTGAAGTGTCTTTCGTCACATGTTTCCCCATCAATCTACTCAGACATATTCACCACCCCATACCTACATCCCAACTCATACTATACAAAACCAATCTAAAATCCACATATCTCAACAACCAACACAACTTCATCCATCTTATCACATCCCTATGTCCCAACAACAAACTACATCTCAATCTATTCAAGCTCAACCATTCAATTATCTTCACCCCTATCAACCACCTCCATAAACACCTACTCATCCCAAACATATAAATTTCATCCACAACCGAACCCATCTACTTCATATATCCAATAATCGCATCCTTCAATCTCTCATCCCCATACATCTAATGACCCTACGCATGCTTTACTAAGTAGAATGGTTAATCTCGAAGCTGCTACTTTGGGGTCTAAAACCACCTTCTCTTATGAACATATTTGCAATGAACCTACCAACCCATAAGTACCTGTCAAACCATATCCTCCACACTGGGAACTCTCAAAATTCTCTAAATTTAATAGTAAGGAATACCCTCAACATCACCTTTGCGCCTTTAGGCATGCATGTTACCTCATTGCTCATGATCAAGACCTTATGCTTTGCACCTTCCCCATGTCATTGATCGGCCCCATGTTGGACTAGCGTAATGCCATTCCCCAACATTCTCTATTTTCATTCTCCCGACTCATGCAACTTTTCCTATAACACTTTTCTATCAACATTATGAGTAAAGTCACTATTACAGACCTCTACGCCATTAGACAATTTGATGATGAATTTATCATAGATTTTGTTGCTCAATGGCATGGAATAATCAACCAAATATCTTTCTCTCTTCCACAAACCTTCTCACGGTCTTGTGCGAAGCATATTTCCTTTAATATTCAAATACAATTATTTCAAACCTTTAAAGAGGAATTCACCGTGGCTTGTAAATTTGAACTTCATGCCCTTGAGCAAGGCCACCTCAAACTTAATCAAACAAGCCCAAATATGAATTTACTAAATCCTCCACACATGGTGACAAGTCTAAAAATGTTGCCAATGCCATCGTGGTCAAATCTTCCTCCACATCCAATTCTCACACAAAACCTCCACAAAGTGCTCCTAGACTGCCTCCTAACTATACCCATCTCGAGGAATCCTATAGTTCCATATTCGACAAGTTAATGATGGTCCATCTTATTCAACTTTCTCCCATTCGACCTTTTGATGATTTGTGACCCAAACCAACATCGTATCATGAGGAGCATTATTGTAAGTATCTGTATGTAATGGAAAGTGGCAAAAGCTATGGAATGAGGATAAAGAACCTCAAAGCTTTGCTAACTCATCCATGCATCATGAGATGAGTGTTAAACAAGATAACTTCTACAATAATTAATTAAACTAAAATGCTATCATTTTATCTCTAACTACTCTATGATTACTTAAAACATAAATTGAACCTAGTTAAACCTATAAGCAATCAAATTAGATTTGTTGTTTCTTCAATGGAGGTGAAGAGGTCTCTCTAAAATGGCTACAAGACCAAGTTAGATACCCTCCTACTAACCTACTATGAAGTTATGGATGCAAGATTGAGGAGCTTCAATAATGGAGGATAGCCAAGATCAAATGCCTATTAGCTTAGCTAATGCAAATGAGGTCTAATGCTAATATCTCCAAATGTGAGAGAGATTTGTTATGAAAACAAGGTGTAAGGTTGAGAGGGAGGGGTGACCCTTCTATTTATAGTTTTCCACTTGGGAGAGATTGGAATTTGGGTGGGACTAAATCTCAAAAATCACTTTTAGATTAGATTAGGATAAACATGTTTTAGGCTTAGTTAAGCTTGGTTTAGGCTAGTTAAAGGGTAGTTTTATTAGCAAGTGATTAGAGACTCATTGAGAGTGGGAGGGGTCTGGATAACCAATTGTGACTGATAGATAGCCTACGAAGCCAATAGAAGTGGTCTAGAGAGAACTAGGGAGGTTTTGAATGGTCGAAAGGAGGAATGTTTAGCTAATAAGAGAGATATTAGCCAAATAAGTCTGATTATAGGAGGAATACGACTGAGAAGGTGTCATGTAAATGGGCATCCAAGAATGGAGTGAAGAAGGGTTGATTAATGAAGTGTCGTTAATTGAATGGATTGGATGAAATGCTAAGTGTAAGCATATTTTAGGTGTCTACATTTTCCCCTCTTTGAGGTGGCGTAAGTAACGTCACTTCAAAGAAAGTAGAAAAGCATAAACAAGTAGAAAAATTTAAAGGGATAGAAGAAAAAAATGAGTAGAATGAAGGATGCCCCCTCGATTGTTGATGGGGTGATAGAAGAACTCTGATTGACGATTGAAAAGATGATAGAAAGAGAACAGAAGAAAGAATAGTGTGAAGAAGGAGAAAAGGGATATAGAAGAAAAAGAGTAGAAGGAAGGGGGAATGAGTTAGCATCCATCCAGTGTCTTTTAAAAAAAATTATTTTTCATCATATTGCTAAGGATCTTCATCATCGGTCCTTATTAAAAAGAATGAACAAAAGTGTAGTATGACATGAAAAGCCATATACGAACAAATGTCCATTGCTAAAAGCACCAACTCCATGTAACATAAAAAATTAAATGCAATATGAGAAAGTAAAATATGCCTAACTGCAACATACAAAATGCAACATACATAAATGCAATGCAATACAATACGAGAAAGTAAACAAGCTAACCTAACAGAGAAACATAATGTAATGTTTTTGTTATCAAGATTCAGTTCCGACCTATTGTGAATTAATGACAAGGGTTGATGATGGTGCCCCAACCAAGGATACATGCAAGGGGAATAATGGAGGACACTTCGGTCCTATGAAAAAGCAATGTGCACTACGAAACAGTACCAGGCAACTCGTTGTGCCCCAGAGTACAGACAAAGTAAGCAGCCTAGCTTTTGTTGATGGAGGTAGATCAAGATGATCCACGAGTCACGCACATGAACAGGTGAGAACTAAAGAGTGACGTTTTGTAGGATGATTCAATTTTATAAACATATTTGAATTTTTTATTTTTAACATATTCTGAAACATATTTGAATGTTTTGATTTTTCTAACATATTTGAATGTTTTGATTTTTCTAACATATTTGAATGTTTTTTTGATTTTGAAAGTTTTCTAAAACTATGTACAGGAAGAAAAGGAAGTGTGGATGCCCCTAGCGATAGATGGGATGTACAAGGGCATAAGGCCACGTGCGTATGAGAAAGGTGAAGATGCAAAAATGCCCCAGTGATTAGGTGGGAGTATTCAAAGGAAAACTCTTCACAGGTAGAAGCGGGACCCAAGGCCATTATGGATAGGTTCAACATGATGATGAACGTAAACCAATGAAGTGCTGGGAAGAAGCAAGGATGCCCCCAGCGTAATTTGGCCTAAAAGCACATGATAGAAAGGAAGGAGAAGATTGTTTTTGTGAAAGGGGACAAAGGTGTCTGAAAACATGGAAAAAAAGTAATATTATACACATGGATGTTCTGAACAAAGTAGAAGAATGATGTGAATGATATGAATGTAGCTTAGAAGCCTCACGATGAAGAAGTGATTAGCCAAAGGCACAAATCGTGAGACAAGATAAGGACTAAAGTAAGAGTCTGAACAAGGTCTAAAAAAAGACACTTGGTAACATACTAATCCTTCCTACTCATAGAGATCTAGTGTGTGCAAGTGGAAATTTAATTACCTCTTGAAGGGAATATTTAATAGGACAACAAGTGAGGAAAACCTAGCCAATGTGTAAGAATGATTGATTTTGATAGGTGATAGGTGATTTGCGAATGAAGGGTGGAAGGATAATTGTACATTACTCTGTTGCCAGCCATGCGTCCATAGCCCCAACGGAGATGTAATTGATTCTAATCGCAACATTTCTCTACTGCTATTCAGGCGTCCATAGCCCTGATAGAGATTATTGGAAATACCCCAAGAGAGAGTAATATATCAATTTGTGTTTTGCTTTGAGCTTTTAGCTTTTGATTTTTGATTGATTTTGATTCTTTTTATTTCTGAAAACTTATTTCATTGCTCTTGTTTGACAAGGGGTCAAGAATCATTGATGGCTTGATGGAAGGAGGTGGAAGTGAATGTGATGAAACATTGGCTAGTGTCAACAAATATGTCCAAAATTTCTTCGCAACAAGTTTATTAGATGTTGAATGTGATAGGATCTCTAAGAGGTCAGTCATTCTTTAATTTACCAAGGTGATAAAAGACCAGGGTCAAACGGATACCATAGAGATAAACATCACAAAATGTGTGTGAATAAGCTAGCCAAAATAACATCGAAGGGATGAAATGGTAGGAAGACTTGCAAAATTAATAGCTCCTTAAAGGACCAAACAACATCCATGTGTACACAATACCTTATCGCAATGTGAATTTTGATTTTTGTATGTTTTCTAATGTTAGATGATATTT
Source organism: Taxus chinensis (assembly GCA_019776745.2). NCBI lineage: Eukaryota > Viridiplantae > Streptophyta > Pinopsida > Cupressales > Taxaceae > Taxus > Taxus chinensis. Next base: position 4,164,193 of record CM034153.1, read on the forward strand.
TTGAAGGTAGAATTGGGATTTATCTTAGTCATCTCGGTTTGGTAAATCTATTTTTCTACGAATTGTTTGTTTGTTTTCAAGTTGATATTTTCTTCTAATGTTGAGCTCAACTGCAACAAATGACTGCGTTTATCCTGAAAATAGGATTTTCATAAGCAGCTTGTACTCCAACTTCATAGGTTTTGCACTTATGGACCATACTTCATGTTGTGCTACGTGATTCTTGAATGCGCAGATAATATATATGTTTGAGATTCTTCGACAATGGGGGCTCTACGAGATCTATTAGAGTTGTTGTCATTAGGGGAAATTTTTCAAAATTTACCTAAACATCCCATGGTGTAGTGTAGAAGATCATCTTTGAGTTTGTTCCAAAATAATGTAAAAGTGAGCTAACGAATATTCAGGAGCATCTACTTGATGTCTTCCAGTTTGGTCAACGAACCAAGAACCCTAGATCCAAACTGTGGCAATTAAAGTCATGAATCACACTGTGGCACGTGGCGAAGAAGGCAAAAGGGATTAGCACTTTCTTGATTTTCAATCTCCATCTTTGAAGTATAGCAAATGGTGGCATAGGAACATTAGGAATTTGCCATTATAAGCTGGACATCTCCACCTTTGTATGGACCCTAGATTATCAAAGTGGTGAGTTGTAGAACTGATTGCCACCACTTGTCGAAATTGACTCAGGTTTTCCTTGTGAATGGACGGACAAGTTGGATAGTATACTATTGCGAGTTGAATTAAATCCATACCCAAGACATGGGATTATATTTACTTGGTAGTGTGGACATTTCCATAAACTAGCAGTAATGTCTATAAATACATTTTCCATATTTTATTTGGTTTAACCCCAAGCATATTCAATTTGCCTAAAAATCAGTTTTAGCTATCAATACATGTGCATTTTCCAACCATTAATTGAGTTTGATTCCAAAGGGCTAAGATGGCTCAAAGGCCAAAAGCACCCTCTTTGACAAGGGGAAGATACCTCATATGGCATTTGATACCCATAGGTGGGATAAACCTGACGACATGGCCACCTAAGGAGAAGGTAGTGTCCAGATATGGGGGTGATTTCTGTGGTCAACAAGTAAAAGATAAGGGCTTTGAATTGTGCCACTTGTTCTCAATATAGAAGAAGTCTTTATTTTATTTGAATAAGCATTGGTGAAAGACTCAAGGTCCTTTTAGCATACCAGATCTTAGATCTGCCTTGGTTATAATGACACTCAGATTGAGAACTCATGAGTAAAAAGGTGAAATGTAGGGAATGCTAAACAATCAAAACCCATCACATGGTAGGAAGACTTGCAGAAGAAGAGAAAGAAAGGGAAGAAATAACATCCATGTGTACGCAATACTTGATTGCAATGTTTGATCTTTGTACCTTTGATTTTTTCTTGTGTTTTCTCATATTTTTGTATTTTTGAATTGTTTTTTATTTTTAGATTTTTGATAGTTTTTGGAAAGTTGGGACCAACAAAGTCACTCTGTGTGATAGGATCCAACAACGATGTTTGCGACTTCCTTGATAAGAGAGATTAGGTTTTGTGTTTGTTTATCAAGAGTTAATGTTATCCCCGATCTTGATGATCGTGGTGAGCTCGTACTCAACAAATGACTACGATTTATCCTGAAACAAGGATTGTTTCATGTGGGAGCTTGAGTTCCCTATCCATTAGGTTTATGCACTTTGCGCCATACTTGATGGTTGCGTTGATGTGCGTTTTGAATCATGTTTGATTTTTAACCTTAAGATCACGTTTGAGTTGTTGGGAGATTTGGAGCTCTTTGAAGTTTTGATCTGAGCTTGATAATGAACCTATTTGGGTTTCTTATAAGCTAACGTGTGACTTGTCTGATCTCTGAGAAGGAGAAGAAAGAGAACGTTGACATTTAGAACTGATGTGAGAAATGACCGTGGGCTTGCCACAACCATTGATAGAAGAAATATGTGATGGATGAAAAGGATACGGTCCAAGAATTGAAGAGGATGGGCTATGAGGAGGTGAGCCACTAATAGAAGATGACAAAGGGATACTAGGATATGGCCCTAAGATGGAAGAAGTTGGGCTATGAGGACATGGCCCAAGAATAGAAGAAGATGACGAAGGGATGCTAGGGTGTGGCCCAAGTATAGATGAGGAGGGACTACTCGGAGGCATCCCATAGATAGAAGAGGATGAAGGGCTACTAGGACGTGGCCCAAGAATAGAAGGTAATGGGCTACCAAGAGGTGACCCACAAGTAGAAAATGGAGGGCTACCTAGGGGTGGCTCTAGGATAGAAGAAGACAATGGGCTACTCAGCGGTGACCCAAGGAGAGATTTTGATTGAGGAATGGTGATAGATAAGGAATGATTGGGTAATGAGAAGATAGGCCATGGATCAATGCTAGACCCTGACATCTCATCATGCTTAGAAGAAGGTGAAGATGGAATAGAAGAAGAATCAAGTTCCATGACTTTAGGATTTTCCTCTATGTTCTGATAAAAGGAATCAACTTCTTTTCCCCAATACGTGAGCGTATCGAGTTCTAGAAAGAATCCTTGTTTGCAATCCTCTAAAGGGATATCATCATGTAGTCTAATTGTTCCTTCATTCTGAGAGAAATCAATTAGTAGAGGTTGTTTTTCTTTGGCCATAGAAGGTTGAATAGAAGAAACAGGTCCGATAAGCAGGGACGATTGATTGATAGAAGAAGATGAATCAAGAGAGGAAGTAGGATTGGTGGTAGATATCTCATGAATGGACGATTTGGATTTGGACCTATGTCATTTTTCTAGAAGATGATGTAATGTAGGAGAGAAAGTAGGATCACATAGCCATTCATTAAGTTACGACGTAGGAGTCGAATTAGATGATTGACTAGAGGGAATCTGAGTCGTGGAACTCTTCGACGGAGGAAGAGGTCGTTGAGATGACTGATGAAGGAGGTCCTGCGAAGAAAGGGAGGACCGTGACTCAAGAACCAAATTAGATGTTCGATTGATGGAACTTGGAGTCACATGAGTCTTCAAAGGAGGAAGACGTCATTGAGGTGATTTGGAATAAAGGTCCTATGAAGGAAGGGAGGACCGTGATTCAAGATTTGATCTAGGGGTATCCGAACAATAGTTGGGATCCGAATCTTCAGAAGAAGAGTGGGAGTCTGAATGGTAGTTTGGATCTGAATCAGAAGAAGAAGAGTGGGGGGAACCTGAATAATAATTTGGATCAGAAGCATCCAAACCATACCACCGACTATGAGCTGAAGGTGGGGAACAGGGTACCTGAATGGGTCCTCTAGCACGAAGAACCAAACGAGGTTTAGTTTGTAATGGGAATATTTTGATTTGAATTGCTAAACCTAGGTTCCGTATTGTTGTAAATGTGAGAAACCACGCGATAGTCAGTCATTGTTGGCATTGTTTAAGCACAAATGTCTAGACCTAGATAGTGTGATGGAACTCCTTCAAAGGGAAGGAAGTGACATGTTGATTTGGGTAGCATAAGGGCAACCAACTAGACATTTGGTAAGTATGGAGATGCGTGCGTGATTTTCTGAAGAAGGTCTAAGGAAAATAGACATTGTGATGATGCAATCTTGATGAGATCAAAAAGGATGATTGTCCTAGAAAATAAGTTTTCTAGATGAATAATCACAAGGAACAATCATGCAAGTGTGAAACACAAAGCCAATCAACAAGGAAATACACCCTATGCAAATGCGTGTGCAAAGTGATAGTTTGATGCAAAGATGATCAACACAATGTCAATATTTATGTCAAGCTCAAAATGAACAAGGCGTAAATATTAACAAAGGGTAGATGTGACTCCCAATCAAAGGATACAACAACGTGTTCAACAACCAACAAGGCCAAAATGTTAAAGGGTGAGGTTTACAAATGTAAGCCACGTAACCACACCAATTGGACACGTCTATCAAGCTTCACGGAGAAGTGAGATATTAGTGCCAAAGTGGTATCAAAATGACACAAACAAAGTAAGTGACACCTCTTCAAGATTTTGGACAATGTTTGAAGTAAAACCAAGTCAAGGTATACTGAGGATGTGTTAAAATGTGCGCAGCGTAATGCCACAATGTGGATACTTAGATCACGTTTACGAAAAACATGACATAAGTATCTTAATTGTGTCGAGACAATGCAAACAAGATAACACGTCAAAGGGAGATCAAATGATGACTCAATCTGAACTATGATGATGATCTTGAAATCAAGATCAAGTGGCCATCAAAGATATGAGGACGCATCCACACACTTTAGACGTTTAACAACTCAGCCGCAAACATGGATGAGCGTAAATGGACAAAAAAGTGGTGAACACTATCTATGACAACACTCCCGAAAGATGCCTTCTCTTGCCCCAAATGGGCAACAAGAATGCAAAGGTGTAGATCAAAAGATGAAAAATAAACTAAGTGCCACTTGGGCAGAGCTTTGCCTCGTCCGAAGGTGAGAAAGAAGCTAAGCTAAGTGAAACGTCGTCTAATTTCCATGATGAAAGGCACTTAGATCCAACTTAAGTGGATTCTTTACCTTGTTCAAAAAACAAGGTTCTGAATCCAAACAAGTTATCACTTCGTGATGGCCAAGACATGACAAAGGACTAGTAAAGTGGGCCTCAAGACAAAATGGCCTCCTTAATAAGATCTCTCAACTAGGTGTTACAAAGCCGTCTAAGAGCGGGCACGATTTACCCAAAAAGTCACACTGACTAATTTGGGAGTATCTCAGCTTTTCCCCCTTCAAGTATAGTGGGCACTAAATGCATCCATCGTGTACTCTTGCCAGGGTCGCGATACAGACAACTTTGTAACTCTAACTCACAAGGAAAACTAGTCAAGTGGGTAAGCGAGGCGCTTCCTATTTCATCCATGAGGTTACACAGCGGTGGATTACTTTAGGGTTCCTGGAACCACCCCCATTGTTGTAGCTTAAGGCGTTATGCCAAAGGGGTTATGTTCCAGTTAAGTGGATAGGGACGTACCCTTTTCTGAAACCTGCAATACAGTGTTTTGAATATGGTGTGTTTTTTTATCTTGCTTAACTTAATGTGGTTTTAAGTAGCACACCATTTGGCAACCTGCATAAGAAAACGTGTATTAGAAGTCTTAATGTTGTTTGTTTTTGACATCTTTCTTTGACATGTGATTTTGGTCCTACATACCAAGGTTAGTAATTTTCCAAAATGTCATATAAAGGAGATAAGATGTTGTTTTTGATTTCCCAGATCGTCCTAAGACGCAAGGAAAGAGCATACACAACAAGGTATCTCACTCAAATTTGTAATAAATGGAAAAATCCTAAGTACAATGTGAAAATAAGTTCCTTTTAACCAACTTTGAAAGCTAAATAAACCATTTTGCAAATATGAAGAAAGTGGTGAAACGTTTTTGATTCCCAAGATCACCTAGAAAGGCGCGAGGGAAGAGCATACACATTTCAAAACAAATAAAGATGCAAATGTTTTTTATTAAGTTAGTATAAAAAAACTTAATGCAAAGGAAACCTGTAAACCACTGTTAGAACCCTGCAAGAGTTAGAAAACCAAGAAAATCAAAAAATTCTAGAAATCCAATTTTTGCACTTTTTAAACAGTTTTTAGTAATTTGCATTTTTGGAGGTCTCCGGAGCACTTTGGGAGTTTTGTGATAGAAGTTGGTATACCAAAGGTATCTAAATTTTGGAAGTTCCCTCGCAAAGTATGCTTTCGTTATCTTTGATGCCTATTCAAACTCTGAAAATGGGTTAACGAGTCAAAAGATATGATCAAAACAAGGAGCACTAAAAATAAAATGAATGAATCCGGACTACACAGAGACACCTGCGCGTCCAGAATGACACATACGCGCCCCAACCAATGGATACACACCCAAGTAGATAGGTACGTGGGTAAGGTAAAAAATGCAAAGTCAACAGAGTGAAATAGGACACCTGCGTGCCCAGAGTGACGCATGCCCCAGCCAACGGATACGTGCCCTAGCAAAAAATAGACAATTTCAAATTTTTACACAGTCAAACCTTTTACACATACGTGGTCAGAGAGGCGGATATGCGTCCCAGATGACGGAGACGCGTGCACGTCCTTGTAGAGGTGAAATTTACAAATTTTTTACACAGTCTAGTGCATGCCTATTTGACGCATACGCGGCCAGAGAGGCGGATACGCATCCCAGATGACGGAGACGCGTGTGCATCCTTGTAGAGGTAAAATTTGCAAATGATGAGGACTGTCAGACAGGTACGTGCCTGTTCTGATGGAGACGCTAGGGTTTCAACGTGTACACGCCCCTTGTTAACACCTATGCGCACCCTGTGAAAAACCTGCAAAACTCATGGATTTTCAAATTTTCAAGAGCAAACAGGTTAGTTGTTAGTCAAAGTGTCCTATTTCTATATCAAACCCACAAAATACATGCAAATGAAGGTCATTTATCTAGTGTTAGAAATAGAAATGAGGAAATAACAAGTGATTTGACCCAAAAACTTGAAAATGAACTTTGAAAAACCTAAAAGACCTCCATTAATGGAGGATGGACATAAGTGTCCCACCGGGCGTGCCAAATGTATGCAATGGAAAGTTGCAAAAGCTATGGAATGAGGATAAAGAACCTCAAAGCTTTGCTAACTCATCCATGCATCATGAGATGAGTGCTAAACAAGATAACTTCTACAATAATGAATTAAACTAAAACACTATCATTTTATCTCTAACTACTCTATGATTACTTAAAACATAAATTGAACCTAGTTAAACCTATGAGCAATCAAATTAGATTTGTTGTTTCTTCAATGGAGGTGAAGAGGTCTCTCTAAAATGGCTACAAGACCAAGTTAGATACCCTCCTACTAACCTACTATGAAGTTATGGATGCAAGATGGAGGAGCTTCAACAATGGAGGATAGCCAAGATCAAATGCCTATTAGCTTAGCTAATGCAAATGAGGTCTAATGCCAATATCTCCAAATGTGAGAGAGATTTGTTATGAAAACAAGGTGTAAGGTTGAGAGGGAGGGGTGACCCTTCTATTTATAGTTTTCCAAATGGAAGAGTTTGAAATTTGGGTGCATGTGGGACTAAAGTTCAAAAAGAACTTTTAGATTAGATTAGGATAGGATAAACGTGCTTTAGGCTTGATTAAGCTTGGTTTAGGCTAGTTAACTAGGGTTTAGGCTAGTTAAACTTGATTAGCAAGTGATTAGAGACTCATTGAGAGTTGGGAGGGGTCTGGATAACCAATTGTGACTGATAGATAGCCTACAAAGCCAATAGAAGTGGTCTAGAGAGAACTAGGGAGGTTCTGAATGGTCGAAAGGAGGAATGTTTAGCTAATAAGAGAGATATTAGCCAAATAATTTGATTATAGGAGGAATGTGACTGAAAAGGTGTCATAAATGGGCATTCGAGAATGGAGTGAAGAAGGGGGAAATTAACGAAGTGTCGTTAATTGTTGAATTGGAGGAAATGCTAAGTGTAAGCATAATATCTACAACTACCGCATCCACACCGATCTCAATTACACCTACTTCCCCACCTATATCTACTACATCCTCGCCTATCTCATCTAGTCCTTCACCTACATCTACCCTAACACCCATCTTAACATCTTCATCATACCCCCCCACATATATACCCACTTCCACATCAACCACATCTACTACTATAACCATACCCACATCAACATCTGAATCTATATCCACATCCATGTCATCCCTTGAAACATCTACTACACAGACATCCCCACTCAATACAACCATAAATGATACTCTCACCCCATATACAAGTCCAACCATTTCTACACCGACAAATTTGAGACCTATACAATCTACAACTCCTCTTGATCTTGTCAAGCGCATCGTCAAAAAACCACTTTCACCTATAATATACCCATCTACAACACATTCCACGTCATTTGATTCTATTCAAGATACCCCCAGTTGAAATCGTCATCATCCCCGCCAAAGGTAAATCCTCACAAAAAAAGACTAAGAACCTTGGTGTACCCATTCAAATTTACCTCACACATCCACACAAAAAGTTAGATCTCACTCCTCTGGAGGCTAGCCCTCCTAAACAATCTAATGTCACATCATCACTCTTAAGTGCATCCCCATACATCCTAGGGCTAGGTCGTTCATCCAAGACCCCTAATATCAACAAATCTAATTCAAAACAATATATTCCTCCTTCCAAATCTGATATCCCTTCGAAATCATCCACATCCCCAATTGTCAAATGAAAATCCAAATCATCTAAGTCACCAATCATCAAAACTGAAATCAAGTCTCAATCATATTCTTCTCCTTCTAATTCCAAAATAGGATCAAAGGCTACCATAAAGCATCTTAAAATCAAACCATCCCTTCTACCTTCATCCATCATTCTCAAATCCACTTCATCTATAAGCTCTACTTCAAAAATTGCCATCGGTTCCTACACATAAGTTTTCCAATTCTTACTTCAAGCATCTATAATCACCCTTCCCCCATTAAGTCTTTTGATTCATGTGGCCCTAAACCTTCATGGTTTGATTCTAATATCATTTGTGTGTATCATCGTGCTCTAGGATATGACATCGAATAACATGATATTCTCATCAAAGGGGATAGCCCTCTTCCATCTACCAATCTCGGTTCTCCACCCAAATCTTCATCTACCAAAATATCTCAGTCTCCTCACTCATCCAAGACCTTCATCATCATTCTTCCTCCAAACATGATCTCTCCTAAGTATATCCCCCTTCTCCTCATCAATGTTGTTTAAATTTCCACTTGATCTCACCTACATGATTCTCGACCTCCAACTCAATCTAAACCCAAAGTTATTATCACTGCTCCCTATAGTGAGCCTAATCCACCCTCTTCTAAGTCAAAGTGTATATCTTAGCTACCCTACGGCCTGTTGTTTTTGAGCAAAGTATTGTGAAAAAAATCCATCAGACCCCAGTTAAGATGTCACTCTACGAGCTCATCCAAAACTCCCCCCATCATAAACATGCTCTCATTGAAGATCTCAAATGAATCCATACCCCTAGCGATGAGACTCAACCCTTTGCAGCCCTTGTTAGAGCACTTGTTGATTTTTCTGCCATATCTTTTGAAAATTATGAAATTCTAGACATATCACCTAAAGATCACGACCTTCCCCTTTTCACCACTTTGCATATCAATGACATATTTATATGAAATTCTATGATTAAAAATGGAACTAGCATAAACATCATCTCATCCCACACCTTTGATTAGCTCAAGATCCTTAATTACATTGTCGCCCAATCACCCGTAATTTTTCACGCATTCAATGATGTTGTCACCCCCACTTTGGGCACAATTATTCATCCTATCCATGTTGGCAAAAAACTTCTCCATGAAGTATTTTATATTGTAGAAGGTGAGTTCCAATACAATATCCTCTTGGGATGACCATGGATTTGGTCCATGTGTTGCATTCCTTCCACCCATCATTAATGCATCAAATATGAACATGAGGAGAAAATCTTAACTCTCCCCATAGACACTCCCCCATTTAAAGCATGTCACATGACTTATCGACCTAACAACATGCTCATACCTAAACAAGATTCTTTTGAAGCATCCACTGGCTCATATGTCCCCGCATTTAAGCTTCCCAATGATGATTCTATAAACAAAGTGATGGATCATCTCTCACTAGGGGAGTATCATCTCTTTACACTTAATGCATCTCCCACACCTCATCGATTTGGTATACCCAATAAAGCTCCAATGTATTAACCTGATGTTAGAGATATTGTTCCCTTCAGTCTACCCTATCTTCACACCATTCTCATCTATGGTGGCATCAATCACCCTTCCTCTCAAATCGATACTCAACCACACACCAAACCATATACCAACGACTTTGACTTTCTTTACAAAAAATCTTGCACCTATACCTATCTTCATCATTGAACATGGAAATGATTTGGAATGTGGCATTATGAACAAGGCATGCATGATCTCATTATTGACCAATCTCGCAAGCCCCATGAAAATTTTGGCTTAGGTTTTAAAGAATAATTTTTTGACCCTATCCCACCGTCTTTAGTTGTTATGAATGTTGATCCTCCATCTTCTCCATCCCATCAACCTATGGATATGGATGACACTGTGTCCATTTCCTCTAGCTTATTTTTTAATCTCCACACTCACTTTGGGGCCGCTAACTTATGAGTGTGAAGATCAAATTCGGTCCCTCTCTCTTTTATTTCATGATATGGTAGAATAAGATTCTCCTATTATTGACATTATTCAATGCATTGATGATGACTCCATCCTTTCTTACATGGGTACAAAAGATTCTTATCTTCACAACACCTTACCACCTAACACATCCACTCTTCTTAACGAATCCACCATCGACATCAACATTGGGACTCTGCAAGAACCTTTCATTCTCAAAGTGGGTCAATCCCTTGATCCACGGGAGCTTGAGTCTTTCATCGGATTCCTTTCTAAGTATATTGAAGCCTTCACATGGTCATACAATGACATGTCAGGTCTCGACCCTTCTATCATTGTCCACAATATCATCACCATTCCTGATGCCAAGCCGGTTATGTAAAAGATTTGCCACATACATCCTCAAGTTACCCTCCTTATCAAAGAGGAGTTACAATGCCTTCTTTTAACAAACTTCATAATTTATATCGATTGTCCACAATGGGTTTCCAACATTGTTCCTGTCACCAAATATTTTGGAAATCTCCGCATCTGTACTAAATTTTGATATTTAAACCTTTCTTGTCCTAAAGATGACTTTACCCTTCCTAATATCTATCAAATTTTGGACCTTACCACTGGCCACAAGATGATTTCTCTTATGGATGGATTTTATGGGTACAATCAAATCCTCGTCGCACCAGAAGACCAACATAAGATTTCTTTCATCACTCCTTGGGGGAATTTTTGTTATCACGTCATGCCCGTAAGTTTGAAAAATTCCAGACCCACCTATCAACGAGCAATGACTTACATCTTTCATGATATCATCCATAGAACAATAGAGGACTACATTGATGACCTCTTGGGTAAATCTAAGCATTGACGCAATCACCTTTATGTCCTTGAAGCCTTTTTTGAATGTCTTATCTAATTCTTCCTCCATCTCAATCTAGCCAAGTGTGTCTTCAGAGTGTTAGCTGATAAGCTACTTGGCTTCATCGTGTCCATAAGGGGTATTAAAGTTGACCCTGCCAAAATCAAAGCCATCCTTGAGATGCCTCCTCCTTCTAATCTAAAGCACCTTCGCAGTCTTCAAGGATGACTTCAATTAGTTCATCATTTCATCTCGCATTTTTTTGACCATTACCAACCTTTTCAGCATCTTCTTCACAAAGACAATAACTTCAATTGGGATGATAATTGTCAAAAAAGCCTTTGAAGACCTCAAGCCTTATCTTCTATCCCCTCTTATGCTTACCCCTCCGCACGAGGGTGAGATTTTCTATCTCTATGTCTCTACTACCTACCATGCTTTGGGTGCCATGTTGGCACACCATGATGAGCAAGGTAGGGATCAAGCCATCTATTATATCAGTCACACCCTTCATGATTATGAGACTCGCTAAACTAAAGCTTAAAATTTGTGTTGTGCTCTTTTCTTTGCCACTTCTAAGCTTTGTTACTATCTTCTTAATGAAAAAACCTATATCGTCACTAGTTTTCACCTCCTAAAAACCATGCACTCTAAGTCATATCATAATGACCGCATCACTCGATTGCTCATTCTCATGAACGAGTTTGACCTAGAGTTCATCTCTCAAAAATCAATCAAGGGCCAAGTTATCATTGATCAATTAGCTAACACCCCTCTTCCTGACAACCACCGTCCTCATGAGGAATTTATAGATGAATTTATCAACACTATCGATCTTAGTTTTTCTCCCTTCAAGATGACACTCTTCTTTGACAGTTCCAAGTGTCGGAAAGGGGGAGGTGCAAGAATAATTCTCATTCCTCCTTGAGATATTCCAATCCCCATCATTTATAAACTTAACTTCGAGTGCAAAAAAAACATGGCTGAGTATGAAGCCCCCATCTTGTGTCTTGAAATTGTTGTCATGATCAATGTTCAAATCCCTAACATCTACAGTGATTCTTATCTTATCATCAATCAATTCAAGGGAATATATCAATGCAAAAATGATGTCCTTCAAAAATATAAAGGACATCGTCGACTTTCTTCTCGAAGCCTTAAACTTATATACCATTTAAATTGTCATGCATTCATATAATCAATTTGCAGACACCATGACATCTCTCATACCATGGGAAATAGAGGAATCTAAACTTTATGTTGTTGTTCATCACCTTGATCAACCATCTCATGTATATGAGCTTCCTCACACCAATCATATTGACACTAATCCATCAGATCTCTGGTATTCTCAAATTTTTTATTATATGTTTCAATCCGCCATCCCCTCTGACCTATCTAAAAATGGTAGGATGTCATTTCTTCAACGTGACAACCACTGTGTCATCCTTGGTGGCATTCTCTACAAACGTGGGTTTGACGATGTCCTTATATGGTGCCTTAAATCTCATGAATCTATTTGCACCATCCAAGAGGTCCACGATGGTATCTATGGTGGACATTTTATCAGTTTGGCTATCGCCAAGTATGTTCTTCGTATGGGCTATTATTGGCCTTCCCTTAATCATTAATGTTGCGAATATGTTAAGAAATGCGTCAAATGCCAGCAACTCTCTAATCTCATCCGCATTCCTAGCCAGACATTACAACCGGCTCATGATCTTTAACCTTTCTCACAATGGAGACTTGACCTCATTGACCACATCAATCCACATTCCTCCCAATGGCACCATTCTATCATCACTACAACTGAATACTCCACCAAATGGGTGGAATAAATTCCACTTGCATCTACAAAAGCTAACCAGATTGTTAATTTTGTCTATCAATATATCATTTTCCGGTTTAGCATTCCTCATAAAATCATCACGAACAACAAAATTATTTCAAAAATAAATACCTTAAGAATATTTGTGATTCCTTTAATATTAATCTTAGCTTATCTTCTTCATATTATCCCCAAGCTAACGGCCAAGTCAAAGCCAATAACAAAACCCTTCACAACATCCTTACCAAAATTATTGATAAATAAGGTCATAATTGGTATACTCATAACCCTTTCACCCTTTGGGCCTATCAGACTAACATCCACACCTCTACAGGCGCTACTCCATTATCTCTTATCTATGGCTCCAAATTTGTTCTTCCTCTAGAAGTCCAAATCATATCTTTACGTATTTCCCTATGTGACTTCGTTTCTGACGAATATTATCGCCATGAATGTCTAACACAACTTGAGTTGTTAGAGGAGCGTCACCTTCTTGCTCTTAAGTGCCATCATGTCTACCAAGAGCTCATCAAACGTTCTTCTAATAAACGTCTTAAAGAACACGACTTTAATATTGGTGACCTTTTCCTTAAAGAAAATCATAACGTCATTACTCTAGAAAGAAGATAATGTTGAAAGTTTGTTATTAACTAGATTGGACCTTATATTACCATGCATAAGTACAGGTCTGGAGCCTATTGTTTGGATTCTCTTTATGGTAAACCAAAAACAAAACCTCTTAACGCATTGCACTAGTGGACATTCTATTTTTAACATACCTACTAACATGAACTTAGTCGTACCAACGAGCTGGCATCCATCATCATCCTCTTCATCATTCATCGTAATGATTTAGAACTACGTGGTCTACCATCACTTTCTTATCTAAGACCTTAAATATGGGCACCACGGCTCTACTCGTAACATATTCCCTATGGACAAGCTCCTCCTTCTAGGTTGGAAACTCACAATCATTACATCCATCTCCTTTTTATTTACCTAGTGGAAGCACGCCAAGGGTCCATAGTTGTCACTTATACATCTCATCACCCCCTCCTAAGTGGTATACTTAGCTATCCCCAGCTCTTCCATAAAAAAGTCAAAATTTATGGATGCTGATATTAAATGTTATCTTATCCAAAACAGACTGCTCCCTCGAAGGACAGTTGTTCATAAAGCAAAATGTCAAAAGCATAAACTACCCCCTCGAAGGACAACTATCATATATCCTACCATCTTAAAAAAAGAAAAAATCCAAATATCCCAAAGCAAAAGAAAAATGTAGACCACTCCCTTAAAGGATGGCTACCATCTCATATCATGATAGCGAAGGCTTCCTACATTGATCAACCTTCTATATATTCAAAAGAAAAAGCATAAAGGTCAAAAGCATGCATCTTAAGAAAGCTTCTTGCATCAATCAATTATCTCATTCCTAGTGAAATTCCTACATTGATTAGTTTACACCATATTGTTCAAAGCCGGGGCATAGAATTAGGGACAAACATTTATGGGGAACCTCTTTCCCCACGTACGAGTTACATCTAAACCCCCTTTTCGTGTTAACACTAGGTTCATAAGCTAACTTCCATATTTTCCTTGTGATCCTTGGAATAACTAACTCTCATTGGTTATGTGTTAACACTTGTTATTGGCTGCAAGTGCATTGCTTTGTCTATTTCCCTTTCACGTTTACCTCCAATTCAGTTCGGAACATCGATCCTTTGTATACTCCTTGCTACGATGCAATGTTTTTCTTATCTTTTGGTCACTTCCTATCAAGTCACGTCCTTCCTCTCGCATCTAATATATTATTTATTCTCTAATGTCAATTATAATTATATTATTCATAGCATATTATCCACAATCTAATCTTCACATTTTTCTAAGTCTATTACATCTATTTTCATTTTCCAAATAACATTCGTCACATTCTTATATCATAAATGTGTCTAAAAACCCATCACATCATTTGTACCCTTTCTTTATGTCACAATCATGTCTAGTTGTTATCTATTCATTTCCATCACATCTATTTCTTATCTATCGTTGCATCATATAACACAAAGCATTACATCACATTTACAAATCCATATTCTACTCCTAATCCATAAAATTTCATCAAACCATAGTCATAATTCACCATCTAAATCTAACAGAAACATCATCAAATCATAAATCAACAAACAACACATGAAAAATCACAACAAAAGATCATAATCATATATATATCATTATTAAAATACATCCATACATCTGTGACAAACTATTAAGGGCTCTGTCTCAATGTTGATATATCATAAAAATTTGTAAATAATACATCGGATAATCTCAAATCTTGCCCCCATGGGGAAGGTGCCTATATGTCTCTCTGGCTATCATCTCCTCCATTAGGGTCTAGGTCTTACCTCAATTATGCCACACTATCCATGCTTTTGGACGACACAGGTCACATTGAGCTCCCTGATCTTTGCTAGATACACCACATATCTCAGCACTTTTGGTAGCCTTGATGTCATTATGCGCTCATAATAACACGCCTCCGCTCCTAGTGCCTTGTACTACTCTAATGAGATAGTACTCAACGGTGTCATATGGATGCCTCCCTATGATGCCACTAGTGCCCCACTCTTTGATTCCATAGCTATTATAGGACCGAGATCTACAAATCTAGCCCTATAGGCCTCTCTATGTCTCTTATATTGGTCTCTCTCTTAGCGTAATCATGTCTCCTCCTGGAGGTTGTCTCTCTCTCTACTATCATGTTGCATATCTCTCCTAAAAGGTAGTGTCTTGATGCACCCATGGGCAGGCTATCTCCGTTACTGCCCCTTCATCGCCATCCTCATCTCCTCTAGGTGTCGCATCTTCCTCAGCTGTCGGCTCCTCCTCCTCCTCATCCAATCCTAACCTGAATCTATCCTTTGTTGTCTGGGTCACCCATGTCATTGTCATCCACTCTGCATATCCAACCCTTACTCCTACATCATCATCCTCATCCCAAGAAGCTTCAGCCTCCTCTAGTGGATCAACCATCGTAGGACTAGGCAAGTCCCTCTCTGGCTCGTCCCGTATGTATCTAATAGGGTATCCTGGTAC
Organism: Taxus chinensis; assembly: GCA_019776745.2. Classification (NCBI taxonomy): domain Eukaryota; kingdom Viridiplantae; phylum Streptophyta; class Pinopsida; order Cupressales; family Taxaceae; genus Taxus; species Taxus chinensis. The sequence goes on from CM034153.1 coordinate 4,180,187, forward strand.
TTTCTAGAGACCCCGAACTGTCGCATAACTCATGGAAACTATACCACCTCCAACATATATGATCTCCTTCCTTGCACCCATATAATTGGTCTCACCCATATAGCTCGATATCTGCCCCTGGACATGTGGGAAAATCACAGTATGGCCTCCATCTAATCCGATCCAAATTCAACTCCGCCAACTGATTAGTATAACAATCCTTCCCTCTATCTCCCCTTTCTCTACGAGCTTGGTCGTCTCACCAATCCAAAATTCCAACTGCTAGTTCAATGTGGTCTGTTATCACCCATGGAATCCCTGGTGGCCTAATAACAACAATATGATCATAAGCCCAACAATGTAATAAAAATCTGACATCCAATCTCGACCTCCTCTTGGTCATATACATCCACAACTCATGATAAACATGCGCTAATAGGGCATGCCTGAAGGTAAATACTATCATGTGATCAACAATATCTGCAAGTACCCCTATTAGCATCCATGGAAATCTCACTCCATTGTGGGTTTCTTGCCAATGCTCTAGGAATCTAAGTCCCTCTACTTAAATGGTGCAAATTCCGTATATGCATGTGCGAGTAATGGTGGGTTTTATCTGGGTTGGCCTTGCGGCTGGGGATTCAACAGGGGCACTCCACTGACCTTGTGGCAAAGCTAGCAATGGCTTGCTAGGGAGGAATTTTCTAGGAGAGCGGGAAAGGGAGTGAGAATGTTAGATAAGAGAACTAATGTTGCAAGTAGAAAATCAGAGTCTTGCATACATCAGTTAGAAGTTTCATCACATGCATTAAAATTAAGAAGAAACAATTATGCAAATAACAACAAGACCAATTATAATTTAATGAACACAAAGTATCAATAAATCCCTTAGTCAAAAAAGGCTAGAAACTTCTTCTTGTATTGATGCTCAAGCAGAAATTGTACATAGTATGAGAATGGAAGACATTTGAGAATAGGGGAGAATAGAAGAATTTGCTATCTCTTTGCTCTTTTCACAAGGATATCTCTCTCATGAATTCACAAAAAATAGCTAAGAAGACCCTCAAATGAGGAGTGCATTACAATTTATAGAAGAAGAAAAACTCTTCATCTTCCTGGTGATTCTTCATATACCCCCCAATGACTCTTCGTATGTCTCGACATGACTTAAGACTCTTCACCTTCTTAGGAAAACATTAAGTCCCTTTTTATAACATAAAGGTGACTTATTACATTGGAAACATTAAGACATACGAAAAAGTGCAAACCCCAACGTGAAATTAGAACATTGAAAAAGGAGAGAAGAGAGAGAGAGAGAGAGAGAGAGAAGGAAGAAGGAAGAATGATGTTGATGATGAAATATTCTGCCTCTGATAAAGTCTGTTGATCCTTCCAGATGACTCGATGGAATGCTCCAATGTGATGAACTCTAAATCCCCAAACTCTTTGCACCCTAAGAAACTTCCTTTGGATGACATGTGAACACCTTTAACTAAGTGTTTAAAAACATTGTCGAATGACTTCATTGGTGACCATGAACATCACTCATGAAGATCCCCTCTGAAGGGATTGAAGCCTTGGAACAAATCCTACCAAGTTGAATGAACTATTTCACCGATGACCGCAACTTCTACCCTGCACATGATATACCTGTGACCCAAATCATGAAGTGAGTGTCAAAAGACACTATTGAGTTCCCTGGGATGGATCTTGAATGCCCTGTGAGAAATGCCCATGGATTATCAAATGATGATCCCCTTTGCAACACTAACGTATTCTATCGACATATGTCCTATGGAATGATACATTTGTCTGTACAGGTGCTAGGTACAGATGAACATACTGGAAAAACTGTGAATGGTTCATCAACACTTGCTATTCTTGAATGGAGCAACTTACTATTTTTAGTAAGTGTGAAAATTCTTCTCCAGACTCCAACTGCAGCTGCCAATTTGAATGTTCAACCCTCAGAATGCTCCTTTTGTGAAATTCACCCTCTGGAATGACTTACTATTTTTAGTAAGTGCCAATGAGATGACTTACTATTTCTAGTAAGTATGAAAAATCAGCTCCTTCGAACCTCAATTGGATATTGCAACTCGAATTCCTCTTTCTCCCTGTGTTCCTCTCACCTTCAAAACCAGTTTGCTATTTTTAGTAGGTGCTCATGAGACCACTTACTATTTTTAGTAAGTGTCAATTCTGGACCGAGATGACCATTTTGATGATTTTTGCCTGCGATACCTCTTTTGTGTTCACCGCCTCCTTCACAGCTTCTTCAGTTGGTGACTTTCCCGAAATAGTAATCTCCCATGTAGAAGGCCTACTATTTTTAGTAAGTGAGCTTCTGGTGGTCGGATCATGGTGGAATGAATTTTTCTGATATGATTTTTTTCCCAATATCACCCCTCTGAAATTTTGGACTTACCTAATCACCAGTTTGTGAGATTTTAAAGTTTCAAATTTTTCACCTAGCAATAGCTACTGGACATGACAGCCATTAACAGAGCTTGAAAATTACAGGTTTTTTTTTCTCTCTGTTCACGGAAAAAATCATATTTTTGATATGGGTTTTTGTTTCTCGTTCCACTGGTGATTTTTCTCTTCAAACCGATTGTCAGTTTGACGGGAAATTTGACTTTTGTCTTTGTTGTGCCAAGAGGGAGATTTCTTCACTGCGAACAATCTATGTTGTAGAAGGGAGATCTGTTGCTGAGGTTTTTGTGGCCTCTAAAAATGAAGAATTTGCAAAAAAATGGTTCTTTGATTTGTGCACTGGTTTGCAAGATATATCAAATTCTTCGTCTCATGGCAATGAGGTTTTTCAGATGAATCTCTTCATTCTTCTTCTCTATTCTTCATTTCTCGATCTGTCCTTCCTCTATGAGATCATTATGATTTCATGGTGTGATGGATTGAAAGAGTTGGTTCAAAGAGCAGTGATGGTGGCAAGAAGTTCTGAACAAGAATGGACAGAGCTATGGCAGGGTGTGAACTTTCTGAAGAAGGAATGGAAGAAAAAATGGCTAAGGAGATTTAAAATATTAAAAAAACATACCAAGGGGGGGCACAGTGTCCCAATGTCCCTTTAGCTAAAGGGTCATCAAATTTCACATCGTGCCTCCTCGTGACACTTGTCAAGATCTAGACGATTGAGCATTAGGGCTAGGGAGCTTGAGAAAAAACACCTAGGGGCTGAATTTTGCCTTAGAATGTCACATTGATGACCCTGGGGGCCACAGGGGGCTGGGCACATTTTCATGTACCTCATTTCCATTTTCCAAAGGGACAAAATGATCATCAATTTACACATCATGCCGGTTATGACACTTGGCACGATCTGAACGACTGAGGGGATAGGCTTCGACAAGCTCCTGGGGGCTGAACTGGTGATGCAGAGGGTTCCATGGGTGACCAGAGGGAAAAATAGGGATGGGAAAATTTTACTATCCCTCATGTCCCTTTTCTTAAGGGATGAAAGGGACACCAAAATGTGCCAAGCTCCTGGAGCTGACATGTGTCCACTTGAGAATTTGGCTAAGTGTTGAACGTGTTCCTTGAGCCAACTTGTGACGGCGATAACTCGGGCTCCCGGATGAGTTCGGAGGTGAATTTTATATGATCTTGACTGAAAAACACTCAATGAATTGAATGGTGATGGTTTGGAGCTCCAATTATTACTGAATAACCTTCAAATTTGCTTATTTTTCTTGGGATCTCTAGTTGTGCGTCGAAATAATGAGTTGCCTAGGGAAGTGTATGATGTTTCACGAGGTCTCATTTTTTCCGCCATTTATGGCATGGAAAATAACTTCCATAGGTAATTTTTTGGTGATCTTGAATATTTATGAAAATCCTAAAATAATTTCTTAAATCTCAAGTACTCTTTAGTAGTGTATGCTCTTTTAGGCCCGAAAACCCACTTTTACTAAATCCAGTCCAAAAGGCTCTACCGAATTGATCCCGATCCCTTCAATCCCTTTGGAACACTTCAATCCTAATTTTTTGATGATGAATTTCCATTTTTATCCACTTTCTATTTTTAGTATGCCTCGCCATGGACACATGCTATTTTTAGTAAGTGCACTGCGGGTGTCAGATTTCGACAAAACAAGTCTTGAAATTCTGGGTTTTATTCTGGGGTTCCACGCTCCAAATTTTGGGTAATATATTCGTCTGAAAAAGTGGGAAAATGATATTTTCATCAGTGGGGGAATAATACTGATAAAAAACACATCCCTCCATATCCCTAAAAAATAGGGACTTCATGGCGCGAAAACTAGTTTACGCGAAACTAGATTTTTCAACGATCATTCCCTCCAATTTTCACCCGATTTCGCCCACTGGAACCTTGAGAAGTGAAGAGGTATCTCACTTAATTTTTCACTTCTGTTATTCATGTGACAAGGAATAATGATGATGAAAAATCAGTCCTCCATATCCCTAAAAAGTAGGGACTTCATGGTGAGAAAACTAGTTCATGCGAAACTAGATTTTTCAACGATCATTCCCTCCAATTTTTGTGTGATCTCACCCACTAGAACCTTGAGAAGTGAAGAGGTAGCTCACTGAATTTTTTTCTTATGTTATTCATGGCAGCCATTAATGGAGTCTTCAACCTTCAGATATCATAGAGGTGGTGATGGAGGAGAATGAAGTTATTTGCAGTTGAGAATGAGAGGGAGGCTAGGAAAAAGCATTTAGGAGTTGACTTTCAGGCGCATGAGGAACCACAAGGCTCAAGTGGGCTAGGGGAATTTTTTGTCCCCTATGTTCATTTTCTAAAAGGGATGAAAGGGACATCAATTTCCCGTGCCTCATCGCGACACTTGGCAATCATCCGTGCAGGGAGAGGGAAGGCTCAAACTTAGTTGTTGGGGGCTTAACTGGCAAACAGGAGGTCATATTAGTGTTCTGGGGGCTCAAAAATGGTTGGACACATTTTACTATCCCCTATGTCCCTTTGTTAAAGGGACAAAAGGGACATCAAAATGTGCCAGGCTCCTAGAGCTGACACATGTCCACTTCAAAAAATGACTAAGTATGAGAACTTGAGAGCGAACTTGTGAAGGTCGTATCTAGAGTTCTCGATGGAGTTTCAAGGTGAAATTTTATATGAATTTGACTGAAAATGGCCTTATAAATCCAATGGTGGGGTATCTACTCTTTATTCCTCCATTTTATCCCTAAAAATCATAGATTTTTGTTCTGGCTCCATGACTGAGCATGAGAAAAACAGATATAAACCTATTGCACCAAAGGTGTTGTGAAAAATATTATTTCACCATCTTGTAGAGATATGAATTCCCTTTTTGACGATGTATTTTTTATCTCCTAAATCCATCTAGAGCTCCTAGAATCACTTCCCAAAGCTCAGTAGCATTTTTGGCCCTATGCACTGCCTAGGCTTAAGAACCATGTTTTCTGATGAATATGCCCCAAGACCTCCAAATATTTCATGAATCTTCAAATATCATTTCCTTGATATTATTAGACCTTTAATTCATCTCCATGCTGGATTTTTATCCTTTTTTCCACTCTAAGGGGTCGCACCTAGTCCTGGGAAGGCCAATAGTAGCCCTTCCCAACACTACCCAAAATTGACATTCTTCGAGATCTCCTAAAATCACCTAGGGGGATTGACTTGAATTTCCTAATTCACCTAGGTTACTGAGTTAACATCCACTGAGGGGTCATTCCAAATAGTTGTGTTAATATGCCTATTATACTCTTAGCATTGATCAACTCTATGAGCTCCCTTTGTATTGGCAGCCTCAAAATACAGTGCACATCCTCAAGAGTGACCATCATCTCTTCAGTCTTGAACCAAAACGTGTTAGTCCACACATCCCATCTTTCAATCAAAGAAATCATCAAACCAATATCTCCCATAATCCTCTGGTATTATCAGAATCCACCTAACCCTACTGCAGCCAAGTGGTCCCACTTTGCATCAGTCACATCACCTCTAATTTGATCATATAAGGCTGACACTTTGTCTCGAAGATAAAACATGTCTCTAGCTTGTAAAACCCATCAAACAAGAAATCATTAGTCTCCGCATATCAAAAATCCACATTCGTCCATCTTAGCCTAAATCAACGTCGACCCATATTGGGTCGACGCCTCCTAGCCTGATTCATTGCCCTAAAAGGCCCAGTCGATAGCCATCGTTTCTAGTCACTGGCAACTGCCCTTGGCGTCAACCTCAAAAATAAGAAAAATGTGAAAAATATATATATATAACAATAAAAATACTTAAAAACTAAGTCATGGCTTAGGCACTTACTATCCTCCACGTCTTATGGCACTTCCTAGCTACTCCACCGACCTCAATAACACTCAAAATCTCAAATCTTTCTTTTACTCAAAGATCTCGATCATTAACTTACGTGGTGCAAATGATCTTGGTCGATCAACCTAGGGGCTTATATACCCCACCGAACTTAGTCGTCGCCGACCCCATTGGGTCTTCACCACTCCAACCCTAGTCACCACCAACCCTATCAAGTTACTGTCAACCCAGTCTTACTTTTCAATCCTTTAGCCCTTTCACCCCATTTCTTCATTAAATTATTTTTTCTTTCACTCTTCTTCTTTATAGCACACTGTTAATTGTCTTGTGTGTCTTGCCTTTTTCACATCTCACCTTTATGGCCATCTTCGTGTTCCCTATGTGAGCACCATTATTTTCATTTTCTTTATCCTTGTCCTACCCAGATGCATATTTGATTAATTCTTCATGAATTTGAATTTGAGCTTTCAACACTGCCATGGAGGACACACACATGTCCCAGAAATGCTAAAAATTGACTTTCTAGGCTTACCGAAGAATTCTCTCTTAGAAGCATTCCATTGAATGAACTCAATGACCATATTTTGACATTTCCAACATCAAGGAAAATATACACAACACATATGAGACTTTAGAGGATTAGGGATATGCATGACATTGAGGGTAGACTGATCCATATAGGTGGTTTGAAAAGGATTTAAGGCCAAAACTTTTGACACTAGGGTATAGTTGTCATGTTTCAACATTTAATTTTTCCCTTGCAAAATCTCATGACAACAGTGGTTCTAGCTTGGGGACATGTTTCGGATTGAGTGCATTGAGGAAAGAGAGAATAGGAACCCTAAAATCTCAATACACATCGTGGACCAATGCCTTATCCATTGGGCTATAGGAGTCACTTCTTCCAAACACACACAAACACACAAACACATGAAAGGGAAACACACCGGAAGTGGAAAACATCAAACAATAGAAAGGGAAAATATATACAGGGGAGGGATATTTACAAAGATGGGGAAAGAATGTACACATACTCGGAGATGAGTTGAGAGAAGTATACACCATCACAGAACAACAGACTAAAATATGGCCTTTGAAACTCAAAGGTCATTACCTGATCATACCATGCTCCTGTGATCGATCTACATAACTTGAGAAGAAGGAGACACACCAATATTCCATCTTCATACTTTTATTGTATTGAAAACATTCTTGCATCCAATGAGAAATTTGTTACCTGCATGAAATTCTTGCATCTTGCAGGTTCTACTTGATGTTTTGTGATCATAAGACACCATTACTCTGTGTTCTTGAAATCAGAAACATTGCATTTGTCATGGAAATATTCCCCATTCTTGAATTTCAACATGAGGCCATCTCTTGAACCAACGAGGCCCTTAGAGGAATTGAGAACAAGTTGATTCACTTTCTGATCAACAACTTATTCAAACCTTTCTCTTTGTTGTTTTGAGCAAGTGCTTTCAAAAATAGAGTCCACGTCATTGGCACGAAAGTCCTCATCATCCTTGAGAGAATGTTACAACATGGAAACATGTTCAAGACTAGTAGAATATTTGGAAATAACGATTTCCATCTGATTTAGAGACCATTCACAAGATCCTTGCAAAGTTTCTCTTTGTTCCTTAAGACAATTGTTGTCAATACAACCGGCTCAGAATTGATCTTGACATCTTTTCCAAAATTGCAATTCTTATCATGGAAACATTTATCACTTTTGAGTGAATTTTGGAGTATGAAGTTTTGTTCCGCATTAGTAGGGGCATATCCAAAGGTGGTGAGAATAAGTTGATCTTGAGTGCCCCTTATACTCACTCATATGGACTACTTGCAACTTTTTACTTTGTTTTGGACCATTTTCCCCAATACAAACCAATTCAATATTTTCCATATTATCATCCTCTATGGCAGAGATAGTGTCCTCAAAATTGATAATATTCATAGGAGATTCAAGAATCTCTTTTCTTTTACAATCATGGTCTTATTCACAAAACCAGAAAGAGAAAGACTTACCTTCACATTTTCTCTCATCCATTTGTGCATTGAGGTAAATATCAAGGCCATCCATTTGCTCCATATCATCATCAAACATTGGTGCATGGAAAGCAGAAACACAACTTGCCTCATACATGTCTTGCATTTCCATGGCCTGAGTCAGGATCTCAAGATTGAGTTGAGGGTCTTCAATTGCTTCCACATTCTTTGAGATATCTTACAGAGATAACTCTTCCAATTTTTTCATATACTCATTACCACCTTCATTAGTAGAGTCACTTCCTTGAGCTTCAAAGAAATGATTGAAAATTTGATTTACACATGGCCATGATTCATTTGAAACATCCTCACTCTCCTATTTTGCACTTCTTGTCATCCAAGGCTCAAATTCTTGCAAGAATGAGCATACTTGATTTTCAACATTCTCTGACAAGAAGAAAATATCCAAGCTATACGGGAAGGGCACAAATTTGAGCTCAAGATCCATTTCATCATCTTGATGATGTGGAGTGGAGAACCATGTTGGGGCAACAAAACCTTCAATTTTATCTTGACCATCTCTTGTAACATCTTCTTTCTCACGAGGAAAAGGAGATATTATGTACTTATTATGGTGATCATAATTGTGTTCCTTTGGTGAGGGTGATGAAATCAACTCTTCGGAGAGGTCATGCTCAAGTTGTTCATCTTCCTTGGTTTTAACAAAGAAATTGAATTCTTCCATTTGTTCATCTATGATTGAATCAAAAAGAGAACTTGATTCTTCAGTTATCTCCATTTCATCATTCGACATTTCTACATCACTTGAAGAATTAGAATTGGAAAGGAGATTATCCATGATTACCTCGAATTCACCATCTTGAGTCTGGGACGAAGGATTACTTTCTCATACATCTTCATAATTGATGGAGTCTTCAACAAGCATTGGGTCTTCTATTGTACAACAAGAATCCTCCTCATTTGAATTCATTGTTTCATCAATGGGATGTGCCTCAAGCCAGAATGAGTTGATGAACGAAGGTTTCAACTATCATAGTTTCTTCATCATCTTCCAAGGTGTTGATTTGATTTGATTTGATTGAGAAGGTCCAAGGATATGTAACTCATTGGAATTACACAAGAATATTCTAGGGATGAACACCTCATAGTGTGGACAATCATCAGGATCTTCCTCCATAGGAAAAATATCCTCTTCTTCCTTAACTTGATGAAGTGCTTCAAGGTGTTCGTACCTTCTTTGCAATGCCAATGCATATTTCCAAACTTCATGATAGGCCTTAGGATGAGGATTTCCTTCTTCCACATTCAATATACTTTACTCATATTCTCTTCTCAAAACATCCATTTCTTCATCATCGTATGTAAGAAAATCATCTAGAGGAAGGGAGATGAAAGACAATGTTCTTAGATTTTTAGTGAGTTGTGTGAAGTTGAAAAAGTTACCTTAAGTGGATTTTTCACCATCATGTCCTTCGCATACAACCTTTTGTATCTCTTATAGATCTTCCTCATCCATATTTTGGATTCTCGATCATTAGCAACAATAATTCCCATTTTCTTTCCTCTAGCAACACTCTTCTTGAATTGTAACCACCATGACTTGATGATAGGGTCTTCACAAACAATATTTTTCTCCATTCTGGAAAGTCTTTTTCTGGATACTACGGAGATGGTATGGACCTTATTTCCTTCAAATTTCTTGGCTTTGCAAGAGATGTTCCAAAATGATGGATGATCAAAATTTTACATTTCTTGGCATTCATAATCATCTTCTTCTTCATTATCACTCATTGGTACTGAACTCCGATCTCCAAACTTTGTTATTGTGCAACAGGAAATGAACTTGACACAGATTCACTCCTTGAGGGAGTTGCCTTCAATTTTTTATTTTTCTTTGATTTTTATTTTTATTTTTAAACCTTTTCATACTTTTTTTCAAGATATCTTTTCGGGTGCACTCGGGAAATATCTTCCCTAGCGGAGTCACAAAAAATTTTTGGTGAAATAATTTGTTGATATGGAAAATTACGTGTTTCCACCAACTCTCACGAAACTAGGTCCCTCTACATTGAATGGTACATTTATCATTATTGAATGTAAACTAATATACTCTTATCTAAATGTTGTGGGTTGTAAAAATGGGTCAGGGATCACATAGGAACCCTTCCCTGAACCTGTGGCAAAGTGCTTATATAAGGTACAAGGGAGGAAATTACAGTGATGAGGGGTGAAGGAGAGAAATTAGGAAAGGAAGGTTATTGTTGTAGTAGGAACATGTAGAATTCACACCCAATAACCAAAGTTGTTCAACATTCAATTAGATTAAAGTAACAATGAATCCATTGGTGAGACAAACAAAACCCACACAAACACATAGTTCTTTGAGGCTCATTTATTAAAGATATAAAGCTCTTTTTTATCACTATACTTACAAAGTGTATATAAGACAAAATTAGAAGAACACATAGGAAAAGGGAAATAGAAGAAATGTATCTTTTATTTCATGTTCATTGGTGATACAAAGCTCAACAACCTAAATCCACAATTGCTATAACATAGATGTTATCAAAGAACTCCATTCCCAGCCTCCCTTGGAATGGAGAAGCCATCCCAATTTATAGCAATGTGAATTGACCTTTCACCTACCCCCACATGTTTCTTCATGATCTTATTCACTTATGACTTTTCATCTTCCTCGGACATGAGAAATAAGTTCCCTTTTTATAAATTAAAGGGACTTTTACAATGTAACTTTAGAAAGTCACTTAAGTGAATGAGACAAAATACAATGATTACGCTCAATGAAGAATTAGAAAAGGGAGAGAAGGAAGAGGGAGAAAGAGAGAAGAAGGAAGAAGTTGTCATATCTTGATGAAGAAGCTCCTCGCAATGAAGAAATTTTCTTATTCATGCATCCTGATGGTGAGTCTATGAAGTGGGCTATTGTTCCTTGAATTCCTTTTAGAATTGAGCTATCATAGCTGTCAAATTTTATGTCTCTGGGATACAAATGCATCCCAACACCTTATTCCATATCTTGAGGACGTCATTGCTATTCTTGCATTGATTGAGCCATTCTTCATGATCCATTTCAATTATAGCAATGCAACTTATGATATTGTCTAGGGACTCTAAGTTATATTCATTAAAGGAAGAGAAGTCACTTGCCTCTTTCTTGACTAGCTCCTGGAAGGAAACAATGAGTTCTTCTGATGATGAATCTTTAGTGAGTAGAGGGAACTCAAGTCTCTGAACACAATTGTATACATCATTCAATATCTCGAAAGCATGTTGTCCACAAGATTCCAACTCAGATATTGCATTCTTGAGCATTGTATATTTCATATCCATGATGTGAATCCAAACTTGAGACAAGTTCTCTACAGTGGATGTAAACACGTTCTTACTCACAAGGGTGTGAGAGTCAAAGGAACTCATCTCAAATACCAATGGGAACATCTCATCTAAATGATTTACCTCTTTTGCAAACTCTTCCTTTACTTTCTTTACTTCTGACAAGGTTGCAAGAATGTACTTAATGAAAGCGATGATATCCGGAAACCATGTCATGCCTTGTTCAATGATCTTCTCAATCCACTTTTCATTAGCCTTCCCTTTCACTATGTATCCTTGTAATTTCTTGACCACCTTTAACACTGTTGATTAGAGGGATGTCTTCTATTAGAAGAGAAGATTCTGAGCTGGGTTCCAAGAAGGGTTGAACATGAGCACTGAGAGATTTTATTTGTTCCTCCATTTACATAATTGTTTAATTGTATTCATCATTTCGAGCGAGGAGGTAGGAAGCAAATTCCTTAAATAGATGAGAAACCATATTGTGAAGATTGGCCCAATGAGATGTGAGTAAACTCATAGTCTGATGGAGTCATGTCCTTAATATACTTTTCAAACTTAGGCCTAACAACTTCAACATAATGGTTACCTGAGATGCCACTAAAGAAGTGGGATGTTGTTTGGGCCTTCTTTCTTCACTTAGACTTCAATGTTCCTAAGATTGCTTCAAGTCTGGATATGATAGCAAGCTACACTGTCCTTGGCCCACTTTTGACCATTTCTTGAATCCATGGAAATGGCTCTTTGGGATTTGACACAATGTTGGTCGTCAGAGCACTTTCCAGAGCTTATTATGGAACCAACCCTTGATCATCATGGGGAAGATTTATCATTGGGGAAGACATATATGGATTACCTTAAAGACAAGGGTGTTGTAATTAACCACTTGCAATTCTTTACTTCAACCAACCCACTTTGACTTACTCAGTTTAGCCTACCTTGGCTCACTTTTGTCAACTCTCCCAAATCACCTTGGTTTACTTAGCTCACAGAGCTCATTTAGCCAGCTCATTGGGGAGGTGTGGATGGATCCATCCTGGCTAATGAGTTTTTTACCTTGAATTATGATGGAGCTTTGACTCCTTTTGAATCTATTTTGAATTCACAATGTCCCTTGGTTCTCAACTACTACACCCTGTGATGTTTTGTCTCATTCTTGAACACAACTGTGACCAAAATGATACCTCAAGACCTTCGTGAAGGATGAATTTCCATGTTTGAGCTATGCAACCCTCATATAATCCTATGAGGATTTCAAAAAGCAACGAGATGACTAAAAACAAAGCCTACTGAAACTTTCTACACTCAAAACAAAGAGTTTTCTATTTTTAGCAGGTGGAACCAAGACCTACTATTTTGGGAAATTTCACCTGTTTTACTCAAATTTGAACTTATTGATCATCTGACATACTTAGTTCAACTCCATTGATGATACATTGCTATTTTTAGACATTTTATATTTTTAGGCAGTTATTTTTTGCTTTTTTGCTTTTTTCTATTTTTGGAAAGGTTACCTAGTTTATCCCTTTTCACTATTCATTAAGTACACTGTTCTTAGAGGATTTGCAATTTTAGGAAAGTTACTATTTTTAGAAGCTATGGATATCCACCTTAGATTGTAAGGAAAATTGCATCACTGGATTAGGTTCCTCGTTATGATCTCATGCTCCAAATTTCAGCTCAATCTACCCGCCAGAATCCTCAGGAATTAAAAAAGTAGATGCTAGGGAATCAAACTATGGTTTATTGTCATTAATTATTGAGAGCATCATCTAGTCTATTGCTACAATGTTCTTAAAGGTTCTTGGAATGAGAAGTAACCATTGAGAAAATTTCACCTGATTTCGTTCACAGGTTTGAAAGATATGATTTTTTCAAATTTCGGTGCAATATGGATTTGGATGGATTTTAACACAGTGTCTGGACAATTTCTAGGTTTAATGGAGATTTTGTAGAAATAATGAGGCAAGAATAAGTTACTCCATGTTTGAAATATTTTTGGCAGTACTTTTCACTTCATGGGAGAGGTGGAAAGAGAAGCATTGTATAAATAGTTAGTTTATTTTCTGAGTTTTCAACCAACTTAGGGGTGGGGTGCATTTTTGTGTCCTAATTGTCCCCACTATCCTGGGATAGTTGGGACGGTAAAATGCACCCTACTTTGTCAGCGTGATAAGTGGCAGGAAATGATTCAGGGAGATGGAGAGATGAGAGATAAGCTCTTTTAGCACATGAGGGAGAAAGTTATGATCATATGGTGAACCTGGAAAGGGGCTGTGGGTGGGGTGTATTTTACTATCCTGATTATCTTGACTGTCTTGGAGAGTTGGGACAGTACGAGCAGAAAAATGTGTCAAAGGGGTATAAGGTCGATACTTAGCCAAATTTGCATGTTTGATCACTAAGCACCTTGTTAGAGAGGAATAGGGTCACATGATGGTCCAAGGAATTCAATTTGGGGGTAGGGAATTTTTTATCCCTAATGTCCCTTTGCCCCCCACTTTCCTGACATTTGGGATAGTTGGGACACCAAAAATGCCAGGCTTCCAAACTATGAATTTAACTAACAACTGGAATCATGAAACTAACTTTCTTGGAGTTGTAGGAGGTATTTTTGTGTGAAACGTTATATAAATTTGAATATTAAGACCATTTTGAGATCAATGGGATGATTTTAAAGACTTTATTCTTCCTCCTCCAAAAAATTTTGTTTTTTCATTTGACCGTTAGGTGAGTCTATATAAATTACTTTTCCCTGAGAAGCTCCTATGCCTTGAGAACAATTTGATTTTTCCATCATGTAGGGCGTTGGAATAGATTTTTAATGGTATATTGTTTTCCACTTGTCTCATCCCAGAGCTCTCGAAATATTCCATTGAATTTTAGGTGCTTTTTTCACTACTTACTCCTTGCACCTTAGAAACCCATAGTTGCACAACTTGTTCCTAAACCTTTGAAACACTCCAAAAACTTCCTAAACCTTTTGCAATGTGTTCTTAGCTCAGTAATACCACTTCCTAGTGAATTTGAGCTTTCAACTCTACCCTGGAGGACACACACCTGTCTCAAAAAGGCTAAAAATAACCTTTCTAGGCTTACCGAAGAATTCTCACTCAGAAGCACTATACTGAATGAACTAAATGACCATGTTTTGACATTTCCAACATCAAGGCTATAACACCCACAAAAATGATGCTCCAACACCATGTTGAACGCCATTAATTATTTAGGAAAAATTAGGGATTTGTTTTTTCATTTTAAAAAGATTGCAAAGTCAAATCCAAAAGCAAGCTCTCAAGCTCCCAAAACAAGTAACTCAAGCAAAATCCAAAAATATGCAAGTGTCCAACTAAACCAAGTAACCCCCAAAACTCCAAAATAACTCCCATAAATAGAAAATGAGGAGATGAGGGTGAGGCGGCTAAGGTAACTATACACAATGCATATGAGGAATTTTAAGGATCAGGTATAGGCATGACACTAAGGGCAGATTGATCCTGTTAGGTGGTTCAAAAAGGCTTTTGGGCCAAAACCTTTGACACTATGGAGTTGTCATGTTTCAACGTTGGATTTCACCCCTATAAAATATCATGACAACTTTAGGTAATCCTACATTTTGGTCACACAAGGGTGAAGATTTTTTCAAACAAATTGTTATCCTAAATGAGCAAGTTGAAGCTTTTTAGTAACATTGACACATACTCACACATCCCCTACATCTTGATCATTAGCCACGTCCATCACATTATCCTCTCATCGACAGTCTCAACCTAACCTTAGAAAGTCGAGTATGCCTAAAAACTATTGCATTTTCTAGTGTATATAAACATATATCCCAATTATGGGCTCTCATGATCTTTGAGTCCCTTTATTTTTTCATATATACTTAGTTATCCATAACTTATGTGTCCCTTTTATAATATTTAGGTCCCAACCTTTCAATGAAAATGAATTTTGATCCTTGTGATACGCGTGTCTTCTATTTTACTCACATCATGGACACGTGGACCTGTTTTGAATAAGACACGTGATGAGCTCATATGATCTTAAGCTCATTGTTCACCCCATAGGGTGACACTGCAGGCAAGGCATTCCTTGATCTAACCTGTGATGATGACATGTGTCATCATCCCAAATGCTCAAGATTTCAAAAACTTGTTAATCTTCATGACCTAATCCCATTTTCTGAATAAATTGATCTAAGCCATATGTCCTTGCATCCCTATTCATGATCTTGTCACATGGCGTGCTTGCATTAAACTAATTTCATGGGATATTTTAGTCTCGAATCCCTTTGATTTGAACACGTCTACCTATGATTGGTCACGTGGAGTGTCTGAACTCGGGTTTTCCCACATGCCTTAACTTGTTCAAACTCATGCGATAACACCATAGGTCTTAGCCTTGCTTGTCAATAGGCTTGGGACTTTGTCACATGTCCCTTAACCTTAGTTATACTATAACAAAATGGGCTTTACTTGGCCACTAAGCATATAAAGTGTCTTTATATATATAGCTACTCTGGCCTCTTTGTGCATATGGGACCAATCCTATTATTTTTGTATCAACGAGAATGACTTTTCCCACCATTAGAGCATGAATAAAGCTTTGGGAGTTCACCCTTTTCCTTTACGATAACTTAAATAATTGAGCACATTGGGATTTTAGTGATTATTTAAAGGGCACCAAAGTTTGCAAACATTGTTGAATGTTATATTTATGGTCTACAACTCTATTTCAGTCACCATGAGAGTTCTAAGAAAAAACTAAGGGTCCAAATATGACTATGAAGTTGGGAATCAATGGGGCACGAGTTTGTGAATAATTTAGAGATCTAAATGGCCACGATGAGGCTTTAGGAGCCTATGTCAAATTAAGCCATTTTCGTTGTTCTTCTTGTGACACATCGAGTCTTTTAGTGATCACAAAATTAATTAGAGAGCTTAGATAAGCATAAGAACTTGGGGAGAAGGTGGAATATAACACATATAATGTTCAATGACATAATGCATGTGAGAGGGAACTCGAGGGTTCGAGGTTGATAAAACGGGCCAAGGGGATCATTTTATTAACACGAACATTCGATACTTTATGTATATAGAGGATCTTAGAGATATTATCCTGATTTGGATGAGATGTAGTCTCTAAGGAGACTTTGTTTTAGTGCAACCTCTATTAATTTTGTGTATTATAAACTGCATATTCCATTATTAGTTTAACACAACGTGTTTCTTGGTGGTAACTCTTGTCTTAAATCATTTACATGGATGATGTGTTTATATTTTTTAGTTCTTTTGATCTTCCTCATTTATGATAGGATATAAAATCTTGTTTTTGACATGGTAGTGGAGTTTTCTCCATAATTTGCATCTCTTATTGTTTCAGATTCAATTCAATCCTTTGTTCAAATTCTTGTACAAGTTGTAGATTCACATATGGAGGAATCCATTGAAGAGATTTATACCAATTAATATTTATTAAATTACTTATGGTGTGATCAAACATTAACATTAGATTTAGAGTGCTAAAGATAGTGAAATCTTACTTTTTTCTACCTGAATCGGACACAGTGAGCTCATTTGTCAAGAATTTTAGTCTTTGAAGAGTTAGGGTGCAAATGTATTTTAGTGATTTTTTTGCAAAAAATGACTCAAATTATATATTTTTATGGTGTAGTAATTATGAAATCTTTCTAGAACATCCAAAATAATAAAATTTGGATAATTTGGGCCTTCGCAACATGAATTTGAAGTTGCAATTGTGGCCCTTACACTTTGGGCCTCTTTTTGAAGTTATTTTCCTTTTGGGTCTCATATATTTTGATCTATGAAGCTTAAGAGGGTAATTTTTTTCCACCTTTCCTAATTTTTTGAGCCCTCCAAAATGATAGGGTCTAATTCTAACACGATCAACATTTTTTTCCAGAATTTGCATTTTCTCGCTTGATTTGTTAACAAATTCTTATATTTTGAACCTTCTTGAAGCCATAATTTTTGACTACTAACTCGAATAAACAAGCTTCTTTTTATGAAAGCTCATGTTTTATTCATGTTATCTGTAGCAATGACTTCTAATTATTTTTATTACACCTCAAATTGTAATTTTTCAATGTAAAGGATTATTTATAAACTGTAAAATCATACTACTTTACACACTTAGTATAAGTGCCACCTCATTTTTAGAGGGGATCACTCTTTAGTGCTTTAAAGAAACTCTTGGGAGGCTTTGTAAGATGCATATACTAGAATTTTGGGCACTCAAACTTAATGATATTTCAATGTTTGTGATTCATATCCTTAGTTGCTTTTGTAGGCCTTATCATTGTGTTGCACGCCTACCACAAACATACACATTTTTAGAGTTGTTTTCCTTCTCTCCCTAGTCATCATCACGGGAGAGTCATTTTTTTGCTTTTTACATTTTGAGGGTAATGATTCCTTGGTTATTCATTTAGTATACAAAGGGGATCTTGTATTAGTATCATGTCATGATAGTTTCTATTGGACATAATGATTATCCCTTTTAGGATTTAATTCATTCCTCAATATAAATTTCATTATATTTGATGCTTCATTAGATTCATGCACTTATCTTTAGGGGTTCGTGACAATTATATTGATATTTATTTCTCTTTTGACACTTCTTAATGGATTGACAACATCCTTTTAGAGTTGTGTTGGTGTCACAAGAATATGTGTTTTATATGTTCAAGTAATGGATTTATCTCACTCATACAATTCTTCATTAGTCCATTCACACATATGATAATCATTTGGTAAATTATTCTTATTTTTAACACTTCTTCACAAATTGAAAACATTCTTTGTAGAGATATACTAGAGTCCTCGACTTTTGTCTTCTAGTACGTTCACTTATTGGATTCATTCCATTCACATAGTTTGAGTTCTTTTTCAACCTTTAGTAGTGGATCAAGGACATATCCAATCATTTTTACATGTAATGTGAAATGTGATAATGGGAGGATGAGAGGAGGTTCTTATTTGATGATTTTTTTTTCCTTTGTTTGTTGACCATATGACTTAACCTCTTCCTCAAAATATGCATACACATTAAGGTCAATGGTGAATCCTTGCTCATGATCTTCTAGAGGAATGCCATTGTGTATCCCCATGAATTCTCTGATTACTTATTTATTTTGAAAGAAATCAATCAGTATGGGTCGTTGTTGGTTGATGATAAAAGGTTGATTTGATGGAAGAGTTCCAATAAGCGTCAAAACTTTAGAAGATATTTGATGATGTAGATGATGGGAAGGTTTGACCTTATTACTCCCACAAAGAAATTTTATAGTGCTTTGGAAAGATATCTTAGTGCATCGCTGCTTGTGAATTGTTCGACATGGATGTAAACATCGGTCTTTAGAAGATTGATGATGATAGCATAAGGTATGGTTGAAATGACCCGAGGGATGAAGAGAGATTGGATTCAGATTGATAAAAGAAGATGACTCAATAGACGAAGGAGATTCGGAATTGGATGTCTAGTGAGCGGAATTATATGTGATTTTGGGATAATTTAGTAGTGGCTTGCTTAGAAGACTGCATAGTGCAACTAGATTAAGGCGAGTTTGTGGAAATATATTGGATTGTGATGCGGGGGTCAAATTAGATGTTTGCTTAGAGGAATTTTGAGTCACGCAGATCTTCAAAGGAGGAAGACGTTGGTGAGGTAACTAAGTAAGGGGGTCCTATGGAAAAAAAGAGAGGACCATGATTAGGAGTCAAATTGGATGTGTGATTAGAGGAATTTGTACAGACAAAGATCATTAAAGGAGGAAGACGCCAATGTGATGACTGAGTATTCCATAAAGTAAAGAAGATTGGATGAGTCTCAGGAATCTGAGGAGAATCAAAATAATAGAATTGATTAGGAGATGAATGTGGGGAAGTGGAAAATAGAATAGGTTCCCTATTATCAACAATGTGAGGAACCACTCGAGATATAATTATGATTGACATCGTTTGATTTGAATGCTTGGACTTAGATTGTTTGATTCAACTCCATTATGTTGAAGGGAGTTCCATGTCAACTCAAGCAACATAATAGGACCAACTATAAATTTTACTAATATAGGGATGCTCATGTGATTTTCCAAAGGGAACCTAAGGAAAACAAACATCATAAAGACACAATTTTAATAATCAAACAAGGTTTGGAAAACAAGTTATAAGTGTGAATGTCAAAATGGTTGATGAAATTTTGGCAAAGTAATGGCTGCAGAGGAAGCTTTTCCTAGGTGTAGATATCACAGAGTTATTTTAGGCAACTAGGAAAAAAATTGGAAAGCATAACAACATAATTTCAACACTAAACTTAAGTTTTGAGAAAACAAGGTTTGAGTATCAAAAATGGTTAATACAATGCGGGAAGCGTAACAACACAATTTCAATACTTAAATCAAGTTTAAGAAAACAAAAGTTAAGTATAAAAAAGGGATTCATATAATGCAGGCAGTGTAACAATGCACTTTCAACACTCAAATCAAGTTTTACGAAAACATGGTTTAAGTATAAAAAAAGGATGGTGCTCTTTTGACAACACTTCAGATAGTGCATTTTGATAAAAGGGGAACCAAAATTTCATGAAGGGGGGATATGTTTCGTGATAAAAAAATATCGGGTACAACTTTGGCATGGTTTCACCTTGTTCAAAAACAAAGTGAAAACTAAGACAAAGTTTTGCGTAGTAAAGGTTTGACACACACAAATGATATTATCAAAGTTGGCTTCGATGCAAGATAACTTCCTAGGGATTTTGTTCTCAAAACTCACGAATATTTATCTAAAAGAAGTGCACTATATTTAGAATTAATTCTAAATGAGGACCATTGCCCCACAATCAAATTAATGAACGAGGCCTCATACAGACAACATTTGATATTCCTCATGGGTTTTACTAGTCAAGTGGGTATTTGGGGCACTTCTTGTTTCATCAACTAGTTCCTTCAATGTGCCAACTACTTTGAGGTTCCTGTGTTACTCCTCATAATTATTTTTATGGCTTAAGCTAAAGCACTTCCCATAGTTTAAAGCAAATGGGTTTTAACCTAAACTTGCAAATACAATGTGATTTTTTCAAAATTTTATCTTTTTTAAAATATGATTTTTCTTCAATACCTTTCTTTGACTGAGACAACCCACATACAACATATTAATATTTTATTTTTATTTTGGTCTTTGACAAGAGTAAATGGTCCTACACTCAAACAATTAGTAGGTTTCCATACGATCATAACGTTTTTAGAAAATAACTAAGGATCTTAGCCATTTTTGTTTCTTAAGATTGCTCGAAAGCACAAGAGAAGAACATGCATGGTGTTTGATTAAATTAAACCAACATGGAAATTTAAACCAAAATATCAAATGTTAGCGACATTTTCAAATGAAAACCAAAAGGTTCGAAAAGCATCCAAAATTGTTGTCGTTTCTGATTCTTAAGATCGCTTGAAAACGCAAGAGAAGAACATACATGATTTTGATAAAATTATAGCAAAAAAGGAGATTTCCAACAAATACTCAAAATGTTAGCACTAATTTAGACAAAAACCTGCATATTAGAATCAGAAACATGTATAAAACTGCATGAATTTAAACATTTATCTTTGAAACTTTCAAAATTTTAAAGAAATTTTAAAAGAAATTCCACATAGAATGCTAGCGCACACATACTAACGCTAGCACAAGGAATAATACACAGACACAAACAAAAAAAATGTAAATCAGAACGTAAGCATGTACAAATGAATGGTAGCACATACAAGGTAATGCTAGCTCAATGAATGATATGCATGCATGTGCAGACAAGTTTTCAATGTAATGCCAACGCGTGAAATGTTACATAAATGCATACAGATGAACGCAAGTGTGTGCAAAGGAATAATATTAAACACAACAGATAAAAATAGATAGAAATGTTAGCGCACGAAATGTAATGCAAACACTTGCAAACAGATTTTAGTATTACATAAGCGCGTGCAATGAGATGTAGACACATGTAAATGAATATAGGCACATATAGATGAACGCTAGCACAAGGACAATGGTACATTATCATAGACAATGATACAATAACACACATAGATGGACATTAACGCAAAAAACCTGTGACTGCACATAAACACGTCAAAATTGAGCCAAAAACAACATAAAGCTCAAAGTTTTCTCACCGAGACTAAAATTTGACAATATTCTGCCTCATAAATATCCATAAAGAACACCCAATACTATCAAACATCACTAAACATGCTTAAAACAAAAGAATTTTAACAATTGAAATAAAGAACGTGTAAAAATGAAGTCTAAACTAAGAAAATATAAGTATGTCATATGTATGTTTGTTTAAATTGAAACTAAGCAATGGAATGAACCTAACACCAAGTAGATTCTAGCTTAATCTAATCTAAGCAAAAACATCATGATAAAGCCATGAAAGGAAAAACTAAACTAATATGCATAAAATATTAAATCAAACATCAAATGCAAACCTCCTTTGATTATTGGACATGCTTTTAGATTGTAGATACTTCCTTTGTAAACCAAACACAACTATGCACGATCAATGAATTTCTTCGAGGAAGAGGAAGAGATCTCACCAATATGGTTTGATTGCCATTTTAGGTTCTTCTCTTACTACTCTTTGCCAAGTAGAAAGGGGGTTTGAACACAACTTTCCAATAACATGAAAGTTCTCTTTATCAAGTGCAAACGTCTTACAAGGACTGGTGTATGAAGGTGTAAAAATTGTAGGAAGGTACTAGACTCTTTATATAGCTTTCCATTTTGAGAAAATATTACAACCTAGTGAATGTGGGATAAATGTAACGTAGAATTAGAAAGGGATAAATATGATTAGAAGAGATTAATGAGAGATTAACAACTCATGAGAGTTGGGGATGATTTAATTAATTAACTAGGATTAATTAATAGGCCAAGTTAAGCTTATAGAAGCCATTTGGAGACGAAAATAGTAGAATTTAGAGGGTTTGAGAGAGATATTTTACCAACAAGAGGGTTTATTAATAAATACGAGATTGAAAGACTTAATTAATTAATAATGGTTAGTTAATATTAATTAATTAAAAGAGGATTATAACTAACGAAGCGATGTTAATTGACATCCAGGATGTGGTATGAAGCTAGTTAATTAATGAAGTATCGCTAATTGATTGAGATGAAGGGGAATGCTAGCTAATTAGCGAGAAATCACCGATTATAATGAAATGACAGAAAAAAGGATACTTAGTGCGATTTTAGTATTAAAACTGCATAGTCAAAGTCAATTTTAGGTGTTTATAGTCCATTCACACTTATAACAATCGTTTGGTAAATTATTCTTATTTTTCAACACTCCTTGACAGATTGCAAACATTCTTTGTAAAGATATACTAGAGTCCTCAATATTTGTCATCTAGTACGTTCACTTAGTGGATTCATTCCATTCATGTAGTTTGAGTTCTTCTTCAACCTTTAGTAGTGGATCAATAATCTTAAACAATAACTTAATTATTCTCTTGCTCTTTATTTCTAAATAGATAGCTCATTAAGATTTATTTCCAAGACCCATATATAAGCTTAAGACTTTAGTCTATTTTACCAAATCACCTAAGCCAATCTTCAAGGAGGGTGCTGGTGTGTATCATGTTCACACTTGATGTGAAGTCCACCTTAGGTATTTGTATTTTATAGGCGAGACATGTTTATGTGCACTATGTTGTTAATATGTACTAATTATTGTGGTAGCTATCCTCTCACATGTGTGAGAAGGGTTAGGTGAAGTTAAGTGTTCTTAATCGATGCTTTCACCTTCACTCAGTCAATAAATAAATATCCTAACCACTCTTACTTTTCATAAATAAAGAACCATCATGTCCTTTATATGTAGAGATGAGTTTATAAATGGTATTATGAGTTGGATGAGATGTGGTCTCTAAGGAAACCTTGTTCTAGTGCAACCTCGATTGACTATTTCATATTCTACATTTTATATTCAATTATTAATTTAATATAATGTGTTTCATGGCAATATCTCTTATTTCAAAATCATTTTTGTGGATGGTGTGTTTCCATTGTGGAGTTTTCTTAGGTCCTCCTCATTTCTAACAATTAAGAGCGGTCCCTATAAACCTTGCATAATATGTTAATGTTGTAATCTAAGGTTGTTAAATCACTGTTAGCATGCATACAAATACAAAATTAATGTTCTCATAAAAATGTGTATTAGAACAAAGTACAAAACATAACCATAACTTGTTTATATGTGAATTTAGACTATTATGTTTACATAGGAAACTTACATAAATATACATTCACTCAAGGGTAAAATCATGAATAAACTTCACAACTATCTATATTGATTAGAAGCAAAGTCTATAGGGTAGTGAAGATCATCTTCATGTGAACCTTACAATGCTTATAGATTTTGCTATGACTCTTCGTCTTCTACCTCAACTTCCCTTTCTTTCGACGAGAGCATTACACTCCAGACATTTGATTTTTTCTTTCACTATATATAAAATCATTTACAATAATACATATTTCACAAGATTTTGTATACATTACAAAATATTTCAAAGGCACTATTCCTAATCTCTCTCTCAACATTGAGCATTGGTTAGAAGTTTTGATTAAGTAGTTCAAGGACCAAGCAATGATTGTTGAAATTAACATAATTATATAATGTGTATATTAGGAAAAAACGAGCTTCCTTGTTAATTTCATTTGAATTACACAACTTAGATATTCTTTTTTCCCAAAGTGGCTTTCCGCATGTCCATAAAGTAAAACTAGAATTAAAAATGAAGGTCATTTTCAATTTCAATAACATGTCTACTAGATAATAATATTTACAATCATAATTTAATTTTTAAAATCTTAAATAAGGACAATCAAGCAAAACACAATGATTTTATTCCAAATATAAATGTCTCAATTTTTTTTTTTGTATAAATAAATTTAGTTGTTAACTTTTCTCATTTAAAATTTTATTATTTATTATTTTTGATACATTTCTAGCTCATTACTTATTTTCTTATACAGTTCATATGAAAATAATCCAAAAGTGAGTAAAAAACTCATAGATACTTTCATCCCTTAAAAAAGAAACATTTTGACACCAAATTTAGTGTAAGATGCATTAATAAGTCGACATCATTCTGATTAATAATATTAATTCATTCCTCGCATTAAAAATCTGCCACCACTCAACAAAGATACGCTTCTAATGACGAAACATGGTTTTATTTTTTCAATTTAACGAATGAAACAAAACGAAATAATTTAAAAAAAACAAAAAAAGGCATTCAGCAGGTGCGTTAAAGACCGGACACTTTCCTTCATTCAAAATTCGATAGAAGTCTTATTGATATTTTTCTCTTTACCGTTTAAAAACATTCAAGCATATCATCAGGGTTCGACGTATATTTTTTCTTTTGCGCGCATTGTTAACCACCGCGTAGCTTTTTCTGCTAGGGTTTTATATGCTGGAGCGTTCTGTAAATTTTAGCTAGGGTTTCATTCTGCAATTTTTCTGGAGCGTTTGTAAACTTTGGCCAGGGTTTCGTTTTCGCGATTTTGCTGGAGCTTTGTAAACTTTAGCTAGGGTTTCATTTGTATAATTTTTCTGGAGCTTTGTGAGCGGTATTTTAACCTTATTGGGTTTTCTGAAAGATTTAATATATTATTTTTAAGTTAGGGTTTTACTGCCACTGGCATGAAATTTGATCCCTTGGAGATTCAGCTTGTGACGGCTGAATCTAGAATAGGCGGTAATACGGGGTTTTTTATGGATTCCGACTCGCCATCATATAACGGCAGCGCCGCAACTGGCCTGCCGAATTTCGCCTTCGCGTTTAATGATAGCAATTTTTCTGACCGCGTTTTGAGGATTGAGATCATGGCCGGCCCGGCGGAATGCAAGTTGGAAGGGGAGGGATGCAGTAGTATTGCTGATTGGGCGAAGAACAGGAAGCGCAGGCGAGAAGGTGTCAAGAAAGAAGCCGGTATGTAAGCTAATTATTTTGACTTACATATATTCGGCATCGATGTTTATGCCAGGCTTGAAATTACATGCCGATTAGTGTAAACGTACGATTTTAAGTGCAATTTTAATCTATTTGAAAGTTTCATTTCGATATTTATGCGAGGCTTGAAAGTTTATGTCATTTGGTTCGATAATTTGGCAAGACTTGGAATCTCATGTTGTGCAGGGTAGATTCATGAATTGAAGCGTAATTTCCCGTAATTTCAATTAAGTGTTGTTGTGATATTTGAGTGAAAGTTTTGTTTCGTTATTTATGCGATGTTTTAAACTTGATGCTGTTTGGGGTTAATTCTTTTATTTGATGGGCACAGAAAATTTCACGTTGCTGAGGGCACATTTAAAATCCTCGTTCCTAGTAATTATGCGAGACTCTTAGTTTTGTGTTGATAAATAGATAGATGGAGATTTTAATAATGCGCACGATTCCAAAATGGTCTATGGACACTAAAAACAAAAGCATAGAAAAATGTGCATACCAAAACGGTCTATGGGTTCTCAAGAACAAAAGCATAGCCAAAGGAGTGAGAAGCCATAAAAAAATGAGAAGAATCGTGGAGTTGTATTCTGCAATTTAAGAAGCGACACAGTTTTCCTAGTAATTTATAGAAGACATGATAGTTTATGTTGTTAATTTTTTTTTTTTCAATTTTGTTTTTTGATTTTTATGCAAAACCTTAAATTTTAGGGGTAATTAAGAACATCAATGCAATTTTCCAGAAATTTTATGCCGGACATGATATTGGATTTTGTATAGGGTAAATTATTCAATTTATGATTCTATATTAGCATGAGCTGAAATTTTATGATGTTTATGATTTTTGTTTTTCCATTTATGCGGGACCTGAGATTTCATGCTGTTTAGTGCAAATCTGTTTTGTTTTTCAATATTCAGGACGGTCCTGGAATTTCATGTCGTTTAGTGTATACTCTTCAATTTATGTTTTTTGATATGCGCGCAAGGTAATAAACTCTATGTTGTTTAGGGTGACTATCTCATTTTTTATTGAGACCAGACATTTCATGTTGTGTAGGATAAAATTTTCAATTCATGTTTCGATATTTTTATGTGAGCTGAAATTTCATGTTTTTAACAGTTCCTTTTAATGTCTTGACATGTATTCCAGACCTGAAATTTCATGTTGTTTAGTGCAAATTCTTCCATTTGTTTATTGATATTTACATGGGACACAAAATTTCAGGCCGTTTAGTGTACAGTCTTCAGTTTATGTTTTGATATTTTTATGAAGCAGTAAATTCGCTAAACTGCACCTTGTTCAGGGCATAGGTCGAAAACTCGTGCTTGGACATTATTTGGCAGTCCAAAATATTGACTTGTACTTGGGACTCGAGAGTTTCTTGGTATTACTCAGCAACTTTATCACCACTTAAAAAACATATAAATTCATGAAAATAACTTAAATAATATGTTAAGCACTGTTGATCTTGATAGTTGGGCTGAGTGGATGGGGCAAATGACCTAGGTTGCCCAGGCCTTGTGTTTGATTCCTGATTTAAATTGGCAGGCAGGTCTGGGTCCTTCTAGCTTGCCCTGAGGTTATAGGGGAGCTCACTGTGGTTTAGAGTCAGGAAGGTGCATTAATGCGTGCTACTTTGGGTGCCGGGCTTCCGATTTCTTGGTCAGCATAATACATAAATATGTAAAACACTGTTAAATCAAAATGACATGATAAATGAATGTAGAGAATGCATAAGTATCTTTTCTATTAATATTGACTGAAAAAGAGAATAAAATACAAACTACAATGCTCGTAGTCATAGACTATAGTGAATCAGTGACATATTCATCAATGCGCCAAAATATACTAATAAGAAATATCTAATCATCTCCAGCAACTAGCATAAGACTGCTGCCCCTTGGAAGTGGAAGGTAAAGATTCCTCTTAGTTCCAATGGAAGGTAAAGAAAATAGCGCTTTCCACTCTTCCTACCTGTATTTTCTGAATCTCTGATTTAAAACCTGCTGTTTTTTGCCAAGTACAGGCCTTAATACTTTATGTATTTCTTGATATTCTGTTTTACCCTAGCAACAATGCACTGCTGTCAATGCCAATCTGTCACATTCACTGTATGCACAGAGAAAAACACAGTTGCAGCTCTGTTTTTGGGATAAAAGTGTTATTTTTCCTGTCCTGGTCATTTTAATCTTTCACTGGCTGAATCAGCCGGAGAAATTTGGTGAGTTTTGCTGAGTTATTTGCAGAAATTACTTGGTGAAACTTGCCAAGTTTCTCAGGTTGATTCGGCTCGTGATTTTTCAAGCGGTTTCTTGTTTCAGCACTGATTTGCTAGTTTTGGTGAGTACTTGGGGGTTTTGGGTGAGTTTTGAATCAGAGGTTTAGGGTATCTTCTTCAAATGTATAGACTGGAGATTGCATGTTTTTTAGGATACTTTTTCAATATATGTCATCAATTTTATGGGAGACCCGAAGTTCACGTTGTCTAGGGTAATTAAGAACATCAGTGAAGTTTTCCAGAAAATATATGCAATACCTGATAATTCATTTTGGTTTAGGAAAAATTCTTCAATTTATGCTGCTATATCCATATAACAGCTGAAATTTCATCATGTTTATCTGAAATCAGTCTGTTTGTGTTCTGATATTCATGCAAGAGCTGAGTTTCATGTTGTTTAGTACCAATTCTTCAAGTTTCATTTGGATATTTATGCGAGACTGACATTTCATGTTGTTTAGAGTAAATTCTCTAATTTATGGTTTGATATACCTGAAATTTCATCACATTTCATCTTGTTCAGGGTAAATTTATCTATTTAAGTGTGATTTCAAAGTTGAACTATTTGAAAATTTGTGTTGTTTCAGTGTTTTGCTAAAAGGTAAATAATATATTGTGAGAAAAGGAACAAGTCCCTCAATTACATCAAGAGTCCCACAACATTTTTAATACTTGATTAGCAAGTGTCATTTTAAACTATCTGAAAATTTGTGTTGTTTTAGTTTTTTGATACAAGGTAAATAATTTATTATGAAAAAGGGAAAAAGTCCTGCAACATTTCAATACTTGCTTAGCAGGGAATAATCCCCTACAAACATGCTTACAATTGTTTTTCTGATTTAAAGTCTCACCTTAGCACACTATCCTAAAAGAAATGCATGAGTCATTACATTCAAGTTTGCACTCCCAAAATTGTGTTATTCATTAAGATGATATGCGATTAATTTAATCCAAAAACTAATTATATGTTAATATCTATTTTCTGTGTTTAAGGTTTCTATATGGTGAGACCTAGTACCTTTTGTTGTTTAGGGTAATTTGTGTTTGAATATCTATGCGAGACCTTGAACTTCATGGTGCGTGTGGAGCATTTTCAAATTATGTCTTGAGATTTATGCAAGACGTGAATTACATACAGTTAGGAGAAAAAACAATTTTTTGTTTTGCAATTTATTCAAAATATGACATTTGATGTTGTTTAGGGTAATAAATAAAAACAAGGTTTTTCCAGAAGAGTTAGCAGAGACCAGAAATTCAATGTTGTCGAGGGTACTTAAAAACATCAACATCAACAATTTTTTGGTGTGTCTGTGAGACCTGAAATCTTATTTTTTTAGAGTAAATTCTTCAATTTATGTTTCTTTTTGTCAAAGGTATGTAGTTGAGGGATATTCTACATCAGAGAGATGTTAAAGCCCAGGTGGTATTTGTGTCACCACACTGAGGAAATGAGAAGATTTATACAGATACAATCTTCCAAGAGGTTAATAAATTAGCTGTCTATTATCAACCAAGCATTACAGATATGTGCCAACAAGCTTCTGATAAACTGGTCAAACCAAACAGTGTTTAGAATTCTACGACTTGATAGAGAGCACTCTATTTAGCATTCTTCAATCACCTGGATTGAATCACTGTCTAAATAAATCTGAAGCATTCTCATCTTTCTCAAAAAATTAAACTCTAGCAGCATAAAAAAATTGCTCCTCTCTCTCTATCCCGCATGATTTAAATACCAACTGAAAGATCATTAATTTGCCAATCAGGCTTACAAAACAAATTCATAAATCATATTTCATTTGTCAACTATTCTTAATAGAATGGGCTCAGTGCTCACAATAGATGAAAGACGATTCTTGCAGTCTGAAAAGTTTCTCTTACCTTTCCTCTCAGTCGTATGCATTCTAACATAACCACAAACAGCCTCCCAGATAACTCCAATCCTTTCTCTTTTTAAAGCAGACAAAATAGAAGGATGAGTATGCAGTCGCCAGCTTACAAAAAATATTAAGCATGCTTGGCTCCAAACTGATCCTTCTTCATCACACAAAATAAAACAAATATAGTATTGCTATCATCATACATTGGCCGGATAGGTCTTGACAGTTTCAGAAAGAGCAAACCATGGCTACTAAGAGAGAACCAGCCTTAAATGTGAAGTACGTCTACCTATCTCTCTGCATTGCTATATGGTATATGAACTCTGAAAGAGTAAATCTTTTTCTTATCTGTTAATACAGATTCTCTCAGCCCGTGCTGATGAATCTTCCTTGTCACCCTCAGAATCTGTTTTGTTGACAGGGGCTGCTGGCAGCAGAATATTCAGGGCTTTGGCAATAGCATCCATACAGGTTTGCAGGTGTTTCTTCTGGGTCTTGTTTTCGTTGAGTCTTACCATGGTTCTACCTGCTGATTGTATCATGAACAACCACATTCCTATTTGTTTGGATAGAGCTGCCTCGATTTGCACTACACCATATATGTTTCTCCTGCTCAGGGTGTTGTTTTTGTGCTACAAACGACCTCAGACATTGTCAAAATCCCTTTTTATTGACTTCAACTCCCATTATACTGCACTTATCAAACCAGACTTTTACATTTGGAATCCTAGTGAATTCACGAATTTGGTTGCTAAAGTCCTCAGTCAGACTTGCAGCACTAAGAATTATATTAGAGTCTCTTTTCAATCCACCACCATTTAGCCCTTATACCTACCCATCAAACCCACTTTCTAAAGTCTTATAATGCTTTTGAACGGATGTTGACTAGATGAGGGAGAAGGGCTTGCTATAATCCTTTTGCCTTTGGCCTCTATGCTGGAGCTTTGAGAAGCCACAGATAACCTGTCTCAAAAGGCATAACATCAGTCTTGAAAATGAACCATTTAGAAGAAGAGGAGGCTGACTTGAACGCAAATGCTTTGCATGCCAAGAAAACACCACACCCAATCCTCATCTCTCATCAAATGACAGTAGGATCAATCCTTGAACCTATTAGGATTTTCTAGATGAACTTTTGAGACATTAAGTTTCCTTAACACTTGAATCTCTTTCTAACAAAGTGTGTCATCCACAAATTGAAGATGCGATAAAAATTTGTCCGTAAAGGATTATTACTATTGGGACCTTTTTGTAAAATCAACTTTATAGGAAGCTTGAAATCTGAACTCTTCTTGCAAAGGAAAACCGTTTTCATTTCCAAGAAGATAATGTGGACAAGATCCTATCTCAAGCTCCTTCTATTTCACCTATCTATTAAGGGAAAAATCCTACCCCATAACTTTCCCTTCTCTTGATATGTCCTAACTTGTACATTCCAACTTTGCTCTTATGGCCCTATACATAAATTTGATAACCCAAAAGACTAATCTTACGCGCCTACTCCAAAGAAATTTCCTTTGGATATTGATGAATGTTGGTCAGTACCTTGGTTGGAGCTTTAAATTTAGACATCATGTAAGTGGGGACAACTTGTTAGGAAAATTGACAGCCGAACTTTTCCTACAGAGGGAAACCATTTTTTAGGAAGATAATTTGGAAGGGATACTATCAATGGTTGGTTCCAAGCCGCTTCTATTTTATCCTTTTATTAAGGGCATCCTAAGTATGAGCTTCGAAGGGGTACTATGTTTAATCCAATAATTTCTTGAATTCGAGTCAATAAGGCCTGCAGGACATTCAAAAATAAATCTTTGCTCTGTGAGCATTTAGTTTATAAAATGCTGCAACGTCATACTTTTTTAATTATTTGGTAGAAGGGAGGGTTTTGAAAGGGCCCCTTTCCCTTGTACAAGCTTAAAGAGTATATATGACAATAGAGGATTACAAATGATAGGTCCCAACGCTAGACCCAAAAAAACAAGGCTTTTAAACAACAACAAAAAGATAGCGAAGGTGAAGCAAGAGATCAATAGTCTACTAAACCAGTCGTTCATCCAATGAGTTTTTGTTCATGTTTTTTACGGGATCGACCAGTTACGAGTTTCCGAAGCATTTTTTGGATCTTTCTTCCTCTTTTACACAACAATCCAAGCCTCATTGTCACCTCCCGATTAGGGCCTGGATCACTAGTAAAGGAAATTTCAACCTCAATTATTGGTCAAAATCGCTTACAGTTAGGAGAAAAAAGTACCTTTCCAACCCTAGAAGAAACAGTCGCTCAGGCTCCAACTATGCATACGAGGTTGGTTCCAAGGCGACCCCCACATGACTATCTTTCGACAATTCTACTAAACCCTCCAATGTCTTAGATTTAGAAGCAGATAAAGGGGCTTTTGTAACTGGTTCAAGATTAGAGGAGGGGTTATTGTTTTGTTTGATAGTAATCACAATGAAGAAACATTTGCTTCGGCTTCGACTGGGCATACAAGGTTGGTTCTAAGGCTACCCCCACAAGATTATCTTTTGACGGTTCTACTAAATCCTCCAATGGTTTAGATTTAGAAGCAAATAAAGGGGCATTTGTAATTGGTTCAAGATTAGAGGAGGGGTCATTGTTTTGTTTGATAGTAATCACAATGAAAAATCTCCTTGCATAGGGATAAATCTCCATATTACCTTCAACAAAGGGTCTTCATGAATCTGAAATCCATGTGTGATGAGAAGGAAGACTAGGCCAATACTGATTGAAACAACATCTCATTCCTCTTTTCATGTAGTTGGCTTCATTTTCGATCACTTATGTCTTAAAGCAAATTGAGGGCGATGTTGCAACGTAGGAAAAGGGCTTGACTAGAGGTGTAGCCACTCGAGTTGCTATTGCATATGAGCCAAGCATTGGATCAACCTCCATTGGACGAGTTGGGCCGCTTTAACTTGCACAGGGGAAATTGCACTTTAATCTTCACTTGGCCTCCAAGAAGACTGACCTCATGTGGAGAAGATAAAAATTCCATTACCTAGTTGAATCACTCCAAGCCATATTTAGTAATCAAATAAATAGGGAAAATACAATCACTTACAATTGTGGCAATGTTCACCTCCCTTACTTTCCTTACTTGAAGCCCATGGAAGGTGGAATGGGCCCAAGGCCTTCACAGTGACTAGCTTGGAAAAGGGGACATTACACTTGGTGACTACCAGATGGATCTATTAAGAGATTACATAATTTGCATTAGTAGTTGAGTGTCAAGTATATTGGATCATTATTAGATTTGGGCATAGCTAGGTTGATTGAGAGAAAGGTCATAAGATACTTGAATGGTTTGAGGTTTGGTATTCAAGAAGAGTTGAGCATGGTGTAGATCCATACGGTGGAGGAAGCTTATCAATTAACAATTAAGAGATGAAAAGAAGCTATCACGCAAAAATTGGAATACCGCACAGGGAAAAAGTAGGTTTGAGCATGGTGGAGGAAGAAGAAACATAGGTAGAGGCCAATAGAAGCAAGGGGGAAGTAGTAATGTGCGTAGTGGCACACGGGTGCAAGAACGAGAATTTGTGCTTGTAGATTTTTATCCATCCAAACGGTGCAAAATATTTAGTAAAGGAAGATTATTCTCCAAATCACGCTTCAAATGCGGACAAAATGGGTAGTGAACCTACGATATTCTCTAAGTGTAGAATGAAGGAAGTAGCATGATTGAGGCAAGCACACATTTAGCATGCGATGATGAGTCAGTAGGATCTGTGAAGCATTTAGAAGAGCCAAAATGAGGAGAAGCTCTTTTGATGAAAGGAAGCCATCGTAAAAAGTGGATGAAATTGTACAAAGGAAGAACCTCTTTTGGACCATTTGCAAATCAAAAGGTAAGTGCTGCAAAATTATTGTTGATAATGGCAACACAAATAACATAGTTTCTTGTGAGACTGTAGAAAAGATATCTTTGAAAAAGATTACACATCCAAACCCATATTGAGTTTCATGGCTACAAAAGGGCCATCAGAGCTTGGTGAATAAGAAAAGCTTGGTCAAATTTCAGATAGGCGTATATCAGGATGAAGTGTTGTGCAATATCATGTCAATGGATGCTTCTCACGTGTTATTAGGAAGACCTTGGTAGGAAGATCGTGAATGATGGGAGAACAAACATTTACTGTCTGAAGAAGGATGAAAGTTAGTTTAACTTTTCTCCTTTGTAGGACAAGGAAGAAGTGTATAGTGGAGTTTGCACACATGTTGATGGTGACAAGAAAAAGGTTCGTGTGGAAGAGAAGGTTTGCCTTGCATTGATGTCGAAGATCACAATGGAAGATCATGTAAAAAAGGAAGAGGTTTTGAGTGAAGTATGCAAGTGTTTGAGCAAGTTTGCGGAGATAAGTTTCATAGGATTTTTTAGATGGGCTGCCGCCTAATGCGCAATATTGGCCATGAGATAGACTCGATACTTGGACCGAGATTACCAAACAAGGCACTGCATAAGTTGACATTGCAAGGAAGTGGGGAGTTACAAAGATGAGTGCAAGATTTACTAGATAAGGGACTAATTAAAGAAAGCTTTAGCCTGTGTGCAATACTTATGGTACTAATATAAAGAAAGGTGGATAATTGCACATTTGTATTGAGTTAAGAGGCATTAACAAGATAACAAACAACTATAGATTCACATTCCTACTTGAGTGGGGCACAAAATTTCTTGAAGATAGATTTGAAGAGTGAATATCATGAGATTCACATATGTGAAGGAGACGGGAGGAAAATTGCATTCAAAACAAAAGAAGGATTATATGAATGGTTGGTAATGCCCTTCAGATTTACAAATGCATTAGCACGTTCACGTGTCTTATGAATGAAATGTTGAAACTATTCTTTAGAAAGTTTGTCATATCTTATTAGGGTGGCGTTTTGGTGTTATGCAAAACGAGAGAAGAGCACTTGGAGCTTTTCCAAAGAGTTTTTGAGATGCTTGCAAGAGGAAAAGTTTTGATAAATGTGAAGAAGTGCAACTTTATGTGCGAGGAGTGAAGATGCATTTAATAGTGGAGTGGCCATTGCCAAAGAGTATGATTGAGGTGTGAAGTTTTCATGCTCTTGTGAGCTTCTACAAGTTCATTAGAAACTTAAGTGGGATGTGCACAACAAATACAAAGGTGATGTGAGGAGTTTGCAGAGATTTGGTTTCAACCAAGGAAGCAGAATACAACTTTCAGGAGTTGAAGTGTAGAAGTCTTTCGAGTGGATTGTGATGTGAGTGGAGTAGACATTGGTGTGGTATTAAGTTGAGAGGGTAGGCTTGTAGCTTACTCAAGTGAGAAGTTGAATGCCGTGAAAAGGAGATATCTAGTATATGACTATGAGTTATATGCATTTGTGCAAGCACTCAAAAAATGGAGACACACTCATGTAGCTTACTTAAGTGAGAAATTGAATGATGTGAAAAGGAGGTCTATGACGAGGCGTTCTATGCATTTGTGTAAGCATTAAAAAAGTGGAGACACCCTCCTGTAGCTTACTTAAGTGAGAAGTTGAATGACATGAAAAAGAGATATTTAGTCTATGACTAGATGTTCTATACATTTGTGTAAGCACTCAAAAAGTGGAGGCATTATCTGTTGCCGATGGAATTTCTATTATATATAGATCATCATGTGTTGCAATTTATTAACAATGAAGGGAAGTTGAACTAGGGACACATGAAATGGGTTGAGTTCCTGTAGAGATACTCATTTGTGTTGAAGCAACAAACTGAAAAATCAAACAGGGTTGTCAATGTGTAAAGTCAGAGGACTCTCTTGTTGAGAGAGATGAGATTTGAAGCCGCAGGTTTTGACACCATGGAGTTGTATGTAGAATCTGAAGATTTTCAAGATGCTTAGAGAGCATGTGCATAACCATCGAGTGTGAACATGACACATTGAGCAAGAAGGGATGTTATTCTAGGGAACTCAATTATGCATAACATGAGAGTCTATGCGTGAGAATTGATAAAGGATGAGCATAACAAAGGTTTAACATGTCGTTTTGGATGTGACAAGGCTTTGGTGCAAGTGGAGGAACATTATTTCTGGTTGAGGATGGGTGTGGAAGTGCACAAATATGTACAATGATGTAGAGTTTGCTAGTCGGCAAACAGACAGTCAGAATACATGATTGTTTCAACCATTGCTATTATCAGAGAAACCATGGGATGATATAATCATGGATTTTATTTTAGGGTTGCTGAAAACATAGAAGATAAACAACTCTGTATTTGTGTTAGTTGATAGATTTTGTAAGATGGTGCATTTTATTGCATGTAAGAAGATAAGTGATGTGACGAACATTGCTATCAGAATCTTTAGAGAGGCATTAAAGATTGCATGGATTCACACAACATTGTGTCGAATTAGGATAATCAATGTTTAGGACATTTTGCGTGGACCACGGGAAAAAGTTGAGAATGAAGGCGACTTTGAGTTTTGCATATCACCCACAAATTGATGGACAAATAAAGGTTGCGAACAAAAGTTTGGGCAATTTGGTGAGATGCTTAATGGGAGATAAACCAAAGCAGTGGGACTTGAGATTGGCTTAAGTAGAATTTGCGTACAATAATTTGATGATTTAGAGCATTTGGGAGAACACCTTTTGAATTTGTCTATGGAATCGATTTGCAAGGAGTCTTAGAGTTGAGAGAACTTAGAGGAGTTGAAGGATGATTTGCTAAAGGATAGGATTATGTAGGATTTATGTGTGAGATTCATGAGGACATGCACAAGAAATTGGAATAGAGTAGTTTGTGATACAAGAGCACGAGGATTTGAGGTGAAGGAATAAGGAGTTTGAATTTGGAGATCTAGTGCTAGTGCATATGTGCAAGGAGTGATTTTTGCTAGGGACTGAAGTTGAAATGGAAAAAGATAGGACCATGCAAGGTGTTGTGCAATTTTCTAGCCAATGCATATGAGATTGAGTTACAAGAGGGACTGGATATGTTGCCCATATTCAATGTGGTAGGCTTGTATAAGTATTATGAAGGGTAAAACAATGGGCAAGTAAAGGACAATTAAAGGTGTAAATACTTGACTGAAGAGAGCAAGTGCCAAAAAAGGACAAGGAAGAGATAGAGGCGATTTTGGACTCTAGAGTGTGTTGATCTCCTTGAGTGTCACAATAATGTTGATGCTTGGAAGGAAGCAAGGGTGCGTGCAAATGTGAGCAACTTAGACAGAGCTTCACGCAAATGGGCGAGGCCCTACCTCTTTTGAAAGGAGGATGCACACGAGTAAAGCGATTGCATAATGGACTATGCGCATGGAGATCTCCCCAAAGTTCATTTACACAAGTCTCTGTGCCCATAAATTTTTGTTGGGAATAGGTCAAGGTGGGCTTGTGGTGCAGGATTTTACGAGGGCATTTGCTGGTTTGTGCTTAATCAAGGGAAATTATGGCCTGGGAATCAATCACCAAGAAAATCAGTTTGAGGCATGTTACAAGCAAAAATCAACTAATTAATATTCATTCATAGCCTAATAAATGTGCTAAAGCTGTTAACATGAATATTTAGCAACAAGTATCACTTGTAATATAAAGAATAAGCTTCATATGTAGATTACAAGTTTTAAGTGCTACTTCTAACAAAGTTTGTAAAAAGTGCTAAAGAGTGGGGTAGGGCTCAAGATCTTTTGGTGTTTTGAGCATGTGATCTACATTTTCTTTAGATTGCGTGATCGAAACACCAAAAGTGCTCAAGATCTATCAAAGCCATGCCCACGCTCAAACCAATATGCACTTGATCAAGATATAAGCATGAGCAAGAATTTAAGGGAAAGGACTAAAACTGCCAAGAGTTGAGTGTAATGCCGTTGGACGCACTTGATATGCGGTGTGGCTTTCTAGTTACTGAATCAGAGGATATTGCAATCAATAAACTAAGTGGATCCTCTAACATTCATTCAGACTAAAACAAAACATGTACAAATGCTTAGGCCGAAATTCAAGAGAGAAAAGAGAGATAAGGCAAATGCATAAACATTCGCAAAAGTTTTTTATACTAAATTCCAGAACCTTTACAAAGAGTTTGGTCTGGGTATTTATAAGAAAACCCAGGCAGTGAACAATGCTACAAGCATTAGTTATAGGAGGCTCTGTCATAGCCCAAATTTGACTAATTAATTGCATGGTAGATTTATGGTCCAGTCAGATTGAATGCCAATTTGGCCTTCTAGAAGTACCCGATGGGTTAGAATATCTTCTGCAAGGGAGAAGATCTTCATTAAATGTTGCTAAACTTCAAGAGTGAGCTTGGATATGATTTGCTTAGATTTTCAGATTCCAATGTAGGGTGGCATGTATGGCTACATTATTCAAATTCTCCATTTAAGTCAGCTATTTGTCTCTGACATAGTTTGTACATGCACTCAGTCAAATATTGTGATCATTTGATAGACAAATTGATTACGACATCGTGATTTTCGGGTGATCTGACTTATTAGTTGATGGACTTGACGTTTTGTTGTTTAGTGCATCTTTTGGTTTGAGCCGTGCAATGTTGCATTCTGAGCTTTGTAATGGTAGCTTGTTCCTTGAAGGAGCATCTTTTGAACTTTGTGTGCAATAGCTTTGCACAAGCTTCTTATAGCTTGGCATGTCCTATTGCGCGCTAGTTCATCCTTGTACAATTTTGGAAATTATCCTTGTATGCGCAAATTGAAAAGGGAATAAATTAGTACTATGCGCAATCATCTTTAAACAAGGAGAAGGATACTTACCATGCATGCACAATGTTTGCGAGTGTGTCTCTTATGATCTTTTGCATGTGTGATGGGCACACAAAACTATCCAGCAATCTCATTGCACAAAGTGCCTACACAGTGGATTGCAGCTAGTTTAAGGGCACGCATTCACACTTAGATGCTTCTGTTAACATTTCCTTTAGTGTAAAGCACACGTTTTGCCGGTGTAATCATAAAGGCTTCGAGCAACTAAATGTTATACACGAGATCAAACTGAGCAATTGCACAATGGAAGTGCGCGAGGGTCAACCATTTGCATAGTGCAAAGGCTTTGATTTATGGGTCTCAAAATGGGATTGCGTAGTTCCTAGGAAAATGGAAATATCTCAGAGCACAAAGGTGGTAACAAAACTCTTGGTATAGCTGCGCAATAAGATTACGCGGAAGCTGGTTGGAATGTGAGGGAACCGCAACATTTTCTAGACTGAACGTTAATCATGCAAAGATCGAAGGGGAACTAAGGAAACAATCTACGATAGGTTTGTACAATGATGTGCAAAGGTATGAGAGAGATAGACTTTGCGTGATGCGAATATACAAGTGTGGCCAGTGTTTGTGCAATATTGTGAAAATCCTATGCACAATAGGCAATAAACATTTTTGTGAAGGGCGCCAAAGACACAAGGCAAGAGGAGTGAATACGCTGTTACATCCTTAACATTATATATTCATATGATAACTAAGGTTATGTAGTGGAGTGCATAACCTTAACCTTTCATTTATTAGTTCTTAACAAATAAGTTAGGTTGACATAATTAGGATGAAAGGTGCAACCTAATTAGGATGAACGGGTGCGACCCTTCATATTTATGTATATACACATGGGTGGGTGTGATTCTCCCAAGGGCATCACAAATAAGTTAGGTTGACATAATTAGGATGAAAGGGTGCAACCTAATTAGGATGAATGGATGCGACCCTTCATATTTATGTATATACATATGGGTGGGTGTGATTCTCCCAAGGGCATCACATATCATATCATAAGGCAAGAGGAGTGAATAGGCTGTTACATTGTTAACATCATATATTCATATGATAACTAAGGTTATGTAGTGGAGTGCATAACCTTAACCTTTCATTTATTAGTTCTTAACAAATAAGTTAGGCTGACATAATTAGGATGAAAGGGTGCAACCAAATTAGGATGAACGGGTGCGACCCGTCATATTTATGTATATACATATGGGTGGGTGTGATTCTCCAAGGGCATCACATATCATATCATTTAGTCTATTTAATCATTTGCTTTGATTTCTGGAGGTATCCCCCTCGAAATGGACTATATTCAAGCAAATTGATAAAGAAATATCTTAACAAGTGGTATTGGAGTATTGAGTTATGGCAACAATATTTTTTTCCCACCATATCTTGCACAAATCTGTGAATTTTTCAGAGATTTTTTTAGGGTTGTTAGAAGTAATATAAAATTTTCAGTACAAATTTCGGCCTCTTCTGATACAGTTTGCTCAAGTTAGTGTGATTTTTTTTATTTTTAACAAATACACCATATAGGCTGAAAAATTCGGATTTTTTCTAAGGTATTTACATTTTTAGAAACCTCATAAAATTTGAGGTAGGGTCCATTCCTTGTATTTTCTGATTTAACACACTCTATAATTAGAAATTCTTGGGTCAAAGTTAGTCAACAGTGGAACATCAGATTCAAATATAAAACATATTTTGATGGTTTATGGTTACTACTTGCTTTGGATACTTTCCTCCCGGATTGATAGTAAATCAAGAATTACAAAAAGTCACATTAGTAGCCATGCATTTTGAAACAGATAATTCTTCATCAGCCATTGTTCCCAATGACGCTCTTTATTGTCCACCACCTAAAATTGAGGGTGACATTCCTGCAGGATGTGAAACAATGTTAACTTTTATACAAGAGAAACTGTTTGCTCCATTTGCGACATCTTTAGATGAGGGTTTAGATAGGCGTAAAAAGGATATGGTTTATGAGTTGAAAACCTTAATTAATCCACCTCATAAAACCACTCACACACAACCACACCATTTAGGAGGGTGAAATAGACCAAATATAGGGCAACCATTCCAAGGGTCAAAATTGAACCTACCAAAGATGGACATCCGTAAGCTCGATGGTACAAATGTAATCTCATGGATAAGTCTCATGGAACAGAACTTTAAGTTGCACAATATACCAAATGATGTAATGGTTGACATAACTTCACTACATTTAGAATTTGAACCATATCAATGGTATTGGTGGATGATGAGTGACAAAAAAGGGAAGATTATTAGTTGGGAGGAATTTATTGACGACTTAACAACCCATTATGAGCTTCCATAGAAGGGAAGTTACTTCACCCAATTAATGAATCTTAAACAAACAGGATCCGTAGCCTACCTATTTTTTTTTATTAAGACAACATTGTTCTTGAGAAAATCTCAAGAGTTACAAAAAACCACCTTCAGTTCCTATTGTATCTACTATCTTTGATTCACTTCTTCTTCAAGTATGTTGTACAATGTTCAAGAAAGTATGAGCAACAATCCTAGTTTCTTGTGGAAGCAAAATGTTAGGGTTTTGCCCTGCTATTAGTTGCCTCAGCACTTAACATTTTAAAGAGGTATTAAAGGCTATGATATTCCAGATTACAAGCTTTGTAGCAAGTTTCTTGTGTTGCTTGTTTTCCAGACCTCCTTAAATTTCTAGGTGGATCCGAACTTACTTTGGTTTCCTTTCTCTCGTTCCTTTTGTGCCTATGTTTGGAAGGGTTCTAATTGCTGGAAATATCTGGAATTTTGTAAAATGTATTGGTTGATTTGAAAAACCCAAGGATTCTTTGTCCAAACTTATATTTGAATAGGCATCTTGTTCTCCTCCTGAAGACTAGACAATTCCTCAAAGCAATTGCTGCCTATAACATATCTCTTCACAAGTCTTAGTTTGCTCCTTTGTGGCTTGAACTTGACTTCGTTCTAATCCCTCGTTATTTTGTTCTCGGATGAGATGGAACTTACTTCCATTCCAATTTATGGAACGTATCATTTTTTTGCCATTTTAGTTCATCTTCGTGTTCTTTTGATAGAACTTTAAGGGGCCCATTTTTGAATAGTTCTTCAAAAGGCCTCCCATCTTTGTGTAGTGTTTTTAAAATAATTGGTCTCGACGTTTTCTTGGCTTTTTGTCAATGTTGTCACGTGCTTGATCCTATGACATTAAATACATTGAAAAACGAGGCATTCATAGTTTTGATTTCTTGCCCAATTCATTGGGTTGTGGGATTTTGGATTTTGGATTTGAAGGCTCTACCCTATTGTAGACCTCCTTTTGATCAAGGTCCTTGCCTCAATGAGGTGTCTGACTTGGCCCTTCGGAGAGTTAAGGCTCTCTTCTAGGGTGCACATGATTTCCAATGATCCTCACAAAGAGGCTCCACTGCTTCAAAATTCCTCATAGTACCAAGAAAATTGCTCACTTATAATTGTAAATGCATTAAAACCAATGAACACCTTGAAATTATTTTGGGTAGGGCTTAAAGTTCTCACATCTAGAAAGTTGGCCACTTGATTGGGGCTGGGAATTGAAGCTTGGGGTGCAGGTGCCTTTCTCATTTCCTCTTGTAGAACTGAATCTTTCACCACCATTAATGAAGCCATTTATAGCCTCCCAGACCTTCAAAGTGAATTTTGATATGCTTCCAATTTTCCACCCAAATATTTACTAGTGCCTATAGAAATGTATTTTTTATTAGAATAATTAGTTTGTATAAGCTTATTATATTGTTTAATGTATGTTGTTGTAGGAGTTATAACAACTTGGGTAATTTGTTGGGTTTGTTCGATGGGTAAAGCTATTTCTTACTTCTCGTCATTCTTTGTTGCACCCACCTCCTTCATTATGGGAGCTTGTTGTATGCCTGTTTATTAGGCTCTCTTTATGAATGTATGGCTTGATTATTCCAGATTTTATGGTATCGGAGCCTGTTGATATCTTGTGCCTTAGAAAAATCTATCACTGGTTAACCTATAGGTGAAAGGGTGGATTAAGGTGTTTTACATATACTCCTGTACATGCTAATTTGTAAAGAGTGCCTGCTGGAAATGAAGACGTTATAGAAGAGGATGTAGTCGGATCACCTGAAGAAGCGTTGAAGTAGGAGGACATGTTAGTCTGGCATGGAGCTGGGTGGTTTACTGTTCTAATCTGTACTCCAAGGAAGACGCAACATATACAATTGCTGTGATTTGATGTCTTGCTGAAAAAAAGGAAACAAAATAATTAGTTGGACACCATTGCAGTGTAGAAGCGATGTCTAAAGGTTGGGCACGGTTTTAGAAGCCAGGCGCGAGTTTCTTTGTGATTAGTTTGCGTTGTAAATATCAAAAGGTGAACTCAACAATTTGTTGCAATGTATTGCTAGAGTAATAGCGCCACCATTCAGGAGGAGTTCTAAGTATGAGAA
Organism: Taxus chinensis; assembly: GCA_019776745.2. NCBI lineage: Eukaryota > Viridiplantae > Streptophyta > Pinopsida > Cupressales > Taxaceae > Taxus > Taxus chinensis. Next base: position 4,223,230 of record CM034153.1, read on the forward strand.
GGAATGTGTAAGGCAGAGGAGTGCTCAGGAAGGAGGAAGAAGCTACAACTGAGCGCTTTGGTAGATAACCATTGTTGTTTTGCACAGCTGGGACGTGGCAGAGGAAATACCATAAGGTAGGCGTTGCTGGCAATAACAAAGAGAGGCGTTTTGTAAGGACATGGAAGGAAGAAGCGTGGTTGAAGGAGGACACCATAACTGTGAGGGAGAAGCTCTCAAAACTCAAATGTCATTTCTCTTTGCACAAGTCATATGTTATTGGCTGATTAAAACTTTCCTTTAGCCATTTTTTTTGTTTTTATAAAAATTCAGGGCAAGATTTTTTGTATAGTTTAAACATAATAAAATTGCCAATTTTGCCTCTAGAGTTTACGTGGAAGGAACTTAATTCCACTTACAGAAAATCGTGAAGCATAAAACCTTGAAAATTTGCCTAGTTGTCCGTTTTAGTGTCTTTAGCACACAAAAGAATTTTTTGGAAACAGAGTTGTAAATCTTGAGATTTTAAATATTTCGTCTTTTTAGGCAATTTTACAGGAAATTGTTATTTTAAAATGTCATAATAAACGGTATAGAGTTTTTTGTTAAAAATTGGCAATGTTATCCAGTTTTAGGCTAGAATTAGTTTGTAAAAGAAATTTTTGTAAAAGCCTTTATTTTAAGTGTATTTGTGAAAAACTAGGTCAAATGGCTAGTTTACAACACTTGTTGTTGCCAGGTTTTTAAAAATTGACAGGTAAAAACTTTAGTTTGTGGAGTCATAAGATACTTATAATATGTGAGTATCGGAAGCTTGATCAAGTTGTACTTGACAACGGAAAAAGACTAGATTTTGATGAACTTTCAGCTGATGACCCTGATAACTATGAAAAGCGTCATAGAGAAGCATTGATTTTGCCAAAACTTTGTCCGTTTTAGTGTCTTTAGCACACAAAAGAAATTTTTGGAAACAGAGTTGTAAATCTTGAGATTTTAAATATTTCGTCTTTTTAGGCAATTTTACAGGAAATTGTTATTTTAAAATGTCATAATAAACGGTATAGAGTTTTTTGTTAAAAATTGGCAATGTTATCCAGTTTTAGGCTAGAATTAGTTTGTAAAAGAAATTTTTGTAAAAGCCTTTATTTTAAGTGTATTTGTTTGTGGAGTGAAAAACTAGGTCAAGATTTTGGCTAGTTTACAACACTTGTTGTTGCCAGGTTCTTGGAAACAAAAATTGACAGGGAAAAACTTTAGTTTGTGGAGTCATAAGATACTTATAATACTTGTTGTGAGTATCGGAAGCTTGAAGCTTGATCAAGTTGTACTTGACAACGGAAAAAGACTAGATTTTGATGAACTTTCAGCTGATGACCCTGATAACTATGAAAAGCGTCATAGAGAAGCATTGATTTTGCCAAAACTTTTAGTGGATGACAATTTGATTCTTGAAGTTATAAATGCAACTAGAGCTTCGGATTTGTGGAAAAGTCTAACATCTAAGTACCAGGCTTCAGAAGCCGCTAAGATACTGTACTTGAAAAATTTGTTATTTTCCACTAAAATGCAAGAGGGCGGACTGAATTCTTGTTGCTGTTAAAGGACATTTGTGATTAGTTGAAAGTGGTGGAAAAGCCTGTAGATGAGCTAGATTTGATTGATCTAGTACTGCAGACCCTGCCAACATTCTTTGATTCATTTGTTGAGTCATTGCAATGATTGCGGAAACACAAACGATTGATTTTGAGAAGTTGTCTACACTTCTCGTGCAGAAAGAGAGAAGGTACTGTACTTGAAAAATTTGTTATTTGCCACTAAAATGCAAGAGGGTGGTTCGGTCTCTGAATTCTTGTTGCAGTTAAAGGGCATTTATGATTGGCTCAAAGCAGTGGAAAAGCCATTAGTTGAGCTAGATTTGATTGATCTGGTACTGCAGAACCTGCCAACATTATTTGACCCATTTGTTGAGTCATTGCATATGATTGCGGAAACATAGACAATTGATTTTGAGAAGTTGTCTACATTTCTTGTGTAGAAAGAGAGAAGGAAAACTCATGCAGATTCCTCGACATCAATGGCTACAGAAAGTGCTTTTATGGCAAGGAAAAAAGGCAAGGGAAAATGATCAACAAACATAGATTCTTCAAAGAGCAATGTAAGTGATTCCAAGAAATCAAAATGGAAGTGTTTTTATTGTAAGTAACTAGGACATTTTAAGAAAGATTGCCAAAAAAGAAAAGAAGATGTGGTTAATTCAAACAAGAAATCTAGACATGCTATCATTGTAGAAGAATCAAAAGAAGATACATCTTCTGAATTTGCCTTTGCTGGATAACATGACCAATCTAGTGAGTCTCGCACTTGGTACTTTGACTCAGGACAGAAAGTGCATGTATGGCGAGGACAAAAGGCAAGGGAAAATGGTCAACAAACAAAGATTCTTCAAAGAGCAATGTAAGTGATTCCAAGAAATCAAAATGGAAGTGTTTTTATTGTAAACAACCAAGACATTTTACGAAAGATTGCAGATAAAGAAAAGAAGATATGGCTAATTCAAACAAGAAATCTAGAAATTTTGACATTACAGAAGAAGCAAAATTTGCCTTTGCAGCGTCAGATGACGAATCCAATCCAATCCAATGAGTCTCGCACTTGGCACTTTGACTCAGGAGCTTCACAACACTTCACATGTCATTGAGATTGGTATGTAAACTTCGTCGAGGATAAAAGTAGTAATGAAACTCTTTCCTTAGGAGATGGATGGACACATGATATTAAGGGATGTGAGGATGTGCAGATCATATTAAATAATGAGTACAAATATACATTTAACAATGTTAAATATGTACCAAATATGAATAAAAACCTGTTGTTCATTAGTGAAATTACCAAAAACAAACAACTGGTAGTTAAGTTTGAAGGAAATAGATGTAATGTTACTACACTCAGTGATAAGCTTGTTGCTGTTGGTATAAGGGAAAGGGGTCTATACAAATTGTAGATCCTAAATTAGTAGAACAATATGCTTTAGCAACAATTGAGCAGGTTAGTATGAAATGTCCCTTTCTCTGAAATAACTGATTGAAGACCCTTAGCCCAATTCTGTTTCCCGACAACTAAGGGAGGAATAATAGGGAAACTTGTCATAATAAATTAATCATAAAGTGCATCTTAAAATATTATTATAAGCATTTTATTAATTTATTAATGACAAAGTGAAAAAAGAAAAAGAAAGAAAAGATAAAGTGATAAAATAAAATTAGAAAAAGAGAGTCACTTTATTTTGTTTTATTTTCCTCAAGGAAAATGCGACCCATATGGTGCATTTTATTGCATGTAAGAAGATAAGTGATGCGACGAACATTGCTATTAGAATCTTTAGAGAGGCATTAAAGATTGCATGGATTCACACAACATTGTGTCGAATTAGGATAATCAATGTTTAGGACATTTTGCGTGGACCATGGGAAAAAGTTGAGAATGAAGGCGACTTTGAGTTTTGCATATCACCCACAAATTGATGGACAAATAAAGGTTGTGGAGTGACCCATATAGAGAGCTGTTTTGGAGTGTTGTAGAGCTGTTTTGGATCATATCTGCATTGCTGGTCCAACATCAAATTTTTAGATACTAGATCAGCCACTTTGTGCAATTTTTTGGCCAAGGATATTGTAGTTTTCAGCCGTGTCTGAGGATATTCATCTGCAGATTTTATAAAAGTATTCCAGCCTGTTATGGATGCAAAATATGGTATTTTTCTCATGTTTTAATTCTTATAAAAATTGTTGATCTGTTTGGGAAAGAGATTGTGTTGTTTTACCTCATATTTTGTGAAACTTCACTCCTTGAGCAAGTCACACTTTTCTTTAATAATTCAGATCTGCACTATATATTTTGAATATTTCTTCTAGACTTTGCTGTTTTGGTTGGGATTTTCGGATAATCCGTTTGGGTTTATAAAAGTTTCATTGGGGACATTACATAGTACTTTATGGCATGCAAGACATGGTCATTTGAGTTACTAGTATTTAATGATGTCGAGTAAAAATAAAATGGTGCATGGACTTCCATCTATTCAGGAAAATCAAAATGTTTGTGAAGGGTGTCAGTTGGGTAAATAGATAAGAAAAACATTTCTTACTGGTAAAGCATGGATAGTATAAAATGTGTGTTATATTTGGTACATGTAGATCTTCATGGTCCTATGAAAACTAACACCATATCTGGTGCTCTCTATTTCTTGTTGATAGTTCATTTCTCTCGAAAAATGTGGGTGTATTTTCTTTAGAGGAAATCATAATGTTTTACTTGGAAAACACTGGTTGAAAATCATACATGTAAAAAGGTTAAGGCCTTTATGTCAGATAATGGTAGAGATTTTGTTTCCAACAATTCAATGATTACTGCACAAAGGAAGGTATACACTGACAATATACTACTCCTTACACTCTACAACAAAATGGAGTAGTGGAAAGGAGGAACACAATTATCATGGAGATGGCACAATGTGTGGTGTAAAGTAGGAATGTACCCTTTTGGAACTGGGTAGAGGCCGTCGACACTGTAGTGTTCATCTTGAATAGGGGTCTGTGTAAAGTTGTGCAAGATATTGCTCCAGAAGGAGCATGGTCAGGACGAAAACTTGATTCAAGCAATTTTCGTATTTTGGTAGTATTGCTTTAGCATTAATTCTTGAAGAGAAATGGAGAGGTTTAGATGCAAAAAGTAAAAAGTACATGTTTGTCGGTTATAGCGAGAAATCCAAAGCATATAGATTGCTAGATATCTCTACAAATAAGGTTGTTATAAGTAGACATGTAAAAATATATGAGAAAATCCCATATTTTTCTAACGATGGTACATCTACTGATATTAGTAATCTTTAGATTCCTAACGATGACTGTGAATCAAGTTCTGGTACTAAAAGGGAACATGACTTAAAAAGGAAAACATCAGAGAAGTTTAGCTCCATAGCAGGACCCAGTGAAACAAACAGTGATCCAACCAGTCATCATAAAAGGCCAAAGTGGTACTATAACACATTGCAGTATGTTCGGCCAGATGAGCTTCCAAAATCTCTGGAAGGTAGATCCACCAGATTTGGGAAACAAGCAGTATAAAATCTTGAGCAGGTATACTTTACTCTTAATTCAGCTGTTTCAATTTTTTTTGAGCCGACTACTTACGCAAATGCTAAAGGAAATCTTGAATGGGAAACCACCATGAAGGTGTTGTATGATGCCCTGATGAAAAATTGAACTTGGGTGTTGTTAGAATTACTTATAGATAAGAAATTCATTGGTTGCAAATGGATTTACAAAGTGAAATCTATGTCAGATGGTTCTTTAGATAAGTATAAAGTTTGTCTTGTTGCGAAGGGTTATGCACAAGAAGAGGGGGTAGATTATGAAGAAACATTTGCTTCTACAACAAAAATGGTAACATTCAGAATGGTTATATCCATTGTTGCTAGTTTGTTTGGAAGGTATTTGAAATGGATGTGAAAAGTGCTTTGTTGAATGTGGACTTAAAGGAAGAGGTGTACATGGTACAACCACAAGGATTCTAGATTCCTGGGAAAGTGCACATGGTTTGCAGGTGAGTGAAGTCCTTGTATGGACTTAAGCAGGCTCCTCGAGCCTAGTATTTCAAAATTGATAAATATCTTAGATTATGGTTTTAAAAGATGTGATGTAGAATCTACCCACTATGTTAAATTGGTTGGTAATGACACAGTGGTTCTAGTTGTTTATGTTGATGATCTTATCATCATCGGAAGCAGTAATGACTTGATTAAACAGGTGAAAACTGACATCAGTTGTGTTTGAAATGACTGATTTATGATTGCATCAATACTGTTTAGGTGTAAAGTTTTTATAGTGCTACAATTTTGGCTATACTATTTTTATATCCCAAACAAAGTATGCCAAATCCTTGTTAGAAAAGTTTAGAATGAATGCTTGTAATCCAATAGCTACACCTATGGAAGTTGGGAAAAAACTCTCAACAAACATTGATTCACCTCTGGTCAATGAAGTAGTGCATCGGCAATTAGTAGGAAATTTGATTTATCTTATTACTACTAGACCAGATTTGTGCTTTGTAGAAGTTATCTTTCTCGCTTATGAGCCAACCACATGAAGAACATTAGCAAGCTGCAAAACAAGTTCTTAGATATGTCAAAGGAACTCTTGACTTTGGCATTGTATATAAACAAAATGATGATTTTGAGCTAACAAGGTATATTGATTTTGATTGGGCAAAATCTGTTGATTTTAGAAAGTCTACAATAGGCTATGTTTTTCACTCTTGGTTTAGGAGTATTTTCATGACAGAGTAAGCTTCAAAGTATAGTTGCATTGTCTTCTACTAAAGTCAAGTACAATGCAGTGGTTAGTGCAGGTAGAGAATTGATGTGGATTCAGTCAGTATTGGAGGATCTTCAACTTGAATCGTCAACACCTACCCCTATCTTTTGCGACAACTAGAGTGTACTAAAGATGGTGAAGAATCCTGTATTTCATGCCAAGACAAAGCACATTGAAGTTCACCATCACTACATCCGACAGTTGGTTACTAACGAAGACTTATGTCTTTATTATTGCCCTACCTCTGAGCAACCAGCAAATATAACGGCTAAACCTTTGTGTAAAGATAAATGCGTAAAATTCCGAGATAAGCTTGGAGTTATTTCAGGTTCAGTCATTAAGGGAGCGTATTAGAATAATTTGTTTGTATAAGCTTAATTAAAGCTTATTATATTGTTTAATATATGTTGTTATAGGAATTATAACAGCTTGGGTAATTTGTTGGGTTTGATCCACGGGTAAAGCTATTTCCTAATTCCTATCATTCTTTGTTGCACCCACCTTCTTCATTATAGGAGCTTGTCGTATGCCTATTTAATAGGCTCTTTCTTTATTTTTCCATTTTACTAATAACTGTGGCGTTGGTGAAAACAATGTTTCTCCCCATTCTAGCACCATATAATCTTCAATGTCAGGTTACTCCATTTTTATAAGGTTCAGGTCATTGTCCGCCTCAACAGGCTGTTTGCCATGTAGTTCCAGCCCCCTACTCCGACAAGTTACTTAATATCAAATTTAAATTTCTGATTGCCTTCCCAAGCCTCTAAACAGTGGACTTGTGCTATGTTGGGCTAGTCATATGACCAAGCTATAGTAATCCAAGCAGTCGATCCATAAAATGCAAAATTATTGATACGAAAGGTTTTAGAAAAAAATAATAGAGATTAGTGGTAAATAATAGTAATTATTTCAGTTGGCTGCTAGTTTGGAGATGTGAGATAGAAAGGCCACTGCAACTCTCATATGGGATGACCACAATGGTAGCGTAAGCCTTGGCCTCATGAAAATTATACCAATCTACCAACATATTAGAGAGGAACCCTCTAGTCTCCCTTTATAAACTTGAGTTTGAATAGCATCTTGCAGCTCATCATTTGTAAGCCCGCATAGCAGATGTAGAATTCATGCTCCATGGCTATTTTTTTGCTCTTCTATCATTGCAGTCATAGCTTGAAGGGCTGAGGCACTTTTTGCTAAAGTGCTTTGCCTCCATATAATGGTAACTGGGAATATGTGAAAACTTTTGACGGATAAACCTGCACAACTTGAGTCCAATAACCAAATTCCTTGGTATCCAATTATCTAGAACATTGACACTTTTCTATTAATGGTAATTGACAAGAATTTGGGTTTCTCTTAATCAACACTTGAGTCGAATTTTATCTCACTTGCCAAGCAGAGATCATGTGGGATTTCAATTGCCTCAGCTACAATATCAGATTTTGTATCAAGTCTTTCAAGGTACCCTTTTTGGTTTACGACAGTGGCCTTGTATATTCACTGCAACCCTTGCCTAGCGCACACTACATTTTGAGGCTACATCCTAGTTTAAATTAACTCGCTAAACATAAGGAGGTACCTTTTTTCCTTTTCCTTTTCTATTAATCTTTCTACAAACATTATTATTGGGAATAATCTTTTTGCAATTTTATTCTGCAAGGAAAACTTTTATTTCATTTTTTCGTTGGTGAATCCTGATTATAGACTTGAATTTTGGACATATGGTTGTCACATACATACATGATAGTAGTTTTGATGTAGTTGATGCAACCTTTAGTGTATTTACCCATTTTCTAAATTCCTATCCAAATAACTAATGTCCAGCTAGATGTATTTAACGGTTAACCTAATAAAGAATAACTGTGATGAAACTTTACGAGGTGTTCATGTCGCATGTTAATTGTAGATCTTAGTATTTATTCGATATATTTTCTTTGTATGGGTGTTGAAGAGAGATAAGGGAAAAATTCCTATCCAAATAACTAATGTCCAGCTAGATGCATATAACCTAATAAAGAATATTTGTAATGAAACTTTGGGTGGTGGTCATGTCACCTGTTAATTGTATTTATTAGATATATTTTATGTGTATGGGTGTTGAAGAAGGATAAGGGGAAAATGAAATACCCAGCTTAGGTCTATATTTCTATTTTAGTTCGGAAATTTAGAGTAAGCTATGTTGCTTACATGCAGAGGTATTGGTTTGAAATTACATTCTATATGTGTGTATACAGGGGCGACAAAAGTAAATATAGTAGAAAAGAAAGTATGATGTACAAAATTCTTCATGTTGCCTATTCAAAGTATGGCACTTAGAAACTAGGAGAAACTAGGAAAAAAATCGAAAAGTTTGTAGCATAATTTGGATATCTCTAAGAAATGTATTTGAGATGCTTATTATGTGCTTAAATAGCCTTGGTTATTTTTTAATGATTTTTTTGCTATTAAACGAATTATGTAATGACAGAAATTCTTGAGGGCCACGGGGAGAACATCATGTTCAACAACCAGCCAGATACAGATGATGCAGCAGCTTATGAGAATCTTGGCGAAGAAGCTGTAGAAATGATTGAAGAATCCCCTACTGCAGTTGCAATGCTTTCAAGTCCTACTGGTATGTATTTGAAAAATTTCCTTCTACTGCTGCAATGTTTTAAGGTTTGCTGGCATATATTTTTAATGCAGTTTTTGTGAAATTTTTTGACTGTACTTAATAGTATCTGAGTGGACATAACTTGTTTTCTGCCGAATCTGTATGGTTGCATTGCTTGTAATGTTCTTAAAATATTCCTCAAATTTATCATGACGAGAGCATAAATATTAATTTTGTGTTAAGAATTTGGTATTATGTATTTTGTCCTTTTCTGGGAATCAGTTGCATGTTAATATCAAGTCAATTTTCAGGATCCATCTTTCATGATCTTGGATCGCAAGAACCCATGTCTCTTGAGCTGGAATAGTCTACTAAGTACTTTGAACTATTGCGTCTAGGTGATGCTTTTAAGTTTCCCCCACAATCATGCCTATTTAGTTTGTCACCCTATTGTATTGTGCCTTGTGAACCATTCATTGGGGAGCTCCTCATCTTGTCCATTTTTAAGCCTTTACTATTTCTGCAGTACATAATTATTTGATTTTTTTGGGGAATCAGTTGCATGTTAATATCGAGTCAATTTTCAATTCCCGTATTGTATTGATTTATTAGTTTTATCACTATATGAGGAGACAATTGTTTTTCTTTGCCTGGTTGTAAAGATATTACCGACCTTTACTGTCTTATAGTCTTCAAGTCTGTATTTATTGGCTAAATTTTATCACAAGCTTGTGATTTACTCAATGCACTCAGGTTAGTCTTATCCAATGTTTTAAAAATCGGAACCGGACTTGGAAACGGTCGAGGGTTGGACCGGACTGGAACCGGAACCGGAACCGGAACCGGAACCAGACCGGTTCAAACTCTATGAAACGGTTTACTTAAAAACACATAAAAATTACATTTTCAAAGAAAACAATATATTTGAAAGATTAGAAACCATGATTCCAACAATTACACACAAAATATGCAAAGTTTGCTCATGTATATACTATATAACAAGTAAGAAAGGTGTTTATAGCAAAATGACACGAACTCCAAGTAAGTAAGTTGTTATAAGCAGAAATTTTGAATAAAAAATAGAATTTTTTATACTCAATGTTGTATGCATGCATCTTTATATGACTTGGCCGGTTCAGGATGAAACCGGACAGGTTCGACCGGTTTGGTACTAAACCGGCCAGTTCCTTACCAAACCGGCCGGTTCAGTACCAAACCGGTTGAACCGTCCGGTTTTTTAACCGGTTCATGTCCAAATATGTTGAACTGGTCGAACCAGCCGGTTCCGGTTCCGGTTTGGCCGGTTTTTAAAACACTGGTCTTATCAAACTTTAAGCATCATCGCCAAGTCTCCCATCATGTGTAATCCTGATCCATATCTAACTCGTTATATCTCTCATTATTTTCGGCCAATTTCTGTTTCTACAAATTTCAAAATCCTAAATTCTGCTTGTAGAAGTTAAAAGAAAAAATTGTGAACTATAAAAGAAAAGTGCACAGAATACTGACAATCTGTTTTGTGAGCTCATCAGAAGTATTATTCTAATTTAGCATTATTTTGCAGTTTTGGTGCCTATTATCTCTCCTGTTCCCTGTTATGTGTATGTTGGCTTGTACCAAATGTCCTTAAGTATTATTGTTTTTACTCAAGCCAGATATGCAATTTTTTTAATTGGATCTAGGTACAGTTTAGATAATACGAGTACAGTAGATGGTATAAGTTTGGCCACGTAAGATTTATTGTTTCCATCTGGACCCATGATTTGCCCCAAGTAGTTGGCCAACTCAGATGTCGACCAAATTTTTGGGTTATCTGCCAACTGTGATCTGGTCTTAAGATTCTAGCAGTCTCTTACTTTCTGAGAATGTTGATCACAATCTTACCATGATTCATTTTTCTATTTCTGAAGCTCTTTTGCCCTTAAAGTCAACAACTGGTCGAGGAATTTTTCATGTTTCGGATCATTATCATAGTTGCATTGATCCGCAGTCCACTCCAAGTGCCAGTACCTCTACCACTTTGTTTTTGTTTTGGGTGGCATCTATGTGACTTAGACAGCAGTTGCAAGGCCATTACAGTTATGGTGCATTAATTTGTACCAAGACAGGTTCAAGCAGGTCTGAGCCAAATCCTTAGATTGTTTTGAAAAGATCTAAAATGGATTTCGTTTAAATTTATATTTGCTACATGGACCCATATCACGTACAATAGATGCACATTAATTTTGTTTTCATTTGGCTCGTCTACTATGAGACCTGGTGGGAGGTATCACTGTTTTCCGACTCACACACAAAAGCAGATAGTTTGTGACATGCTGCTCTTGTTTGCTTTCCATTTAAAGGTGTCAAAACCCTTCAACTCTAATGTTGGATGTTGTGATATGTTCTTGGGCCAAGGTAATATCCTTGTATTTCAAACTTTTCTCCACCTATTGGACTGTTGGCATTGGATGTTCGGAGAGGCTCTCAGGGGTATACCCTAAATCCACCGCAAGTTGTCTGTCCTTCCCGTCCTAGCTTGGGCTTATGAGATCTTCTATTGGCCCTACCATGGTGCTGGATGATGATGTCAGTGACTTTTATTCTACATTGAGTTTTGATACACATGTCCAACAGTGATGATCTCCAGCTTTGGTCCAAATCAACTATTTGTTTCCTTGGTCTTCCCTTGACACGGCTATTCGTATTTACACTTGGTTTACACCCAGACTGTTTCGGTACAGGTACAGGTATGGATATGGGTACGTGTACTGTACGCTGAAACGTCAAATTTTTAAAAACCTCGGGTACAGTACGCTGTGGGTATGTTCGTACAATATATTTTTTAAAAGTAAAAAATAGAAATATATTTATAAATTTAAAGAAAACAACAAGCTTATAGTCTCAGCAACCTATAAAATATTAGAAGCCAACGACTAGTTTATTATGAATCAGAAGCCATCTAAAGAAAGATTTCTTTGACTGAATACAAAAAGATCACAAAACATTAAATCTATGAGTCCATCTACTAATGGGCTCACAAACATTCTGCTTTTTGTTAAGGCCCAGGGAAAGGTTTGGGGAGAAAGCAATCTTTTCATAGAGTTGTTTGGAGCTAGCCTCTTGGAGAGGGGGGCCCTTCGAGCCACCTCATAGTATCCCAAAAGTCATTCTCATCCTCCATAATTAGTCCAGTAGAGGGAGCTGTGAAAGCATTTCTGAGCATTGTATACATTTTGAACCAAGATTGAGGAAGCTTATAGAAAGCTTTAAGGTCTGTCCATTCCACCCACTTCCCAAATCTGTACAAGTTATGAAATATTTTAATTCCTTTCTTGAACCAAAGGAGGGCAGAGCAGCCTCTTGTCAAGGCAAGGATCTTGTCATTATATTTCAGATTGGACAAAATCGATTTGTAGGCTTGGCACCTAGTGTCAAAGGAAGAGAAGATAGGATGCCCAACCACCAAGTGCTTCACTTGTTCCTATGCCTTCCAAATTGACTGAATAATAATAGATCTTCACTTGTTCCCATTCCTTCCAAATTGACTGAAGAATAAAGGACCCGTGAGTAGCAACAAGAAAGTCCCCAAATAGTAAGTCAACCAAATGAAGTCCTTTTCATCTCTTTTGACCCTTCAGAGCCTATTGGCAATATTGAATCTCACACGAACTTTCCAAGTTTCAGTTCCAGTCAAAGCCCTCAAGTTTCTTTTTTTTTTTGCACTTAAAAAAACCTGTTCAGATACGCTGTGGGTACGTACCCACAGGCCCTGAGTATGTACCTGGGACGTACCTAGGGCCTGTGGGTACGTACCCGTACCCGGTATGTAGCAGGCCTGATATGGGGGGTACTTGGCATTTCCGGGCAGTCTAGGTTTACACCATTGTGGGTTAACCATTACCTATTATCTTTACATTGTCTCAATGTTCAATTTCTTTTTATTTGTTGGGTTTTTTTAATTGACCTGATTATTTTTGAGTACCATTGACCTTCTTTGGTCATTAGTGGACAGTAAGACAGTTTCATTCTTTCTTTCTCATATGTTTCATGATCATGAGGGAAGTACTGGCACATTCAATACAATGCAGAGTATATTGTATACTTTGCCTGGCACATATAGTACAGACTTGAAAGTATTGAATATTAAGATCTCCAATTGACAGGTTAGCATATCATTATCAGGAAGATACAGAATGTTTATATATTCATCCACAGTTTGGAAAGAAATAGGCTGACATAAAAGAGGGCAGTTGATTTGCTATAAACTTGATTGTATTTTCAAATGTTGTCCACAAAATTAATATATAAGTTTTATTGATTTATATATTTAAAGAATTGCCTGCAATGGAATTTCTTTGGCCATTAACAACCGAGAACTCAACAGTGACTCAATAGTAAATACCTTTAGAAATTAAAATCCGAGTTTGCAGGTATTGTGAAGACGAGCCATACAATCAAGGATTCGTAAAAGTTGGGATATGTTGCTTAAAAGTATCCATGTATATACACTTTTCTCATTAAATTGGAAGAATTGAATTGGAAAATCTTGGCAATGAAGATCCAGTTTCTTGAGTAGGGAGCCACTTTGATTGTATAGCCACAGATGGATCCTACAGGGTTCCTGGTAGACTTCTTCCAGCAGCCAAACCTACCACAGCTATGACAAATGGGAGGTGATGCACTAGCTTGTATACTTCGACACTTTATTGATTTATATATTTAAAGAATTGCCTACAATGGAATTTCTTTGGCCATTAACTGAGAACTCAACAGTGATTCAATAGTAAATACCATTAGAAATTAAAATCCAAGTTTGCAGGTATTGTGAAGACGAGCCATACAATCAAGGATTCGTAAAAGTTGGGATATGTTGCTTAAAAGTATCCATGTATATACACTTTTCTCATTAAATTGGAAGAATTGAATTGGAAAATCTTGGCAATGAAGATCCAGTTTCTTGAGTAGGGAGCCACTTTGATTGTATAGCCACAGATGGATCCTACAGGGTTCTTGGTGGACTTCTTCCAGCAGCCAAACCTAGCACGGCTATGACAAATGGGAGGTGATGCACTAGCTTGTATACTTCGACACTTTATTACTTCCATCATATTTTGGTACTTTGTAATAGACTGCGAACTTGAAATATAAACATATTCAGTCTTAGTTTTTGTTCATGTAATATGCATATCATCGTTACATATACGCATGCATGCATGAAAATTAACATTTTAGATAGACGCTATGATATGATACCGCATCGATGTTTGTGCAAAGTATATTTATAAAGTCCAAAGGCAGAAAGAGAGAGGACACGAGATTCTAGGTGGCCACAAGATGTATCCTAATATCTGCTAGAACATGTAAGTTTGTAACAAATAATATAATGAAGTTACATGTCTGAAGTGTATCCCGTGTAAAATGGCAAAGTTGTTACATCCATTTGTATCCTAATATCTGCTAGAGCATGTAACAAATAACACAATGAAGTTACATGTCTGAAGTGTATCCCGTGTAAAATGGTGAAGTTGTTACATCCATTTGTATAGTCAATGAGAGTGAGAAATGTTTGGTGGGTAAGAACCGTGTCAGGATAAAATCTAAGGTATCAACAAAAGTATCATTAATGAATTGACCAAGTAAAGATTACTCTCGAAGAGCCCCCCTTAATGTTACTTGGGCAGGATGTAATTTAGATTCACAAAATAAACATCATGCCAACATTGACCAGGGAAATGTTTATTAGGGAAAGAGATGACTGAAATCCCTTGTGGAATTATGTTGAAAGCAAACCTATTATAATGCTTTGTCGGGGAGAACCCAAGATCAGTAGATGTGTGGAGAAAGTTTGATAACATTTCTTTAGCATCACAAACCGCTACTCTCAAATTTCGGCGAGATAAATGCCTTTTGGCAAGAGGGTTTAGGACAAATTGAGGCACACTGAAAGCTTGGTCTGATCCAATGCATTTTGTTCAAGAGGGCTGTGGGCTCAGCAAGTGCTTTTAGAATCCAAACCCTATGTCTGGCAAACTACATAACAGAAGTCTGCCATGCTTGTGTTAAGAGAAAGAACTCAACATAAAAGGTTGCCATGGAAAGGCCTCTTACAGTTTAGTAATCTGCACACAGAAACATATGGTGGAGAAAGCAAACTACTGTACTGTTGAGGAAATTATGTAGTGAAGATGTACTAAATTTTTTGCTCAAATATTTCGAGTATGCATTAAATTGGGCAGAAAGACCACTGGAAGGCAGAGCGTGATAGCCCCGTGGAATGGAAGGTGGATTGTTGGCAGTTGGCATGAAAGATAGTAGATTCCAAGGAGTATTGTTCAGACTAAAAGGCACACAATCTATTCGACAAATATCCTGAAATACAGCTGCTATACTGATTGTATGTGAATTGTTTGACAAAATGATCTAAAGAACTTTCTTATTGCAAACTCCGTAAATCAATTTACCATATTTTTTCAATAGTGCTTCTTTTTCTATATTTGAGGTCCAGAATTTAAAATGCTCCATACGAAAGTTGCTACCTTGCTCCAAAATTAAAAGCATCTTCATCCTGATGATGGATGAGGTAGTGCGATCAAAGAGACTGATGCAATAAGAATATTTTTACAGGGTGTTTCCAGAAGCTAATAAGTTATGGGCAGTGAAAGCCTTAAAACTCAATTTGTGTGTATTGTTTATTTCAAAACAGGTTAACAACTCTTATTCTCCAAATACTTATTTCAATAATAACTTGCAATATTTTCTCAGTAAGAAGAATAGTTGGCATAATTGAGCCATATATATGATAAAATTCTATTATTGAATTCATATACCTAACTTCTAAGCAATCAAGCTCATGAAAGAATCATGTCACATTTTCCTCCATGATTCTAATCTTGAAGCACCGCTAGCAGACGATGTCAGAATTGCATGTGTTTGTCATCGTTGTACCCAGGCTTGGAGGAGTAAAGCCTCACATGTACAGGCAGCTGATTTTCCGTCTTTTTTCAAAAAATCTTTCATGGATAGGCTGTAAATTAACTTTTAAGTTTTCTTAATATGATCGATTTGTTGTTTAAGTGGTTTAGGATGTCTGATTGACTTAAACCATATGATTTGTCTGAGCATTCAAGAGTAAACTCATGTTATAGTCAAAAGTTACGTTTTTTTGTCTCTTGACAGGTGATGACTCTGTGAATAGTAACATTTCTGCTTCTTGGGGCATGGACTGCTCTACAGTATTGAGAGTCCGAACAATACACATTAGTTCTGCTATTTTGGCAGCAAAGAGTCCTTTCTTTTTTAAAGTAAGATATGTATATGCTATTTAGTTTCATGCAATTTTGAAACTGTATTTTCCTGGATTTTTCTCTAATGCACTATTTACACAGCTTTTCTCCAATGGCATGAGGGAGTCGAAGCAACAAGATGTCACTCTTCGTATAACTTCATCAGGTGTCTTCTCATGTTCTTGAAACCACCACTTTTATTTATTGCTATTGTGACTTGGTCTGTATTGTCCTTTGGAGTGTTAATAGCATGCTTTCTTTGTCTGTTGTGGCAGAAGAAAATGCTCTGATGGACCTTCTGAACTTTATATACAGTGGAGCCGTAACAACAAATAATGCTCCTGGATTACTCGATGTTCTAATGGCTGCAGATAAGTTTGAGGTGGCTTCCTGTATGCGTCATTGTAGCAAGTTGTTAAGGAATTTACCTATGACACCAGAATCTGCACTGTTATATTTAGAACTTCCATCAAGCGTGCTTATGGCAGATGCAGTTCAACCACTGACTGATGCAGCTAAGCAATATCTTGCAAAGAGGTTTAAAGATCTTGCAAAGTAAGTTTTGAGAAGCATATAATCGCTCCTGAATTTAAGGATAGTTTGATACAGCAGTTGATTTCTCTGGCAAACATGTTGATTTCCTAAGCATTTTTCTTCAAACTCTGTTACCAGGGTATTTATTTTTCTGATCTTTGAGAAATGTTGTCCCCATGAAATAATGTCCTTGACACATCTTTCAGTTATATTTGATAGATAGTGTTACGAGCTTATGAATATGCCATATCAATCATCTCTGCTAGATAACTAGTAGCAACTTACCTTTGTGCTATGCAATGCAGGTTCCAGGAGGAAGTTCTGAGTCTTCCTTTGGCAGGAATTGAGGCAATATTGTCAAGTGATGAATTGCAAGTGGCTTCAGAAGATGCTGTTTATGATTTTGTACTAAAGTGGGCAAGAACACATTATACCAAAATTGAAGATAGAAGAGAAGTTTTGGGAAGTCGACTTGGCCGTTTGATTCGTTTTCCTAACATGACAAGCCGAAAGCTTAAGAAAGTTCTTACTTGTAATGACTTCGATCACGAACTTGCTTCAAAGGTTGTCTTGGATGCACTTTTCTTTAAAGCAGAAACACCGCACAAACAAAGATCTTTAGCATTAG
The DNA here is from genome assembly GCA_019776745.2 of Taxus chinensis. Taxonomy (NCBI): domain Eukaryota; kingdom Viridiplantae; phylum Streptophyta; class Pinopsida; order Cupressales; family Taxaceae; genus Taxus; species Taxus chinensis. The sequence goes on from CM034153.1 coordinate 4,240,597, forward strand.
AAGAAATTTCTTTCAAGAGATTTAGTGAAAGAGCCTATAAGTATAGACCGGTGAAAGTGGTTGAATTTGACAAACCGCATCAGCAATGCATAGTTTTTCTGGATCTTAAGAGGGGGGAGTGCGAGGCTCTATTTCCTTCAGGACGTGTCTACTCCCAAGCCTTTCATCTTGGCGGTCAAGGGTTCTTTTTGTCTGCTCATTGTAATATGGATCAACAGAGTGCATTTCACTGTTTTGGACTGTTTCTTGGTATGCAAGAAAAGGGATCTGTAAGCTTTGCAGTAGAATATGAATTTTCTGCACGAGCAAAGCCATCATGGGATTTTATTATTAAATACAAAGGCAATTATACATTCACAGGTGGAAAGGCAGTTGGGTATCGCAATCTTTTTGGCATACCCTGGTCAAACTTTATGGCCCAAGATAGTCCATACTTCATAGAAGATGTTCTCCACCTGCGTGCAGAACTTACAATCAAGCCACAGTGATACACACAATGTTATTTTTTCTTGCTCAAAATCCATTGCTATGTAGATGTGAAGTAGATCACAGCAACTGAAATTCATGAGATCAAGTACATCTCTCTCTCCTCCTATATAGGAACAGATGGTGATCTTGAAAATGAATATACAATAATAACAAAGTTTTGTTATGTTTGCCACAATCAGTCATTTTGCAAACAATTATAGATTTTCATGTCACATTTATGGGTTGATGTTGTAAGTGTCGGTCAACATGCATATATACCCCTTGGTCAGCAGTGTTCAAAGGTGGAAGTGTGAAGCTATTTTTGAGGGAATACTGGTAAAGATTGTTATATAATTTAATCAGGTAGACCGTTTCAAAACATCTAGATTTGTAATGTAAGCATCCTTCTAATTTAAGTGGCCATGTATAGATTCTGGGATGCTTTACAGGTTTCTTGAGAGGGGTTGCCTTGTGCAAATAACTTCCAAAACTATGCTTTGATTGGGTTTTTTTTGTATGACAATAATTTTATTGGATATTCTCTTTTTGATGAAAAGATGATTGTATTGGCTTTTAAAAAATGCAGTGCACTGTTGTGAATGAAATTATGGTTTTATTGAAGAGGTACAAGGGTGTTTTGTTTATTGAACTTTTTTTCTCTCCTCTTGAACTTGAATTTGTGTAATTTTTTCGATTGAAAAGCACTTTCTACTAACCATAATATTTGAAGCATCCCTGATTATACAAAAAACGGGTGGAATGGAATCAAACCCCAGAATTTGTGTAATTTTTGTTATGGGCTAAAAGACTTTTGGTGGTTTTTGGGTTTTTCTGTTTTTATGTGTACTTTTTTTATATTGAAAAATGAATAGAAATATACAATATCAGAGTACAAAACAGCCCATTAAGATGTTTTTGTGTACTTAAACTAGCCTTTTCAAATTTAGCCACCTGTTTCTTGCACAACCAACTTAGTTGTGATGTTTTACTGGTCGAAACAAAATAAACCACCAAATGAGATTTGAATAGCTTCAATATTTTGATAAGGACACATGTTAGCAATTTGTGTTCCTGCTCTTGCAGAGTTTCTTGTCTTATACAAGAACAACTGATTAAATGTTGTAAAACCTTATGATTATTGCTTGGTGTATTTTGCAACTCTCATTTTGACAGTGGTTTTGCCTTAATCCGATACCACCTAAAACTCCTATGTTGCCTGCCAACCAGTGAGCCTTGCATCTATTTGACATATTAAGGATTAAAAAGGAAATCTCTTAGTATATATTATGGCAGGCATTACGGCCAAATAAATTTGGTAAACATAGCATGGATGAAGGCTAAATAAATTTGATAAACATGTTAGAGAAGAAAGCCATTTGACTATTTGGATTTCTAGCATGAATCTTTTGCTTAACTTTATTGCAGTAATATTTGGAGAGCAACCGATTACCAATCTAATTAAGGGACCATCGTTGAATGTATCCCAGGCTGAGAGTTAACCAAGATTTTGTTCTGGAGTGGACTCCTAGAACACAAATTTTAAGTTCTTAGCTGGTCACTTCCAAAGGTGTTCTTCACGAATAGGTATAATTAGTCTTATTAACTAAAGTGGTTCTTCACGATTATAGATATATTTTGTTTTACAGATTAATAAAATATCGAATTGGTGAAATATTCTAGATTGGTTTAATATGCTATTTCAATTCTTAGCTAGTTACTTTTGAAGGTGTACATGAGTAGGTGCAAATAGTGTTATGGTTGCTTCTAGTAAAGTGGTTCTTCACAGTTAGGTATATATTTCATTTTATAGATAAATAATTATTGAATTGATGAAATAATTCAGATTGTTTGCTCTAATGTATTAAATAGAGGTAATGGATATTTGACCAATAAATTGCACACTTTAACATCATATCTTTATCCCATAACATACTGATACCATGCATACATCCATCTGACATTTTGTCAATAGTTCCATTGCTGTTGGATTACAATGTTTTGAATTTATTCTTAAAAATCATTTATCAGTTGGGATTACTTGCAAATGAAATCTTGCATATCAATTAGTAAAGCACAACCGTCATGTACAACATGTCATGGGTTCAAATCATGATGTTATGATGCTGACTTTGGTTATCACTACAAATGAAAGGATCACAAATTACTCGTTCTTATAAAAAGTTGCATTGATTTGGTTTTGGCTCAATACATGCTATGTAACATGCCCCTCCTTTCTGCACCTGTAATTGGTTACGAGTCTTCTTTCTTGGCTACCTTGATATCCATTTCTTGGGTTGTTTTGGTAACTCTTTGCTTGATTGTTTTGATAACCTCCACAATGATTCCCCTGGTATCCACGAATAACTTTGGTAACCATGTCCCTCTTGGTAATTTCCTTGGGATCCACTATAATACCCTGCACAGAATTTGCCTATGTTATAAACTTTTCCTCCATAACCCCCATGGTATTCACCACCGTTGTATCTTTGATAACTCATTTTTGATAATTTCTTGATGTATTCTTGTTGGAGTGAGCTGTTAGGAATTGAGGTGAATCATTGTCTTATCAAAATCTGTGCAAATTGGAATTCTTCAATCGCCAATTTTTAACTTTACTTTAACTGTGATAAGCATGAATATTCAACCATGAGAGAGAGGAAGAGAAATAAACACATGAGAAGACAAGATTTGATGTGGGAAACCCATCTCGGGACAAAAACCCACTGAAACCAGAGAATTAATTTGGACAATTGTCTTATAAAATTACGATGTTTTCATGTGGAGCTACAACTCCAAAATTTAACTAAGCTGTTACTCAGTCTTTGACAAGCTTCACATTTTTTTGGAAGCTTCAACTCTCAAATTTAATCAGCAACAATTGATCTTCTGTAAGCTTCTACTTACAAGGAAGCTTCAACCCCCTAGATGCTAAGTTGTAACTTAGACTTTTTACAGATTTTTGGTCACACTATTTCTGTTGTCTTACACAACTGATAATAACCTCTAAATTAGCTCACTTCTCCTCTTCTCTATTAATCTATTCTCTCTGCAACAACTATCCTTACATTCAAGTACGTTCAATAACAACTCTGCTCTTGACAACAACACACCTCACTCTCTGCGGCAACAATTATTCTACACTCATCAACTCTGTTAACAACAATCACTCTTTACATGCTGAAGAATCGAGCTTAAATGGACAGACAAAAATGGCTTTTGATGTTTCAAGTTTAGTGGCTCTTCACATGACCATTCTTCCTTTTGATAGGATAACTCAAAGAACTTGGATATTTTGCAGGTTGACAAATGACACTTTTTCAGCTACTTAACTCGACTGACTTTTGAGCTTCTCCATGAGCTCTTTCACTTCGAATTTTGTCATTGATTGTTCCATGACTTTTGATATTCTTCACAGACTTTCCCGACTGAGACAAAATTCTGCCACAAATTTCTCCTTTATTTCAAAGTGAATCAACTTACTTTCTTGTGCAACACATCCACAACCCTTAAAGTTAAGTTTAAAATTTTAGGCAATTTCATTGGTGCAATCTTGAGATTTGATGAATTTTCCATTCTACATATGAGCGTGACAAACTTCAATAATATCTCTGCCATTTTCCACGTGTGAAAGCAAACTTGCACAATCACCACTATGTCCACGTGTCACCATTCCAGTAAATAAAAAAGTTATGGACTTAGGCAGACTCCAACCCCGCGGAATAAATTGTATTTAATAGAATTTCAGCTCCACTAGTTCTCCTTGTTGTCAAATGGGCCCATCTTCATAACCAATCAAAATTTGACACTTGTTTTAATCTTCTTGTCAGATGTGTACCATTTGTGAAGTTCTAGCCAATAAGAATGTTCCACATACTTCGCACATGTCAACTTGTTCTTAACCTCCACTGTTTTCCATGAACCGTGGGCCAATGAGAAGACTCCACACTTACTTCGCAATCCACTTTAATTTGCAAGAAGTTTGTTAAAATGCAAAGCCTAAGCCAATCATACTGCTCCACGTACCCTTGTGGTGTCAAACTTGTCAATTTGCGATGCTTGAACCAATCAAACAACTCCATGTAACTCTATGGTGTCAGTCTTGTCAGAATGCAAAGTTTAAACCAATAGGAAGGCTCCACGCCTTCACAATTGTCAGGCTTTTCTTAACCTCCACTGGCCACTACGACACTTGCTCCAATAGGGAAGCCCCACATTCCTTCGCATTGTCAGGCTCTTGATAATCTATATCTGACCAATGCGACACACAGACTAATAAAGAAGTTTCGCGTACCTTCGTGATATAAGACTTGTCAGAGTGCGAACCTTTAACCAATCAAATAGCTCCAAGTACCTTTGTGGTGTCGGAATTTTCAGATTGCGAACCTTGAACCAATCAGATAGCTCCAAGTACCTCATACTTGTCAGATTGCGAACATTGAACCAATCAGATAGCTCCAAGTACCAATTTGTGATGTTAAGACTTGTCAGATTGCGAACCTAATTGAGTACCTTTGTGGTGTCAGAAGCTTAGAACCAATCAGATAGAAGTACTTTTGTGGTCTCAGAACCTTGTCAGATCGCAAATCTTGAACCAATCAGATAGCTCCAAGTACCTTTGTGGCATCAGACTTGTCATATTTGTCAGCTCTATGTCAGAGCTCAAAAATTGAGTCAATTAAAAGGCTCCACGAGTCTTCGCATTTCACATTTGCTGGGCGGACCCGAAATTTATTTCAATACGACTGATTCCGGAGGTTTAAGTCTGTCAGACCCCAAGTGCCTTTATCTTACTTGGAATAGTGACATGTAGTGTCTTCCTTCGTCATTGAGATTTCACCACATGTCCTGTTGACTTTTCAACCTTGGCCTGGACCCAAAAAAACTATAACATTTATTAATTCTGCGAACCTCACGTCCGTCGGGCACATCTACTTAGGAGCATGTCGTAAAGCCGACATGTGTTCATTTACCGTCTTTGATTTTAGTCGCGTGTCTTATTCATCTTCGACCGCGTGTCCCATCCATCTTCGGCCGCGTGTCCATGGTTTTGATAGTGTTTGCTTGTTGTTGTTTGATACAACCTATAAAACTTCGAACGGCCATAACTTTATTCAGAGAGCTCCAAATTACTCAAAGTTGGACTCGTTTGAAATTTCTCCTCGAGTTCTCATAGACCAATACCTTCATCATTGCCAAAATATCTTATACGAACATAAATTAGCTTTTCAAACCTTTAGTATAAGTTAATATCATTTCTTCGAGCCTGTAGAATTCTGAGCACACTCTGGAACCATCCTGAAAGCTCATAGACCACTGCACATCATTATCAGACACCTATCTGAATGACATTTCACTCCTCTGTTTCCATTGACATCAATGACAACACCAATCAATGCAACAAGGTTCAACAATCTCCCCCTTTGTCATTGATGGCAAAAAACTCAGAAACTTTGATGGAAAACCAATACACCAACGTCTTCAGATGTGTAAGCCGATGAATTTCAATGAATTCTTGTTTCTGTCGCACTATCTCCCCCTTTGACATCTATGACAAAGGTGCACACCTAGAACAACATGAGTAGTATGAAAGAAAAACATGATAAAGCATGTTCTCACCTCAAGACTCTCCCCTGGAAAGATGCTGCTCTTTTTCTTGATAAAACATAGTCAGCTGCAAGCTTTTCTTCATCAAACATCTGCAAAAATCCCTGAAATTCAACCCTTTCACTTTCTACAAAAGCATTTTTATGATATTTTGACTTGTGCCTTAGGTTGGAGAATTAACTCCCTCTATCTAGACTCACCCTGAGCCTTCTTGGAGAAATTCTGGCACTTGAGCTACTCCCCCTTTCATTATGAGACCCCCTTTCATTATGAGATCTTTAGTGATTGCTAGGGGCTGATCTTACCCCAAATTTATGCCTTAACTGTTCAAAACTTGCTCTAGGAAAAAGTTGTCATTATATCAACCACTTCTTCTTTTGTAGACACATGTTAAAGCCTAATTCTTTTCTCATTGACTTGTTCTCTTAAAAAATGATATTTGATGGGTATATGTTTTGTCTTTGAATGCATCACTAGATTCTTTGAGACACTTATAACACTTGTGCTATCACAATATAGAGGAATATGACCTTCACTTTCCACTTTGTAGTCTTCAAAAGTTTGCTTCATCCACATCACTTGTGTACAATAAATGACTGTTGCAACATACTCAACCTCACAAGTAGAAAGAGCTACAAGAGACTTCTTTTTACTCAACCATTAAACAAGGCACTTACCTATAAAAAATGCTCCACCAGTTGTGATTTTTCTATCTTCTATGATACCTGCCCAATCTGCATCTGTGAAGGCTTTAATATGAAATTCATTGCATTTTGGATACCAAAGACCATGATCCAATGTCCCCATGAGATACCTGAATATTCTTTTGAATGCTTGGAGATGAAATTCCCTTGGGTCTTCTTGAAATCTTCCAACCAAACTCAGTACCTGCATAATATCAGTTCTAGATGCTAGTGAATACAAAAGGTTGTCTATCATAGATTTGTACAGGGTTTGATTTACTTTTGGTGAGCTATCTTCCTTGCTGAGTTTACACCCTACACTCACGAGCGTACTTACTAGATTACAATATTTTATCTGGAATCTTTTGAGCATTTCTTTGATGTACTTTATTTGTGAGATAAAGATTACTTCTTTTTTCTGAAGAATTTGCAGCCTTAAGAAGAATGGGAGTTCACCTAACATTGACATTTAAAACTCCTTTTTCATTACCTCAGAGAAACCATGTGACATGCTCTCATTATTGCTCCCAAAAATGATGTCATCAACATAGACAACAACAATCAACATGTGTTCTTCTTCTTCTTTTATGTACAAGTTTCTATCAACTACACCTTTTCTGAATCCTTGTTCAATCAAATACTTGTATAACCTGCTATATCAGGGTTTGGGTGTTTTTTTGAGTCCATAAGGTGCCTTCTTCATCCTGCACACATAATCCATGTCCTCAATAAGTGAAAAACCATCTGGTTGTTCAATGTAAACTTCCTCATTCAAATGCCCATTTAGAAACGCTGATTTCACGTCCATTTGATATAATTTAAAGCCTTTATGTGCTGCATATGCTAAGAAAATCCTAATGGATTCCATCCTAGCCACATGAGAAAATGTTTCATCAAAATCTACTCCTTCCACCTGTGCATATCCTTTACAAACCAACCTTGCCTTATTTCTAGTCACTTCACATTTTTCATTCAATTTGTTTTAGAATACCCACTTGGTTCCAATAATGTTCTTGTCCTTTGGTTGGGTACCAACTCCCATGTTTTATTCTTTTCAATTTTGCCCAGCTCTTCATTCATTACCTTTACCCAATTCCGATCGTTACTAACTTCAATGATATTCTTTGGTTCTATTTTGGATAAAAGAGCAATTTTTTTTTGATTTTGAGCAATTTTCAACGTCCTTCTTGTTTAGATTCCTGATTCTTTGTTACCTATTTTTTGGCTTGAAGGATGATCTTTTGTAACCTGCCTCGAAGGTGCCTTAGTATCATGTCTCTCTTCTTCTTCATCTTCTTCTTCATGTTCAACTTCTAAAATTTCTTCATCATCCTGATTTGCAGTAGCTTGTGGAGTTTCTTTGGGCCGAGTTATCACTTTATTTGGACAAGATTCATCAAATGTAACATTAGTACTCTCTACTATCTTATGTTGGCTTATATTATAACATCTATATGGTGAACTAACAACTGAGTAGCCTAAAAGATACCTTCATCACACCTTCAATCAAATTTACCTAGATTTTCATCATGTCTCTTGATGTAGCGCTTGTTTCCAAAAACTCTAAGATACTTCACACTTGTAGGTCTGCCTCTCCAATGCTCATATGGTGTCTTCTTGTGATTAAATTTGATTTGAACGCTGTTTAAAATGTATACTGCTATACTCACTGCTTCTCTCCAGTATCCATCAAACAACTTCGATTCAGTAATCATGGTTCTAATCATTTCCTTTACAATTATGTTCTTTTTTTCTACTACCCCATTTTGTTGAGGTGTCCTTGCAGTTGAGAACTATCTCCTTATTCCATGAAGCTCACAAAATTCATCAAATTCAGTTGACCAAAACCCTCCTCCTCGAGTTGACCTTAAACTATTTGTCTTTACATTATTTTCATTTTCCACCAGTGATTTAAATGCTTTAAATATTTCTAGTGCCTCTTAATTTTCTTTGAGAAATGCAACCCATGTCATCCTTATGAAATCATCGAACAACAACATGAAATAACTATCTCCCTGTATGCTTTCAGTTCTGGTTGGTCCTACAAGATCAATATGTATCAACTCTAGAGGCTGTGTAATAGAGTATTCTTTTGTTTTGAAGCTTCTCTTAGTCTTTTTCCCATGAAGGCATGCTTTACAAAGCTTATCAGCTCGTTTTCTGATCTTAGGCATGTTCCTAACACATCCCATGGAGCTAATTCTGAAAATATTATCAAAATTTAGGTGTCCCAGTCTTCTGTTCCAAAGCTAGCTCTCATCCACTTGTGAAACATTTTTCTTTGTTTACTTCCTTTAGAACATACATATTATTTTTGGTCCTCTTTGCCTTTCCAATTACCTTACATGATTTATTTTTCTTTATGTCACATCCTTTGTCATGAAACAAAATTGTATATCCCTGTTTTCAGATTTGACTGATACTCAAAAGATTGTGCTTTAACTTTTCAACATACAATACATTTTTAGTGATGGTTTTTCCATTGTCAATACTTAGCTTACTTTTTCCTACAATATTAGCTGATGTATTGTCTCCAAATCTCACTGAACTAGAAGCATTTTCCTCTAAAGATATAAACTTGTTTCTTTTACCTGTCATGTGGCCAAAACACCAATTGTCAATATACCACTCCATGTCTTCACTCTGAGAATGAAAGGCAATTTGGGCTATCAATCCTTGTTCTTTTGCATCTGTAGGATTTGATTTGACCTTATAAATACTCTTATTCTGCTTTGAATGTCTTTAATGAAAAAATTTAGCTATGTGTCCATACTTTTGGCAGTTATAACAAATCAACTCATCCTTGCTTCTTGAATGATAAAAGTTAAAATGTCTACCATGACCTTTAATATTCATTCTACATTTTGAGACTTTGTGACCAAATTCATTACATACAAAACAATATCCATAAAATGAATGAGCATACCTCATAGGATAACATTGTCTTCTTGGATGATATCTCTTTATGAAATCAACTCTCTTGGCTTTAGGGAGTTCTTGAGTGGTCTTGGTCATATTCTTGCTTGCTGATTTGTCATCCTAATTCTTATCCTCAAATCCTAAACCAGATTTATCACTTTCATCTCTTTACTTTCCTAGAAGATCAACAAGATCATTTGTGCCCTTTTCATATTTGCGATAGATTTTTAATTTTGTAGATGTCTGATCCAATTGAGTTTGCAGCAGTTCCATTTAAGATTTGAGATTTAGGTGTTCTTATTCCTTGATTTTGATGGATTCTTTAATATTATTGATTTGTGCTTCAAATCCCTTGACAATTTCTCCATGTTCTTGAGCTTTTGTGTTCTTCTTCTCCTCAAGAATGCTGATTTTTCCTTCATATTCTTTCACCATCTGTTTCAGTTTTTGATTCCTCTTCCTTTGATGTTTCAACTCTTCTAGAGCGCTTATTAGTTCAACTTCAAGATTAACCTATGCTTCTTCTTTATTTGAACTTTCATATTCCGTCTAAATTTTTCCTTTTGAGTTGCTTGGAGTATATACTTCTACAACCATGAATTTTTTTTCATCTTGAGTCTTTTCATCTTCACTCTCAGAGCTACTGGAATCACTTGACTGAGAGGAGCTTGAGCCTTCTTGAGTGTAGAAATTCTTTTTGTTTTTGAAATATTTCTTTTTTCCCCCTTGCTTTTTGAATTTCTTCTTTTTACTTTGAGAAGATTTTTCATCATCTCGATATTCCTTGTGTTTGTTGGGACATTTTGTAGCAAAATGACCAACTTGGCCACAATTGAAACATTTAAATGACAACTTGCCCTTGTAATTGCCTGATCCTCTTTTCAGCTTCCTCACAAACATGGATTCCACCTTTTCATCATCTATCTCTATGTCAGAATCAAATTTATTCTTCATGACCTGTGATTCCTTATTAGCCTTGAAGACTTCCTCTTTCGTGATTGCCTTTGAGTCACTTATTCTCATCTCATATGCAATTAAAATTCCATGGAGATCATCAATTGTTAAGGTGGTTAAATCCTTGGCTTCCTCTACTGTTGACACTTTGGAATCAAATTTTGAAGTTAGTGATCTCAACACTTTTTGAACAACCAGACTCTCTTCTATTTTCTCTCCTAAGCCTCTGATTTGATTTATAACTTCATCCATTCTTTGCAAGTATGATGCAACATTTTCACCTTCCTTCATTTTCATGCTTTCAAATTGAGCACAATAAGTTTCTAACTTGGCCAATTTTACATTGTTTTCTCCTTCATATATAGTCTTCAACTTGTCCCACATTTCCTTAGCTATAGTGCGCTGCATGACTTTTATGAACTCAACCTCAGCTATTCCACAGAGAATTGCATTCATGGATTTAGAATTGCTTTCAAATTCTCTCTTTCCTGTTGCATCTGTAGGAGGTGTAGCTGGAATAATGTAACCACTATAAAATGATTTCCATATGTCAAACCCAAGTGACATTATGTAAGTTTTCGTTCTGACACTCCAGAAGACATAATTTGATCCATTGAACATGGGAGCTTTGGAGGTAGAAAAACCACTTGTTGACTGATTGTTTGTCATGACTGAATTGTATGGATCTCCCTTGAGCTGTTAAACTCACTACACCAGGGCCTCACTTTGATAACAATTGTTAGGAATCTAGGCACTGAGAGGGGGGGTGAATCAACGTTTTATCAAAAATTTTACAAATCAGAATTCGTTAATCACCAATTTTTAACTTCACTTTAACTGTGATAAGCATACCTATTCAACCATGAGAGATAGAGAGATAAATAAACACATATAAACACATGAGAAGACAAGATTTAATGTGGGAAACCCATCTCGAGATAAAAACCCACTGAAACCAGAGAACTAGCTTGGACAATTGTCCTATAAAGTTACAATGATTTCATGGTTGAGCTTCAACTCAACCTGGAGCTACAACTCCAAAATTTAACCGAGCTGCTACTCAGTCTTTGACAAGCTTCAACTTGTTTGGAAGCTTCAACTCCCAAATTTAATTAACAACAACTGATCTTGTATAAGCTTATACTTACAAGGAGGCTTTAACCCCCTAGATGTTAAGCTACAACTTAGAATTTTTACAGAGTTTTGGTCACACTTATTCTACTGTCTTACACAACTGATAATGACCTCTAAATTATCTCACTTCTCCTCTTCTCTGTTAATTTTCTCTCTCTGCAACAACATTCCTTACATCCAAGTATGTTCAATAACAAATCTGCTCTTGACAAAAAAAATCTCACTCTCTACAACAACTATTCTGCACTCATCAACAACTATGCTCATAACAATCACTCTTTACATGTTCAAGAATTGAGCTTAAATGGACAAGCAAAAATGACTTTTGATGTTTCAAGTTTAGTGGATCTTCACATGACAATTCTTCTTTCTGACGGGAGAACTTAAAGAGCTTGTAGTTTGCAGGTTGACAAATGAAACTTCTTCAACTACTCGACTCGACTGAATTTTGAGCTTCTCCATGAGCTCCTTCACTTCAAATTCTATCACTGATTGTTCCATGAATTTTGATCTTCTTCACAAAATTTCCCGACTGAGACAAAATTGTTCCAAGAATTTCTCCTTTATTTCAAAGTGAATTAACCTACTTTCTTGTGCAACACATCCATGACCCTTAGACATATTTAAGTTCAAAATTTCAGGTAATTTCATTGGTGCCATCTTGAGATTCGATGAATTTTCCATTCCACATATGAGTGTGAAAAACTTCAATAGTATCTCTGCCCTTTTCCATGTGTCAAAGAAAACTTGCACAGTCACCATTATGTCCACGTGTTTCCATTCTGGTAAATAAAAAAGTTATGGACTTAGGTGGACTCCAACCCCACAAAATAAATTTTATTTAATAGAATTTCAGCTCCACTATTTCTCCTTGTTTTCAAACGGGCACATCTTCATAACCAATCAAAATTTGACACTTGTTTTAATATTCTTGTTAGATGTGTACCATTTGTAAAGTTCTAGCCAATAATAATGTTCCACATACTTCACACTTGTCAACCTGTTCTTATCCTCCACTGTCTTCTGTGAACTGTGGGCCAATGAGAAGGCTCCACGCTTACTTCACGATCCACTTTAATTTGTAATAAATTTGTTAAAATGCAAAGCCTAAGCCAATCATACTGCTCCACGTACCCTTGTGGTGTCATAATTTCCAGTTTGCGATGCTTGAACCAATTAAACAACTCCATGTAACTCTACGGTGTCAGTCTTGTTAGAATGTGAATTTCAAACCAATAGGAAGGCTCCACGCGTTCGCAATTGTCAGGATTTTCTTAACCTCCATTGGCCACTGGGACACTTGCTCCAATAAGAAAGCCCCACATTCCTTCACACTGTTAGGATCTTGATAATGCATAGCTGAACATTGCGACACATAGACTAATAGAGAATCTCTAAGTACCTTCGTGATATAAGACTTATCAGACTGCGAAACTTGAACCAATAAAATAGCTCCAAGTATCTTTGTGGTGTCAGACTTTTCAGATTACAAACCTTGAACCAATCAGATAGCTCTAAGTACCTTTGTGGTGTCGGACTTGTTAGATCACGAAACTTGAACCAATTAGATAGCTCTAAGTACCTTTGTGGTGTCGGACTTGTTAGATTATGAACCTTGAACCAATCAGATAGCTTTAAGTACCTTTGTGGTGTTGGACTTGTCAGATTTGTCAGCTCTATGTCAGAGCTCGAAAAATGAGCCAATTAAAAGGCTCCACGAGTCTTTGCATTTTGGAGTTGTTGGGTAGACCCAAAATTTATTTTAATATGACTGATTTAAGAGGTCTAAGTCTGTCAGAGCCCAAGTTCCTTTATCTTACCCAGAATAGTGACATGTAGTGTCTTCCTTCGTCATTGAGATTTCACCACCTGTTCTGTTGAATTTTCAACCTTGGCCTGGATCCAAAAAGATATAACATTTTATTAATTCCGCGAACCTCACGTCTACCGCGTGCATATACTTAAGAGCATGTTGTAAATCCGACATGTGTTCATTTTTTGTCTTTGATTTTTGCCACGTATCTTATCCATCTTCGGTCGTGTGTCCTATCCATCTTCGGCTGCATGTCCCTGGTTTCGACTGTGTTTGATTGTTGTTATTTGATACAACCTGTTAAACTTTGAACAATCATAAATTTCTTCATAGATCTCCAAATTACTCAAAGTTGGACTCGTTTGAAATTTCTCCTCGAGTTCTCATAGACCAATACCTTCATCATTGCCAAAATATCTTATACGAACATAAATTAGCTTTTCAACCCTTCAGTATACGCTAATCTCATTTCTTCGAGCCTATAACATTATGAGCCCAGTCTGGAACCATCCTAAAAGCTCATAGACCACTGCACATCACTATCAAACACCCATCTGCATGACATTTCACTCCTCCTTTTTCCATTGACATCAATAACAACGCCAATCAATGCAACATGGTTTAAAAAATCTATATATAGGGAGTTTGTTATTACGTTGGAAAAGTTGTTGACCATATTATTTGATCACTACCTATTCACGTATCATATTTGATATGCACGTAAATAGGGAAACAAATTTCCTTTCTATTTACTTGGTTCAACTGCATTCTTGGAGTTGAAAAATTATTGGAGCCTATTTAGGCACCACTCCCCATTTGTATTAATATGTGGAACACACAGGTGACCATGAAATCTATTGTGATAATTATGTACAAATTAATTACTTTTGTGTGCATGTATATTGCATTTTAGAATCTATAGTGATGGTTTGTTGGTGTTGATCCTACATGGAGGAGAGCATTTAGCTCTTCGATATGGTATCAAATTTGTCTCCAACAACCTTTACTCAAACTTTTATTTTGCAAAGTTTGGTTTTTTGTTGGAGTCTCTTTCTAGCTTTACCCGAGCTCTATTCAGTACTTCCTAGTCAAGCTTTCTACTTGGTATCACTTATTGTTGGATCCATAAATTTGTATTCTTTATTCATTAAATCCTATATTAGGACTAAGAATTCTTTATTCATAATATATTATTCTTTGGAAAGATGAGATACGGAACTTTGAGAAAGGGTGTATGCATAGAGGGAAAAGAAGAGCATAGATGTGCATGCAAAGAGAAGAAGTAAGTGTGCAAGAAAAGAAGACAAGGCGACAAGTGCACGATGATGAAGAATTGAACCGACAGATGTGCATGGAAATTGAGAAAGTAAAAGGAAAGACCGTTGACAAAGTATAGAAGAAAAGGTGCAATAAGGATAAGTTCCTACAAATACATGTGGGATAAAGAAGACCAAATACGAACATGGCCAAGATTAGACTGCAAGTTGCATATTATAACACTTGCATGGAATCTACGAAAGAATGGATAAAATTGGAACTTGAATAAGGATAGCCAACAAAATTTTAGAAGTATCACCATGCAAAAAAAGGGTATTGTGGCGAGTGGCTATATTTAACCGACACCCATATGTACTAGTTATACTGATAGTTGTAACTTGAGGGCTATTAATAGCTCTTGAAAGACTAGTGAAATTTTTTTTCCAATAGTATAGATACCCCATGAAGGAGCCATTGTAAAGAGAGTGGGAATAGTCGAGTTTTGTTTCATGTGTAGAGAAGAGAGCTTATTGTTTAAGCTAGTATGAGTAAGCAAGTCACTTGAGTACTATGTTTGTAATTGTGTAATTTATGATTAATATATGAGCAATTGTGTTTTGGAGCAGAATAATGTTTGTCCATTATATGTGTTGAGTTACTTATGATTTCAAGTCTTGTTTGTTCAAACAACTAACCCCACTTCACCATGCTAACCTTGAGGTGACTCGAAACCTTCCGCACTTTGGGTGAGCTTGACCTAGTTTACACTACGATGTGATAGGCCACCGTGAAGGGTAAGGGAAACTTGTATGTGTGGATTTCCGCAACATCATGCACATGAGCATGGAATTAAAGGCACAACTAGATGCACAAAAATTTGGTTTCGTTGTCGGGACCTTATAAACATGCAAGGATGAAGTGTAAAACAATCCTCCAATTAATGCTTGAGAATATCAAGGCTTGGCTACCCACTGTTGAAGATGCCTTCACACAACATCCAAATTCAAAAATATTGCTCGCCAAGGATGTGGGTGGAAGTGAACCTTTATGATGCATTATATGAGACATTTTTCTATGAAATCCTGGTACATTTGCATGTATGGTTAGTAGCCTATTGCATAGCGAAAAGTCAAAATTTGGGTCTAAAGCATCCTTATTTTATTGAGCGTAAAAGGAAACTTGCAAAACACGATGCAACTTGGACATGTGCAGTAGACTATTGGTGGAAATCTACACTTGTTCAGTTTCAACGTTCTCTTATGCAGATGAAGCACAATTCAATTTCTTCAGAGAGATGCATGGATCATACTTAAAGAAACTCCCCTTGGAAATTAAGAAGTTGATGGTTGATATGGAAATTGATAATTTCCCAATGGAAGGCTAAACACTCCATAAGTGTGAACAATGTGAGAAATAGGGAGGAAAGGAGAGATATTGAGACTCAACTATGGATTCCTTTGATAAAAGCACCTTGAGGAGGATTTTATTTGAAGAACAGAGGTCCAAGGAATTAGAGAAAAAGGAGCTGCTATGTCTAAGAGATTCAACTCTAGGAACTGCATGGGATGACCAACAACATTGGTTAAGGTAGGGAGAAGGAAGTAAGGACAAGGAGCTCTAGGAAGGTAATAACATGCCAAGAAATGATAAGAGATCCATAAAATGAAGAAGGATAATATAATGTTGATGATATCTTGATCCAACTTATTGCATCTGTTCATGAAACTGGGCCAACCGATATAGAAGAAAAAATACTAATTGAAAGCGATAGTGATGAGGAAGTCAAATAATCTAAGTAGAACGAGACTTTGAGTAGCAACTTATCATATGTACTGCAATCACTACAACCAGCGCCAAAGAAAATATAATTTAATTTGAATCTTTGGAAAGCACATAGATTTGGCATGATGATTGCCCATATAACAATGACGACACCAATGGGCGTGAAGGAAACACACCAACACAACATGTCGTTGAGAATAATCCGTCAAAAAATAGTAGAAGTGGGAGTGGAAATTTCATCCCAACAACCAATGCTCCAGTCTAAGGCATATTTGTAAACACCACACAATAGGTGGCAACACCTAATATCTTTTATGAGATTTCCTTGCACTTACCAGAATACGATGGTGTTAAAAATGTAACTAAACATGTTCACAAGTGTGAATTAATATGGTGTGCAAAGGCGATAATTTTTTCCAAAAGGAAAGCTAGTCAGTTCACAACAACCTTGCTTGATCGTGCCCATACTTGGTCTAGGAAACATGATCCATTGCTAGTTGCGGTGGATTATGATTAGTTAAGGGAAACATTCTTAAAAGAGTTTGATATCCTAGAGTTTGAGCAATAAAGTATTTTAGCCCTTAAGGAGATTAAACAAGAAATCACAGAAAGCGTGAGGGCTTACAATGCGTGATTCAAGACACTCTTTTCCAAAATTTTGTATGAGATACATCTCACCCAACATGCACAATGGTTTGTAGGAGGACTCCTAATGTCATTCCGACAAACTCTTTTGCACAAAACCGTCACAGACCCCCATGAAACTCTAGAAGTAGCATTACATGCCAAAGTAGTTTGTAGTATTGATACGAGCACTAGCCCATTTATGGAAACAAAAATCAAATCCATGAAAACCCAACTGGAGAAACTGAAGATGAACAATGCTAGAGAAACACACAGTGGAATGTGGTGTATTGATTGTGAGGTAGAAGGCCTCACCAAAAATATATGTGCAAGCAAAAATATGAAATGCATGCTTTTAGCTTGTGAACTATGTGAAGTAGGTCATAATGCACAAAACTACCCCTATTACATCACAAAAAAAAGAAAAAATAGCTACTTATTGTAAACTATGTGATGTGTATACACATGACACCGCAAAATGTCGAATACTTGATCACACACATGAAGCCAGACCATCAGGGCTTTGACAAGCTACTGTGGACAATGATACTGAAGGAAACATATGATATGGGTGAGGGAGAAATGATTGAGGCCGATGTGGATGTGGAGGAGGAATATTTCCATCACGGATAAGTTATAAATGTGGATCATTGGATCAATATCAACGTGGCTGCCTAGCATTATTATTATGAACACAATGTCAAAAATAACATAAAGTAGAAGATTGTCCAAATCTATATGTGCTCATGAAAGAAATAATTGAGAAAGGTGTGAGAATGATAAAAATTATGGGGAATATATTAGAAACAATAAGTCTAAAACTATGCCAATAATGGAACCATCTGGCAAGGTACAAATAACAACACAAGTTACCAACCATGCATAAGAATTGCCGTTAAACACCAAGAAACCAACAAAGGTCAATATTGGAAAACCATATCCAGATGGGAGACAACAAAATTAAATTATTCAAGGGGAAAAAGACTTGGTTCAAGAGCTTCAAGGAGAGATAGAATTCCTTAGAGAAGAAACAAGGTTTCAAAATGATGGACTTAAAGATTTTGAGGAAGATAGGGTCAATACAAACATGTTTAGGAGGTTTGTAGATTTTTGTGAATAGAGGGGATATTTGCATTACTAAGGTAATGGTTGTCACATAAATTACAAAGGATGGCACTAAGAAAGAAATTGGGGCAGACACAGAAGCATATGTGAAGTCAACAAAAATGGAAGGATTTGCGAGAGAAATATTGGGTGATGATTTCATAAATAGATGAAACATTAATGAAATATTGGTAGACACGGGCGAAAGTTAATAATATCACTATAGACGCTTAGAATAAAATGGGGTGACCATCATTGCACCCATCTCCACATGTATTATTTATGGCAAAAAAGACATCTGTAGTGCCTATTGGGGTATTAAAGTATTCCATTATTAGCATAATTTGAGTAAAGTTCCACGAAGACTTTTGAAATAATACCCCTAGCAGAAGAAGACAATTTCCAATGCTCCTCAGAAGGCCTTGGTGTTATGCGAATAATGCAGATTTACGCTTCAAGAAAAGGTATGTTAGCTTTGAAAATGAAACCCAACATGTAATATTCCCAATGGATCCAAAACATAGTGCACCATATGTTGAGAATGTAGAAGAGTAGGAAGATTTAGAGCGTACCTACAACATACAAGCTACATGGATGGAAAACTATGAACCCACACCAGAAGTTGAAATAATGTGGGGTGATAACCAATCGGTGTCTGATACAACTATCGTGGCATGTGACAATTGGGTGCATGGTTCATATGAATTGATAGGATGAGATTGTGATATGATTAAAAGTGCATCAAAATTGGCAATTATACAAGTGCCTAAGTATATTGGTAGAAATATTGGGAAGATAGGTACGGAAAACACCTAACACCCACAAAATTTCAGTGGAAGTGAAGATGTACAAGGTTTCATTAAAGAAATGGAAGTCTATATGCAACCTGAAAAAGCAAAAATTAATTTTTTAATATACTTGGTGAAGGGGACTGCAAAAATATGGTGGGAGACACATAGACTAGTGTTGAAAACATACAAAGCAATACAAGAATCTATGTGCATAAATTTTGAGCGAAACAATGAGGTACAAATATTTCCAAGTTATAGTGGGGTCACTAAACTTGAAACACATTTAAAATTGTGAAAACCTACTGAAAAGTGAGGTGTATAAGATCAAACCAACATTGTGGATGCATGTGTTCTATCACACATTGTGTGTATGGGAACGTGTGTGGTATATCAAATGTGAGTTACACAAAGAAACAAGTTCCTGGACCAAATTGAAAGACGAGTGTATACATACACTCTCTTTTACTTCATCAATTCCTCAGCTAAACTACCCCCTTTAGTGTATCAAAAAACAATATTTGGAGATGATGCCATCATGGAAGAAAGGGTCTTGGAACTACATAAATAAAAGGGGCTCAAGATCACCAAAAATTCAAGGAGAAATATGTGAATCACGATTCAAGCAAGGAAGTTGACAACATATATGAAACAAAAAATTGGACGAACAAAGGTAAGCCAAAAGATGTATGACAAGTAGAGGATGGGGAAATGATAAAAATTTGAATATAGATGTTTTTAATAGATCCAAAGAGGTTGTAAACAAGAAAGAACTTGAAATTCGACCACAAGATGAACCATTCAAATCCATACAAGTCAGCATAGGAAGTGAAGATGAACCCAAATTAGAAACAATTGGCGATTACTAGAGTGAATAGGAAATAAAAAATATTGTTGAAATATTGCACGAGTATGAGGATATATTCCCAATAGGTTATCATGAAATGAAGGGGTTACACCCATATTTGGGAACAACGAAAATATAATTGATTGAAGGGGAAAAACTAGTCAGAAAGTGACCATATCAATTGAATCCCAATTTATGCACCAAAGTCAAACAAGAAATTGATAATATGCTAGCTACAAGAGTAATTATACCTATTGAGGAATCAAAATGGGTGATTCCAATGGTGATAAGCATAAAGAAATATGAATGCATATGAATTTGTGTGAACTACCCAACCCTAAACTCTGTGTGTATAATTGACGCATTTCCTATGCTTTTCACCGAAGAAATTTTAGAAGGTATCGCATGAAGGGAAATATATACCTTCACAGATGGATTCTCCATATATCATCAGGTCTAGATTACAGAGGAAGACAGATAAAAGAAAATATTTTCCAACAATTTTCTCGCACATTATTATAACCATCTTGGAATATTTCATCCTAAAGTTTCTTTAGGTAAACTCGGATGATTAGATAGTGAGTATCTCGAGGACCTGGTTGGAATGCTATTGTTGAACATTAAGAGTGGTGCAGGGCCATTAGCTAAAGAATTGGCTAAGCAAAAAGCATAGAACAAATCAGTTGTGGAGGCAAATATATCTGAGATTGAGGCTATATTCATGCAAGTTAGGGAGGCCAACAACAAGGCAAAGTTGACATTTGATAGATTCCAGAAGAGTGAACCTATCATCAACGCGTAAGTCGATAAGGAGGAAACAAAGCTCAAAGTTATTATATCCAAGCATTTGACTAATAATATTGAGAGCACAAAATTCATGGCGGAGGTATCAACGTAGAAAGAGTTAATCAAAGCCATGAGGGATACATTGGAGCTCCGGATCCAATAGTTGTAACATTTAGTCTTGGAGTACATCGATATGCTAGAGAGATTAAGCTCTGAACTAAGTGTGGTGGTTAAGGAGCTGTAGGGGAAAGTGGATGAGTTAGCGCATGACTAGATACCAACCATTGTAGAGGCGATCCCCAGAAATTCCACAAAGGAAATCGCATAATGGGTAAAGTTCGAGGGAGATTCAAACATAGAGTTTCCAGAGCTCCTCTAACAGCTTGAGGCTTGAGGCGAATGGTGTATAGGTGGAAGGTCATTATTTTTGACTATGGTATTCATAGCCTTATTCTTTATTATTTTAATACTCTTTGATTCATTTATTCTTTGGAGGGATGAGTTGGGAAACCCATTAGTGAGGACGACCAATGTAATTAGTGTGGGGTAATGTTGAGCAAGTGAGATGGTTAAGTATGAGCCACACATGAAGGTTTATGGCTGCACGTAAGGGAGGCGCGAAGGGGCGCGCACAATTGGATTGGTACGATGCGTGAAGGTTCACGCCCAAGCAGACAGGATTTTGGACTTCTTCTTCTTCTTTTTCTTCTTCTTCTTCTTCTTAGCCAATTTCTCCAGTATATGGCTAAACATAGAGAAGTTGAATTGGAGTGCCGACCAAGCAAAGGAGAAAAGCTGGATGAATTTGTGGGCAAGAAAAGGCTATTTTTGGGAGAAAGAACATGTGTATAAGGGATGAAATCACATGCATGAACAAAAATAAGATCATGCATGGACCAGGATAATAATAGGATTAAAATCAAGGTTTATCTATTATTAGTGACTATTGTACAAAGCATGCACACTTTATATATATGGCTATTTTTGGACTGTAGTGCATGTTGTCTATTTTTTAGAACATGCCTATTTTTAGGAGAGTGTATGGGAGGTGAAGGGTAAGTCCCCACCCCTATAAATACTTTATGTATGTATTTTTTTCAGAGTAGTAGCGAGATAGGGATTGCGTTCTAGGGAGTGTGGATTGTATGCATGAGAACCTGCTACTAATGTAATGGACGATGATGTATTCAAATCATTTATATAATAGATTCTGATGGATAATTGTGGTTGGATCTTGATTGTTCATGGTTCTCAATATGGTGATTTAACAATGTAATTGGTGTGAATTGTAGTTTACATGGATTAAATGTATTTCTGATTACATGTGTTTCCAAAGTGAGATGAATGTAAGGATTAATGGTTTCTTGGTTGATTATGGTAATGAATATGCATTCTAACTTCATGTTAAGAAACACAAAGGAGGGAATTGGTAGTTGTGTGTGCTTCATGTGAGCGTTCAGATATGTCTAAATGAGGTGCTAACGTGCATAAATTATGTGTGTGCAAACCAAGGGCTACATGTCTCTGCCGTAGATGAATGTTCCAGGTCAATCACATCTGATCATAAGCATTTACAATCTCCCGATCATCTAACAACCCTTCATGTGGGAAAAATTTGACATCCTCCACGAGCTCACTTTGTGCACTATCAGATTCACACCTGACATCGAGGACATTGAGAATCAACTCAAGTTCCTCCACAAAATCCAATAAGAAACCGAAGATTATTGGTATGAATACTTTGAAGTTGTCCATATTGTCGCCACTTTAGCTTGGGCCACCTACGAAGTGGAACAAGATCTCCCCATTCACCTTAAGTTTTAGCTTCTATCTTTTTCATCCTCATTATTAATTTAATCATTATTATCAACTCACTTAATTGTATCAAAACGAGATGACATCCTCCAAGGAAGTCCCTTTGGATTCTTGGAATTGGCCTTTTCTGCAGAGCTTGTCATCCCATTTTATCTAATATATATATATATTTTAGTTGTATTTGATTAGAGGTCTCTTCATTTAGAGAAAGGAGGAGCACTTATCCACTGTTCACCTTTGATCATCTCGACATTATGTCTGTCAGCGCAGGTATCGCTAAACCATGTCATATTTTAAATTTTAGGTATTTTCCGCATTTAATAGCATATACATGAAATCTACCTAATACAATTATAAAAAAATTGTTATTATTTGTTCAAATGGTATTATCATTATATATTTTAATTAATAGAGAAAGCTTTCATATTATGCCTTGTACAAAATGAACATATGTTTGTTCTCAATCATTAAATATAAAGTTGGAAGAGGACTAATAAAACCCATATCATAAAGTCAAAATGGAGGAAGAATAAAGGTTGTTATGTGATGAGATACTTGCATATCACGCCTTGTACAAAATGAACATATGTATGTTCTCAAACATTAAATATAAAGTTGGAAGATGACTAATAAAGTAAATCTCATAAAGCCAAAAATGGAGAAAGAATAAAGGTTGTTACGTGATGAGATAGGTTATACGTTGATTCTATATGTGAAATACATTGATTATTTATTATCCATTACAAAGTTATAGATGCAAATTAATAAAATCAATGAATGTAATAAATTAAGACAATAAGTATTAAATCCTAATCTTACTAAAAACTATAAACCCCTAAAATTGAAATCCAACAAATATGATATATAATTCTAAAAAAACCCCTATTTGGATTCCAATAATAGTAAAATCAAATTTCAATATTTGATATAAATAAAACCAACATAGACAATTTCGGTTTTTAATCTAGACAGGTATATGTCCAAATTTAACGAAATTATGGTTAAATACACAAATACAAACATGCAATGAAAAACAAAGTACAAGCAACGAGAGGATAAGAGTGACTTAGATGATATCTGGATGTCAAAACTGAACGTGGGCTAGAGTGATGATGGAACAAACTGAATCCGGATTGTGCATGCTTCGTCTAGGAGATAATGATATATAGATATGCCATACAACAACGCTTAGGTATGAACATGATCACCCTAGGTGCTAGTGTTTTATCTGAGTGCTAGTTTCTTAGAGAAGAATGCAGATTTGGTTCCTTCAGTGTCTGATAGTATCACCGCCACTTTCCTCTGTGTCGCATATACTTCACTTTAGTGTTCTCTTGTTTCACTTGTACCTGCAAAACAAACCCTAACTACTTGCACATAACTCAAGAACACATTAGATGAAATAAAATATGCATATGCTTGAGTTGGACTAACCTTTTTGGTCACCCCAATGTGATTTTCACCAAGAGTTGCACTAAATTTTAAACTCAATGTAGTTCTAGTGTGTGTGTGTGTGTGTGTGTGTGTGTGTGTGTGTGTGTGTGTGATATAATTGCATCCCTCAAAGCTAGGTCCCCCTTGTACAAGTTGCACCAAGATAACGTGATGCAACTTATCTACCCCCAAGATAATGTATGTGACCGAACTCGGAATTTTCCCTTCCTATGCAGTGAATTATGCAACCCAAATGTAATCATCAAGTGTTACTTTTTCCCAAGTAGTAGATAGAAAATAATGACCTAATTTCCTCTTAGAATAGTTAGTAAGTTGTGTATATATATGATTCCTTTATTTGAATTTTGACATTAACAACACTAGAAGCCAACCCATATTGATAAATACAAATTTAGAAAAAGATGAACAAGTGGTGTATAACTTAAAAATGTAAAAACCAATTGAGAGGACAGAAGCACCTGGGGGGACAATAATGTTGGCGTCTCCTATCCCCTACTGGGAAATTATGTCCGAAAGACTCTAAAGATAAATCAGAAAATGCTCAGCTAAATAACACATTATGAGATGTCCAAAAGTAACAGGATAATTCCGGAAAAGTAGAGGATGAAATCATGGAAAGGTAAAATAATTTCAATGTAAAGAAAAATAAATGTTAACAATGTCTATTTTTCTTGCTTCAGAATAATGCACATAACACCATATTAGAGGTGTAATGTAATAGTCATAAGTGCATAATTTTGTGTCTACAATAGGATTTGTTTGATATACATCACCTTTATATGTTGAAATATCATGTTGGGAACTGATTGACCAATGAATGTTGTCTAATGCAACTCAACTTTATAGAAGCAACTTGGTGTAAGGAGGCAATGTTGCTTGAAAGGTGCCTCTAGAATTCAGGGAGTTACTAAATTTAATTACAGCTACAGGGGGCCTCTAAACTTGGAGGAGAATCGCCTGATTCTACTTTTAAAAAAAAACTTTTTATTTTTTATGTGAACCTGCAACTTCTAAAAGCAGAAAATAATCCTCTACAAATGAATACTGCATGGGTGGGAAAAATAGGAAATGGGTTGGGAAAGGGAAGATGGGAAACTATGGTGCTCTCTCCTACTCAAGCTTCTCATAGAACTCTAAATTGTCATGCAAACTCCTTCACTCCTCCTAGTAAAAAATGAACCAACACCTGCTCTGATACCAAATGTAGAACGAAAACATGGGCAGGGCCTGGATTATTTTATTGATATCAAAATCCATGTTACAAAACTAGAGAGTGTTGCAATGTATATAAGCATTGTACAAACATAACCATTTAACAAGAATGGTTATACTAGTGTAACAAACCACAATAACAAATTATGAGAATACTATTCCTAACAATAACAATAATACAAATGAATATTGTTTATAAAAGACTATTAAAAATATAAAAATCTAACCAAGGTAAATGTAAAATGTAAAATTAATATTCACTAAGATATTTCACCTAACAATCCTCATTATTTGTCTATTAATCTAGCTGAAAATGACCTACATTCTCTACCATAAAAAAAGTGTTTCCTGTTACTTGCACGACCCATTAGTCATGGGTCAAAATACCTAAGACATGGGTTTACAATAGTGGACATAAGGGAAGACTCATGAATAGGGTTTTTAAGCAATGAAAACTCAAATTTTCCATCATACATGGTTTTCTAATCCCTATTAAAAAATATACAAGTATTAGTACCCATCATTTGTTATTTAGGGCATCAATATTTTTTCTCTTCTAGGTATAATAATAGGCCTTTCAGAAGAGTTTGGTTGAAACATCCTTACCTCTTCGAATGTTTTCTAGTATGTGGAAAATAGAGATCTTATGCACTAATTTGAAGGGATCTTAGCCTTCCATTCAAAAACTTGAAATTTTTCTGTATATGCCTTTGCGGACACACCTTTCTAAAATAAATAATTAACTGGGTATCATATAATCTATCCTAGTTATGTTTGAATTTCTTTGTCAAAGCATTAGTAAAGTCTAAAAAGTCCCCCTCATAGTTTGTAAAGACCCATATCTCTCCTCGGTTGTGGGAAACACCTTCCAAATGTTGTAGAGACACATTCAACTTGTCATCTTGGCTTATAATATTTTTCACCCTAAAGACCAACTTAAGCTTGCTTAACCATGTAACCTCCTAATATTTTTCACCCTAAAGACCAACTTAAGCTTGCTTAACCATGTATGGACCTCCATATTACCTTCGAAATCATATGGTGGGATTTTTTTTTAAGGTTCAAAGAAGGATGAAGTGATCTTTCTTTCTCTTAGTCTTGTTTTTTTTGCTCTTCTTTTTCCTTATCTAGTGGATCTAGGTCAATATTTTTCCTAAATGTTTTTCTCATCCTCCTTGTTAGCTAGCTATTTTGGCTTCTTTCCTAATGAATGAATCTCCTTGTGAACCTCCTTAAGAGCTAATTAGATAACCCTTCCATCTCGTCTTTAGCCATGAAATTTGAGTTATTTCTTATATAAAATCCTCTTAGTATTTTGGTAGTGGCTAAAAAAATTAATTGTATCTATGATATCACTTGTTAACTTCCAAACACCAACAAAAAATAAAACTACAAAATATTGAGTAAAAATGATGAAAAATAGAAAGAAACATCTGCTTCCCCAAGAGTGGATTGCACTTGCAAATTTGATTGCAATAAAAGAGCTCTCACAAAATAGAAAATATCTCTTCCAAGTTGATATTGTAAAAAAAGATAC
The DNA here is from genome assembly GCA_019776745.2 of Taxus chinensis. Taxonomy (NCBI): domain Eukaryota; kingdom Viridiplantae; phylum Streptophyta; class Pinopsida; order Cupressales; family Taxaceae; genus Taxus; species Taxus chinensis. The sequence goes on from CM034153.1 coordinate 4,267,379, forward strand.
ATTATTTAGTGTCCCCCGCTTTTGTATTCAACCAATAGAGTCTTATTTCACCCATTTTTAACTTGAATGGATTACCCCTTCATTAACTCTAGCCACCCAAAGTATATCACAATAGAAATAATGTTAACTAAACACATAAATATATGTTGTGCTTAGGTACACAACATAAAAACATAGATATGTTAGTGCATTTAGGCATCTTTCTACATTTGGATTCCACCTAACATTTGAAATCATTTATTGTTCACATAAATCTAGTGCATTGGTTGCAAAATTAGTGCAATTGCTGTTATTGTTGATAATGTACATCATTGAGGGATCTAGAAAAATCATTATATCTCATCCTTTTTTGGGCATATTACAAGCCGAAAAATACACTGTTTGAATCCTTAAGTTTCATATTTGGTTGTTAAATTAGGGCAAGTAAGAGCAGTTCATTTTTCTAGTGATAAGAAAAACGTTTTAGAAAACTAAGTGAAGTTTTTAGTTGAGCCCTATATTTGATGAATCTGGTTGTAAAATTGGATTACTCATGATTACATTTTTTTGAAATGTTAAGTTCATGTTTTTTTATATGTATTAAAGGCCAAGTAAATGGTTTGCACATACTGATTATAGACATAGAGTTTTATAGGTTCTCTTTATATCATCAAAAAAGAATTGAATTCTGATACTAGATTTTGATGATTGTCTTCCGATCACTGTTGGAAATACGAGAAACCTAAACACTACACATTTCTTCATTGAACTCAAGTTTTAAAATAGGTGATTGTTATTTACTATTTTATATTTGTTTAAGACATAATTGCATGTTTATGGGTACTTGTATTGCATGTTTAGTAAACACCTAGTTTCTCATAATTTAAGAAATTTTTATAGAATTTGAAGCTTAGAAATTGTAGCATGTCTACATAATATTTTTGATCTTGCAAACCAATTTAATTTAGGAACATTAAACATCATTGTTAGTTATCAATTTTAAGCATTTGTTAGTAGGAATGACCTCTATGAGTAGTCAATTCTCTAATGATATTTTTCGAGATATTTTTTGGTAATAATAGTAAGGCAAAGTGAATGACTTTAACTTTTGGTGAGTGTATTGCCTAATAAATCATCCTTGTCTTACAATTATTATCAATGTGTGATTAACCCAACTACAACTCAATACATTCCACTTAAGCCCATTTGTCATTTGTCAATAATGGTTTTTTATTGAACGTATGGTGTAAAAAATAACCCTTTTCCCTCATTGCCAAAATTTTGGTGAGTACAATGTTGAATATATCACTAATAATAAATCATCCTTGTCTTATAATTATAACTAATATTAAATTTAACCCAATTACAATTCAATCATTTTTTTCTTTTCTTAAAACCAAAATAAACAATTAAAATAATAATAATAATATATACTGCAACAGAAAAACAAACAATCATATTTATAATTTTTAAATTATATAAGATGTATTATTTTATTTATAAACAACAATAATAAAAGACTTTCAAAACATGACGAAATAACAACCATAAATACAATCAAATCCACAAACCATACGCAAACCACTTATATTATGAATCTTTACCAAGTTAAAATTCAATTACACAATTTGCTGAAGTTCAATTACACAATCGCATTTAAAATAACGAAGAAATCAATTCTAATAACACATACATTAAAAATCAAAAATAAAAGAAACGAGATCTATTGGGTCATCATCAAACGAAGCCTCAACAATATATATAAGCGGCCATTATTTCAAATCAGTATGAACTGTTGGAACCTCACTCCAAACAGTATCCTGAAACAAAAAAATATCAATGAGTTGGGTTTTTTTATTCGAATTCATTATTCCTTTTCAAAGACTGATCCAAAAAAAAAACTCTGATCCAAAAATAACTGCGAGTCTGAATTTATCATTGCTTTTCAAGAAGTTTCGGAAACAAATGTTATGTTAACCGTTTTTGAATCTATAAGCTCTTCGAATTTACTATTATTTCTCAAGAAAGGACGAGTTTTCCAAGAAATTTCATAAACCTATTCAACAATGACTAATGAGGTGGAGAGAATTATCATAATGGTGGACATACGGGATCTCAAGCATATTCACAACCCCATGAACAGAAAACTATATCTTGCAGCCATTAAGGACTGTATCTGCAAGTTACTTGAAAACAATAAGAGAGGGAATGGGACAGTGTGGGCATTCAAGCTACTCGATTCCTCCATGTGGCCTTATCGTTCAAGATCGTACATCGAGCAGACTGTTGGAAAATGGGCAGGCCATGTTCATTTTGAGCCAACTACACAAACAGATGCATTTTTTTCAGCTCTAAAATCTCTTGCCACTGCAAATTTTGGTGCATTATGTTGCCCAGATTTAGTGCATGGTGGTCGGCTACATTTTATTTCACGCTCAATGCTGGAGCTCGTCAATGACTATATCTGGGAGCCTCAAATTTGCAGTTGAGTTTTCTTTTATACAAATTTTAACTTTACAATTGATAAATTCTTCAATAGCCAGAAAAAACAAATTATGTTATATAGTTGCTTAGTTTGAAGTCAGTTTATATTCTTCTATAATTCACAAATAGTGCTAGTGCAAGAACCCATCTTTCAGTAGCATGAATGATCTTCTTGACACTCATTGTATTTAGATAATGTTCTCAGGGAGGTATTCATCTAAATGTAGTGAGTCCCAAGTATACTCTTCATATTCATTAGAGATAGATTTGTGTAAACCATAATTTTTAAAATATGGGTCAATGTGGCTCTGTAACGAGTAGTTTCGATCTCTAAAACCTGGCTCAAGCCAATGTAACTTGGTTGTGAGTATTTTGAGTTGTTCAAAATAAGGCATAACCAGTTATAATTACAGTTAGAAGTTTGTGGGTCCAAAATCAGGCTCAAGCCTTGGCACTGATTAGTTTGGGTTGTCCAATATCAGGCACAACCCTGTGTGACTGGGGAGTACCTAGTTTAGCACACCAGGATACCAACCAGCCACATTTATTGCATAATATAAACCTCTAACTCTGTGTTTGGTGCATCCAAAATCTGGTGTAACTCGGTACTGAGTAGTTTGGGTTGTCGAAAATCAGTATGGCTGGTGTAGGTTGAGTCAGAAGTTTGGGTTTTCAAAAATTAGGCATAGCCCCATGTAAGTTGACAGTGTGAAATTTGGGTCAAGTTATAGTTTCTGGAAGGTTAATAAGGCAGCCTCTAACACAAGACTATACAGGAACCTACAGGCAATTTGAGCTGGGTCTTAAGTTAGCTCTAATTTTAAAGTGTCATTTGCTTATTTTGGTCATTTGTTGACATTAATGTAATTTCTCTTTTTCAGTGGACATGGACACTAAAAAATATGACAATCCTATCCCCTGCAGCAAGAATTTGGTGGTTTTGTTCTCGCCATTTCCATGGACAAGGAATGGATTCAGAGATTTTCTCATGGAAGACAAACCGAGGGCTGTACTAGCTGCTTCAAGTTTTGAAGAGGATTTATGGGATTTTTTTTGCATGAAATTGAGGTCTGTGAAAGAAGAGTTTAAATCCAGAGATATACACTGTTGTTGGATTGACATTCCGCCAATTTATCCCGCTCAAGAAGTAATAGAATGCGAAATAAACCCAGAACAAGTTATAGAGGCCTTCAAAACAATGCAATGGAGTTTTCAAACTATGGATACACTTATAGTAGCATCCCTATCAGTACCCTTCCAGCTAATTTGGCCCACCATTGTGTACTCCAGGTATGAGCAAGTAAGATTCAAATACTACATTGAAGCATATTTTTAGATGAACAATTAATAATTTAATACAATATGTTTTGTTTTTCCATCAATGCTCGTAAGCACCTAGTAGATACATTAAGAATGTAATAAAACACATGATTAGTTACATTATTATCAATACCTCTGGGTACATGTGAAAGATCGATAGAAATGTGAACAGGGATAAGTCTAACCCTGGAGGTTCACTTAGTCTCATGAATTATCAATTTAATCCTTGCAGGGTCAACCTGATAGTCTATACCTGTCTAACTGTTTTACACACATCTAGAGGTGTTGCTGGTAGCGTGGGTATGCAATGAAGCATTCATCAGAATTTTAATCTGGATAATTTTTTAATCAGTGTTTCAATCTACATATAAAATTCGCTAATGGAAAGAATTGAATGAACAACAGTTTGTGTTTCTATTTCAATCAAGATAGAAAAAATGTTGATATTTTAAAGTTGAAGTTGACAACCGTTAATTTACAACTATTTTAGCTCAAATGGTATATGTAACTTTAGTGGAAAGACTTTTAGCTCAAATTGTATATGAAATTCACTAGAAACATTTTGAAATTGTGTATGTGTAATTGTGTTGTCCCATGGATGCTAATGGTGATGTGACTTTTGATTTCATTTCAGCAACATGTTCCCCCCTCTTCGATTTAGGAATTGTGGAGAAGTATTCTTGGAGGTCAAAGGAATTGATGGGAAGCCTGTGAGGGGTAGAGTCTGCAAAGTCCAATGCATTGATTTGGAGAAAAATAATTTGGATTTTGTTGAAGGCTCAAAAATTTGCATGGATCACCTTGGTGGATTGGATTTGTCAACAATTAATCCAAAAGGTAAGTAAAATAGAACTCTTTGGATTGAATATAGCAACCACAATCACTAGGAGACTCCAATGTAGGGATGAGTGCCCTTTCTGCATACCCAGAACTTCTGGTGGCTATATTTAAATTTTATATATAATATAGCCATATCTTTATTCATTTACTCTTGCACCCAGATATCAATGGTGTTTCCATTCCCAGCATCTCCAGGTGACTATGGTGGGAAGACATTTATCACTGAGTGAATTACAAAGGATTTTACATTAACTTTTGGAATTGAATCATTGTTTTGAGAAGTTTAGCTACAAATCGATCTCTACATCTACATTTACAAACTATCAATGATTTTTTTTTTAATTTTAAACATTATATATTTAACCACTTGTGGACCATTTTACTTGTAAATGCAATTCCACTCCAAAAGACCAAACAGAGTCTTCGGTGAGGAACTTGTCATTTTTTTTATTTAAACATCTCTTAAGCAGAGGTTTTATGCTTGTTTGGTGTATAGCAGATTCATATCTCATATTGTCTGAATCAGGTAAAGACGATAGAAGAAGGATCCTGAATTCTAGCAATGTCAAGATTCGTGTTGATGAGATTTTTCGAAAGGATAAATGCCCAGATCTGAGCAGTGTTATATCTGAATGTGTTATGATTCGAAATTTAATACCCAATGCTATTCATTGCCAGGAGGTGGAGGAAGATTTTGAAGGAATTGGGGATGAGATGCTTGAGAGGCTTCAACAGAAACACGGAGAATTTGTACGTGGAAAACCTGCTTGGCAGCTGCTTTTGGCATATTTGTCACGCCAAAAATGTATGGCTTTGGTTACTGTTAATGGTTTTCTATCCTCTGCCATTTTGGACCCCTTTACTGTCCATTCTGCCTTTTTCTATGTATTAAAGTCCAATGTGCAGCTTACTATTGCTTGCATTTCATCCACAAACAATAATGTTGAAGTGCATTGTGATGTCGAAGAGAATGTTGATAATTGTCTGCAAGTTTGCAAAGAAAATCATGAAGCAATTTCAAAGGAAAAAGTTAAAAGTGGAATACATAAGACAAAGAGGGTCAGTACAACTTATAACTTGGACTGCACAAGGAACTCAAAGATATTGAAGGGCTCTGACCTTAATATCAATAAATGCATTACATGGGAATCATTATATTCAGCCATTGTTTGGGGGTTGTGCAAGGAGGATCAGAGTAATGTCGACCATAGTCGAACTATAAAATTGGAAAGTAGATATGTCAAAAGCAGTCAGAACTCTAAGATTCTAAGGCTACTAAACTGCTGGTTTAACCAAAACTCTAAAAAATTGGATGTTGATCACAATATACAGATGAAAATCCAGGAGGAGGAGAAATTAATGGAACCAACTCGTATAGAATCAGAGCCACTATGGGATGAAGGGGAAGGAGAATCTTACATTTCCACAAAATCCGAAGATGTTAATCTTATTCTTAGCTCAGCAGATGCAGAGACATTTATTGGCTCCCTAGATGAAAAAATTCAACATGGGATTTCTAACATGGAAGTTGATTTGGGTGCACTAGCAAAACGCCTTGTCGAAATATTGGTACAGATTTTGGAGGCCCAGTGCATGGAAATGGAGAAGAGTGATGATGTAGAGAAGCCATCAATGTTTGAGCAGCTTAAGAAATTGCTCTTGAAAAACCCCAAGGAATTAGCTTCCAAGTACAAGGGATGTTTACTTCCACTATCTACTCCGCAGCCAAGGCATTCTGATCTAGTTCCTGCTTCTTACACCTCAGAAGACAAAGTTAGAGAGTATCTTTTTTATTTAGGATTTTTGGGTGTTTACATATCTGCTAAAAAAAATTGATATACAGAATGATATTTTACTTGATTCTTTCCAGCACAGGCATTCAAGTAAGCTACTAAAAAACAAATCATATTATGAATAAAAGTTTCTATATTTTTCACAATAATTACAGTATAAACAGAACAATGACCCTTATTCACATCAGTGTGTACAAGAGGCAACAATTTGAAATATCAATATGAACACAACTTCATTCTTGTCAAATTTAGGGTTTTATTGAAAATGCACCGGCATATCGATTAATAAAAAATATATATATATAAAGCAAAAGATGGTTTCCAATAATTTCACTTCTACAATCCTTAATCAATTGGAAACAGACATGAATTGCAAATCTTATTTCGCATGGAGATACTTGCTGCAACAAGATCAAGCATGGAGAGTGATGGAAATTCAATTCAATTAGCAGAGGGCATCTGCAAGCTTTTGGAAAACATTCAGTTTAATCTACCTGGAGGAATTATGGAGGGGCAGAGTCTCATTGATTTTTGTGATAGAGTAATCAAAATCAGGTTTTTTACTCATACCTATAGAACCAAAGAAAACAAAATTATTAACCACAAAGTTATATTCCAATTTGAACCATTATTTTCAATTTTAATTGTATTAACTGCTTTCAATTTTCAAGTTATTAAAAATAAAATGAGTAAGTTCTAGAGCATGCTCCTTCGGATTGGTCAAGCTGTGAATCACCCTAGTCCATTAAGTGCTCTACGAGGGCCATAAGCTTTCACACTCTACTGAAAATGAATTTTGCAGAAAACCAGCTACACCAAATCTTGGTTGGTCACTCCTAGCCACAAATCATCCTGCATTTTGCCACATATGTGAGTTTTCTCTACCAAGGCAAGTTGGAGCTTTCTTCATCCTGCTCATGGTTAATTTGATCCCTTTCAGGTCAAATATGAAAACTTAGGAATTCGGGACTAATATGGGGTGAATGAACATTTGTGCTTGTCCATCTTGGTTTTCTTCAACAAGTCAAGAGCATACTTAACCTATGAGATAAAAACCCCAACCTTCTTCATCAAGTCAAGGGCATACTTCAGCTATTTGATAAATATCCCATCCTACAACTACAATACCTGTACAGAAAGAAAGTAATCCAACAAGTCTAAGTCAGAAAAGTCCATCCATATAAAGCAGCAACCAAAGAAACGCTATTTTCAGTAATAATCAATCCATCCACATAAAGCACCACTCTTAGAAGATGATTGTCAACATGCTTCACATAGATATTATGACTAATACATAGATCTTAAATATATCTATTTGAACAATGTTGAAAGATATCAATCTTAAGATGCCTTATTTTTTGTTGGGGACGCATCATATTAATCAACAAATAGAGATTTAAAAGTATATAAAAGGTTACAATAAAACAGTGGCCAATTGGTATTTAGGGCCCAAAAAATCAAAAGTTAGCAAATAACATAGCTAGAAGTCCAATATGTTTATAGCAAAAGCTAACAAATACCAGTGACAAAGAAAACTAAGCACATCCAACAACACCCCAAGGAGGTGTCCTATCATTCTTGGCTGAATATGAATCCCAGGCTGACGGCTCCTACGGTGGATTTGGTACCACCTACCCATCATCTCCCACGGTATGCACAACCAATGACGCTAAAACTTCACACACATGTTTGTTTTTTCATATACCATATTGATTAATAACTACACTATTTTTTCTATGAATTTATTATGATTGACGATACATGGCCTCAATCTAGTTGCACCATTTTGTCAAACTTAAACTTTTTTTGCAAAAAAAGGGTCACAAACTCTACCATATAGCTAGGATATTAAGATTTTTTGATTGACTTATCCAAGAAAGATGAAAAAATGTCTAAATGAGTCAAATTTAAGGTGAAAACTATCCTAAGATGGTCAAATGCACATCAAAATTAAGATCTGACAATAATTATTAACATCTTACAGAACATTATAATCGACCACCAACCCTCAACTGCCATTGTAGAATGCACCTCAGCATATAAAGACATATATCTTGTAAAGCTGTAACAGAGAATGACATGTCTATCTTCTCATACCACGTAGGGGATGGTTCAACTCATTGGATGACTTCAAACTAAAACAGCTGACTGGAATTTTTTTTGCATCTGTTTTTGCATTAAATCACTTATTGAACCAGGTTTTAGAAGTGCATTCCTTTGCTTTTAAACATTCTTCCTTATTTTGGGAATTTACCACCCCTCTTCTTATATACAAGTTTTCAAGTTAAAGTGTTAGCATCTTCCTGGTGTTAGTTTTTCTTCCTCCTTTACCACCCCTTTATCGAGGTATTTGCCATGTCTTAAGGGTGATCCATTGTATTTTGCAGGTATGTAAACATCCTGTCTGATGTTGTTGAAAATGTATACAAGCAAATGGAGTTTGTGGCACTTGATGTTGGATCCACAACTTCCTCTGCAAAGGAATTCATGGCTGGTGATGAAATAAATACTGAATCACCCAAAAAGAAAAAGAAGAAACCACGAACAAATGGAGATGATTATGAAACTAAGTTGAAAAAAGCCCAGCTAAAACGAGAGAGAGCAAGAAGATTTTCACATTTTTCTAGCAGAGCTCCAAATTTAGAACGAGTTTGGACACCAAAGGCTCCATCTCAGCCACCAAAACGACAATCTAAGAAATGCCATGTTGCCATTGACATGTCACTAAAAGATGATGCCGACTCAAAAAATGCAACTCGAGCTAAAACTAAAAGCTTGGTTAGAGATGAGGTAGTTTCCATTTGTGAAACTCCCAAGAGGACTATTGAAGAAGTTGATTATCAATTTAATTTTTTTGTTGAAGATTATGATAGCAATGATGACAATGATGATGACATTGATTGTATACCAGAGTCTCCCAAGTGATGATTTCGACATTAGAATGTCACTTTACCTCGGTATCGTTACAATTGTAGCAACACACTTAAATAAACTTTCGAGGTCAATCTTATTTCAAAATATGATAATATTCATTAAATATAAATAGGTTTTAAAGATCAATGTGGTCTAAAGGATATTAAATGTAATTTTCTTTATTAATTATCAAAGCCTATAAAAATATTTACATACAAATTTGAATGTGTATCGTTCTATTGTATCCTAAAAATAAGAAAAACTTTAAACAAAAAAAAAGAAAAGGAAGAAAAAAGAACTCTAAAAACTAGGTGTGTGGACAATAAATAAGAATCAGGCCAGAGAAGGACATTATTGTTAATTCATATAAAAATAGAAAAACAAATAAATAAAGGAGTACCTGCATCTATAAGCCAGAGCAAATTGAACACATAAAAAAATCACCTCTTTCAAATTTTGAGAGTCATTGACACCGCGATTTCTTCAGTTTGAGTAAGGAACAACCCAAAAACTCTACACATTGTATTATTCAATACTTTGTTTAAATGTTAAATAGTAATTTACCAAAATTGTCAGCATTGGATTTTCAAAATTTCGGCTCTACAAGGGTTTTTTCATGCGTTCTCTTGCGATGCACCGTTGATTGAACTATGCCTCTTTAGCTTTTTTAGGGTTCTCTCATTGGTCCTATCATAGTGAAACCCAACTATTTTCCTGTTGTTAAGGCGATGAGTTGCTTATAAATGGCCAACTCTCCTTCCATTACAATGACTATTGCAACTGGTGGTGAAAATGGCTCCCAAGCGAGTGCGAAAGTTTGTACCGAAAGTCTACGACAAGGTATGGATTTTGAATCCTCATGGATGTTGTTATATTTTATGACTATTTAAACCATGTGGTCAAGTGGTACTATAATAATTTCCTTATTGCTTATTTCTGTGACCTCATTCCCTCATAAGCTTACCTTCAGAACTGGATAAAGAACCATTAGGAGTCCAACGGTATCCTGGTTTCAGGTATCCGTAACCTCACCAAAGAGTTTTATCTCTTTTACTTTCGTGATCCATTTCATCTCTAATCCCTCCTCGTTAAGGTGGCTTGTTGGTATTTGGGGAATACCCTGTTAGTGATTTCTCCGTGGACTCCTGATTTTAGCCCTACTAGCTAGGTTTCGTTGAAAATTCTATTTTGGATTGAACTTCCTGGTCTTCCTGTTCATCTCTGGTTGTTGATGACAGAGATTTTGAAACCCATTGGTAGGGTGTTTTCCCATGAACAAGACCGTTTCTTTTTCACTAGGCCTAATAATCGTGTGTGTTGACGTTGAACTCGCGAAAGATCTGCGGGACCACCTAGATATTCAAGTTGGGTCCCTGCGTATATCCCAAAAGGTTGTATATTTCAACCTCCCCAAAATGTGCTTTCATTGTCAAGCCTCATACCATCACATTTGCAACTGTCAATTGCTCGCTTATTCCAAGCCAATGGTAGTGTAGTCTACGGTTTTCAAGCCCAAAACTGACCCTCTGACTAATGGTTGGACTATGGTGGGGAATAAGGGCTCTGATGTGAAACCTACTACTGTGGTCTCGTCTATCCCCTCTCCTTCCCCTCATCCATCCAAGGATGAGTCGGGTTTGGAGCCACCCCGCTCGTCGGTTTCAAACCCTCGTAGAGTCAGGTTCTTCCTTCAAGTTCAAAGAATATTGAGAGTCTTGCTTCAACTTCTCTTCCTCTGTAATGCTCTTGCAATCCACCCTGGTGTAGACATAAAATCACACACTTTTGGTAATTATCTAGTCTTGATTACATATTACTATTTGTATGATTCCTAATTAAGAAAAGTACTAATTAACCCATGTCTTTGGCCATCTTTGCTTTCTTTCTGTTGCTACTCTTGGTATTACAATCTTTCTAGCTCAATATGTCTTTTCACACCTCGACATTTATCATCCTGGACACCGACGCCTAGCCAAGACGTTAGCGTCAGGTGCCCTTGTCCCCTCTAGGCGCCCCTGACCTCTTTGTACTTTACTCACATATTTTGGGTCCTTTCTAGCCGTTTGAGCATCTTATCTTTTTGGTAGTCGGCCTTTTCAGGGTTAATTATGAAATTCAAGTAAGGGAATCATATAAATATAAAGTTATGTGACTATAATAAAAGACCAAACACTAAGCATTATCTATCACTACCTAAGGTTACATCCAAAGGCCATTCAAGAGCATTCAAGCATCTATTCTAACATCCATTCGAGGGCAAGGGACTGCATTATTCTGCATACACTTTATAGGAGGAGAGTCTATTCTATTCTATGCACACATCTATTACATTTCTTTACATCTAGCTACTTTTCTCGCTATCAAATGCAACACACACAAGAGCCACCTAGAGCGCGATTCTGCACACACACACACAGAACTACATTGGGTCTGAAATGTAGTGCAATGATTAGTTGTAAGATCACTTGTTTGACGGTTGAGGACAACCTGACCCGTCATTTTGCATATTTATTTTTTAGGATTTGATGTCTCTTTGAGGACCCTCATCTTTTACCTTTATCAGATAGCTCATTAATTATCACACATTTGGGGGGGCATCACCCTATATCTTTCTCCCCCCTTCAACATCGAAAAATGTCTTATTCCCATAATTTCATATCGAATCTCTCACATACAACATATACATCTTAATACATTAATATTGTCATTACCCTATGACGCACTCTTATGCTAAGGTTCACACTTGACTATTGAGGGAATCCTATACATATGAACCTCACACACTACACACTACACTACACACTACTTACTTCACACCTCACATGCTCATCTCTTTCTCACAACATCCACTCTACACATTCATGATACATCTTTCTTGCATTTAATTCTAATTAAGATAAAATGTGAATTTATGCCTAATTTGATTTCTATTTGTTGGGTTTCAGATTTGCACTTGGAATGAAACCACAGTCAGGGGACAAGCAAGTCCCTCCTCTTTAATGGGAGAGGTTCCCTTATTAAAAGCAGGGGCAAAACCTATGTACAAATACACAATCTTTCATTCAATGGTGGTTTCCCGATATCTTGGAATGTATTTAATGCTTGAAAATTTATCAATACGTGAGGATAGAAGAATTCAAGAGAGGAGGGAGCCAAAAGAAGACAATACTTTCAGGGAAAAGAGATGGCAGAGAAAAACCTTATATGTATTGAGAAAATGAAATATAGAGTAGAACCATTCACATTTATAACGGGCACAATCCGCAGACTCAAAGTTCTTGAGATTGTATAAACTAGAACACAAAGTTTCTAAGCATGCAAGGATTAAATGATTCACAGATCAGAGCAAGAAGGAAAGAGAAAACAGAGGAAAAAGGGGAAAACCCTTGTATTGATTTCTTCAAACTCAAAATTACAGTCCCGGGATATCAAAATTCCAAACCGTACAATGGCTTTGAAATCCTCTGAAATAACTCGCAAGAAACAATTACAACTTCCTCGAGCAAGCAAGAAACAGTCAAAAATTCCTCGAGCAAGCAAGAAACAATTACAACCCATTCCAATCATTTGTGCCCTTTCAAATTCTTGATTCGTAAAGAAACGCTAATGGCGGAAAAACCAAGTTTTCCAATATATGGCCGTTACATTATTTCACCAGCTAAATATGGGCCATTCGATATGCTTTTACAACTTTAAATCTGGGTCGTCCACGTGGGAGAGATTTAGACTGAAGCGGGCCTGTAGACACCTTTTGCATTTTTTATCTTTGAAGTTGCACCATGCTGAACACGTAGAGAGCTTCGCCGGTTCCTTTATACTTAGCCTATTCGGGCTTGTTCTGTGCTTGACTTATGTTGACCCCATACATGTGGAGAGTTGGCACTTATTTGAGTTTCCGTTTTGGAAATGCCTCCTGAAATTGCGTCGAGCAGACGCGTGGCCTGTTCCGCTAGTCCTATAGAATTTTCAACGACCAACTCTGTCTCCCCATTAACTTTGACCACATGGCGAGTTGACGCTCATTTGGAAACCGACCTTTTGGTTTCACTTTTGAAATCACTTCGTTGAGGCACGTGGAGGCTTCCGCCGAACCACTCATACTTAGTCAATTTTAAATAACCGACTATGTCCCTTTTTGGACCTTAGGACACATGGAGGACTAGTACAAGTTTGAGAATTGCCCCTATTTTCGACTCTTGAAGTTACACCGATGAGGCACATGGCGTCGTCCGCTAAACCTTCCATACTTAGCCAATTTGGGCTTGTTCTGTCTCCATTTTGGACCTAGGACACGTGGAAAACCTACACTTATTTGAAGACTATCCCTTGGGCCCTACCCTTGGAGTTGCACCGTTTGGACCCGTGGAGGCTTCCGTTGTTGCTTGAAACTTGACCATACCACATCCAATCAGAGATGCCCACGTACTACCCATGGATGTTGAGGCAAAAATTAACGGGGAAGATACGCCTGTCATTCCCGACTGCGGGAAGAAAATAAAAAGAAGGGGAAAGACTCCACTGTTATGCCTGAATTTTAAATTGTTCTCCATGGAATGGAAAATTGTGAACAATACCAGGCTCAATGCGACCCAATACTCCAAGGTACCGACTCAAAATTTGTGAAACTTGACTTCAAAAGAGGGGAATTTTGAGGGCGACAACAGCTGGCTCTTTCTGGGGATGACTTGATAGAGGAACGAGGCAAGATCAAGAACCACAAAAAACTCAAGGAAAGCAGACCAGTGCCTTATCCATTGGGCAAAGGACTAAAAAGCAAAACCAATACAATGCAACACACACAAGACGGGAAAAGAAATAAAACAAACCAAAAAGGAAGAGCATAAACGAAACACAAAAGAACGAACCAAAACCAAAACACTGTACAAAATATACAGAAGGACCGCCTAGTCACCTAGGACTTGAACAACTTCAGATACTGCCCACTATAAGGAAGTGGGAGAGGAGAACCATCCATGTAATCCAGATAAAAATAATTCTCTCCAGCAAAATGTCTGATTCTAAAAGGACCAAGCCAAAGAGAATCAAACTTACCATGACTTCCTCGTGGCTCATGTCTTTTGTCCCAAAGCAGCACAATGTCTCCCACTTGGAAAACTCTGGGTTTGGATTTCTTGTCAAACAAATCCTTCACTTTCAATTGATGAGTTGTTATCCTATCAACTACTTGCAATATGTCTTCATCAAGCTTCTAAAGGTACAAAATTCTCTTATCCAAAGAGCTACTGAAACTTGAATCTTCAATGGTTTTCATCAGATGCAAGGTTGGCAATTCCATCGTGACTGGTGGTTGAGCTTCCACACCATACACCACTTGGAAAGGAGACATTCCAATTTCTCTCTACAATTCTGCAATATTGTTTCAAGGTGTTGGAAGTGATCTGTTCTTCCTTTAGAAAACACTGTCAAGTCATCCAAATACAGAACAATGTATTTCCCTTTCAAATTGCCAAAAGTCAAGTCCATGGCCCTCTGGAAAGTAGCACCAACATTAATGAGACCAAATGGCATTCTCTTGTATGCAAAGGTGCCCCAAGGAGTAGTAAAGGTAGTCTTATGTTGATCTGCAATATTCACCTCCACTTGATTGTACCCTGAGAATCCATCTAACATAGACAACATCTTCGAGCTTGTAATAACTTGCAATACTTGTTCCATCATGGGGAGAGGGTAGTTGTCCTTCAAAGAACCCTGATTTAGATTTTTGAAGTCCACACAGATCCAGATCTTGCCATTCTTCTTCATGACAGGCACTATATTAGCAATCCACGTTGAATGGTGGATGAGGAAGATGATCTTAGCCTTCAAAAGCTTTTGTATTTCTTGAAAGATCGTATCAGCTATCTTTGGATTATATTGCCTTTTCTTATGTTTGAAGGGTTTGATCCCAGGCTTAAGAGGAATGAAATGTTGCATTTCGTTAGGCTGAAAATCCTTAAGATCATCATAAGATTAAGCCAAAACATTAGCATACCTCTTCAACAGATTCACTACCTTCTTTTTCTCTTCTTGAGTGCAACATTTTCTGATGTTGACCATTTTGGGATCATCAAGACTCCCAATATTCACTTTCTCAGTCTCAATAGATTGCTGGGCTCCTTGAGAAACTTTAGACTTCATATACCTATCATGTTTATCAAAAAGATCCTCCAAACTCACTAGCCCTTTAGGGATTTTGTTTCCTTTCAGTTTGATGCATCCATCTTGATCCATCTCTTCTTTGACACCCTCTTCATTTGATGACACACACTCTCTAGGCAGATTGTCACTTCCTTCAAAGTACAGCTGATCAAAGTTGTCTTTGAGCTCTAAGAAAGAAAGAAAATGTTGATCATCATTGAAAACTTTCCAATTATTTGCATTGTTAGGCACACTAGGTCTATGGATCATCTCCATGGTGAATTTCTCTTGAGGGAAATCAGGATGAGGAATCAACAAGGACCCCGAAAATAGCTAGAGAGTCAGCCCTAGTGTTCCTTTCCCTTGGCACAACTTCAATGGAAAAAGCATCAAGGAATTCAATGGAATCCTAGACTAGATTCCTATAGTGCTTCAACCTTCTATTCTTTACCTGATAAAGGTCTCTAACTTGTTTTACAATTAGTTATACATCTCCATGAGCAAGAAGGTTCTTCACTCCCATTTTCTTTGACATGCTCAACCCAAGAATGAGGGCCTCATACTCAATAGTATTGTTGGTATTTTCAAACTGAAACTTGAAGGAGAAAGGATGAACCTTACCCCCAGGAGAAATGAGCACTACACCAGCTCCTAAACCAACTGAAGAGCAGCTCCCATCAAATTCCAAAGTCCACACACCATTAGGATCATGAATCACTCCTTTGGGAAGTTTTGCCTCATTTTGTGACATGATCATATAGTTACCATGCCCTATATCTGCATAGAGTATATGTGCCTTTGGGTCATCAGTATTTTGTACAATGTACTCTCCTTGTTTCTCAGGCAGCATCTTCTTCATTTTTCCATTGGCCGGGATCAAAGCATGCGACCAGTCCATTTGAATTTCCTCTCCTACCTCCTTACATAAATTTCTACTCAGCAACATCCCATATGAAGGAGGAATATCAGCTACCAAAATGGTGGCTAAGACCCTCTTCTCTGGCAAAGCAGTAAAAGCTACTTGTGCATCTTTAATTCTGCTAACCAAAGGTACTTTCTTACTCTCCATGGAATAACAAGAGCCATATGTGTGGGTTAGGGTTAGACCCAAAGCATGAGCCACTTTTGCAGGCATTACATTATCTGATGCTCCTAAGTCTATGACACAATTACTAAGTTTATGGCCGGCTATGAGAAGGGTCACATATAACTATTCAATTTTCTCATTAGGGGAAGTGACTGTAGCCACAAGGCTTGATTGAGGTGAGGAAGAGGGAGTGTGAAAAATTACCTTAGAAGAATGGGCTGGGGTTTTAGATTTGGAATTTACAAAGTTAACCATTTTGGCAAAGGCTTTAGGATGGGTTTGATAGAACTTTGCCTCAGAAATCTGAATCTTGGTCTTTTTAAGATGGTCTATAATGTCAAAAGATCCAGATGTGGATAGGGAATCACTACTAGGAGTAGGAGGAGCTTTTGATCTATCAATTTTATCATTTGTTGGACAAGAATTCTTAGAAGCAGAAGTAGAGGAAGGACTAGCAGAGCTTACCTTTTGGGTGGAAGTAGTAGGAATAGGAGTTCCTCTTCTTGCAATCACCAGGATGGTGATGGGGTACTCCTTGGATATTTTTGCAGGTTGCACCACTTTTTCCTTTTTGTTGGTATGCTCCCGGGTCATAACAACATATGACTCACTGTTCATCTCAACCACTACATCATCATAGTCATCTTCATCATCCACACCTTTAGTGGTGAGGAAATGAACTCGAGAACCACCAGGCTCCTCCAGTTCTTCATCAGCTTCCTCTTCTTGTTCATCATAGAGCCCATTTTCTTCCTCATCATCAGGCTCAAGAACCTCAGAAGTAGCATTGACAGGCACCTTAAGGGGTGGACCTTCAATGGCCAACCTGGTTTGAGAAGAGGGCAAGCGGTTACTAGGCTGAAAGTTCTTCCTTGGAACATCTTGATATGGATCATGTTGAGCCAATTGTTTCTTGATGCCAATGAGGTCATTAGCCAACTTTTGCACCAAATGATTTGCATTACCTCCAGGAGAAGAGGAAGAAGAAGATGCTTTGGATTTGAAAGACTCCCTTTTCAGCTTGCTAGACATGATCAAGTCATCTTCCACACTGACAGCCAATCTCTGATTAGCATCCAAAGTTACAAGATTTTCTCTCCTCAGGGCATAGCTTAGTTTTGGCAATTGAGCATCCAAGAAGAAACACTTCTAAATTTGATCAACAAGCCTAGTATTTTGTGGAATCTTGTTAATTAACTTGTTGAACTTGGCCAAAAATTCTCTCATAGGTTCATGTGGCTTCATCTTGATTTCAGAAATATGAGCTAACAAAACATGCACATCTTCAACAGGTTTGAAACACTGCTCAAACTGAGTTTTCATGGTATCCCAATCGGTGATGGTCCCCGCAGGAAGATGGTAAAACCAATCTGTAACATTGCCTTCCAAGGTTTCCACAAACAACCTAACAGAGACATCCTCATGTTCAACTCCAAGGACCCCACATGCAACAATGAAGGCTATGCAATGTGTTCATCAGGGTGCACTTTTCCATCACCTCTAAATTTGGGAAAATTCTTCTTGTTACCCCTAGGTAACTCATGCAATGGTTGAGGAAGAGCCAGAGGCCCAACTCTTTGTCCCCAAGGTAGAGGTGCTTCCATCCTTGGAAAGATTGCTTGAAGTGGAACTGAGACACCATCAAGAACTAGGGCATGAAGATTAGGGCTAAGTTGTGCTTGAGGAATGCTACTACCATAAGCTTTGTCTTCAACAGGAGGTGTGCTTGTGGAACGAGCTCTTCTATTTCTTCTTGTTGGAGGAAGTTGAAAATCTTGTTGATCTAAGAGTTGAAATTAGGGATCTTCAATTCCAAGAGCCCTTCTACCACGAGTGTATCTTAGAGTCGCCAGATCAAAGAAATGATCAAATTAGTTGTTATTTTTAGAAAGGAAATTTGTTGAACAAATTCCCCAGTGGAGTCACCAAAAACTATTGGGTTTCAGATTTGCACTTGGAATGAAACCATAGTCAGGGGACAAGCAAGTCCCTCCTCTTTAATGGGAGAGGTTCCCTTATTGAAAGTAGGGGAAAAACCTATGTACAAATACACAATCTTTCATTCAATGGTGGTTTCCCGATATCTTGAAATGTGTTTAATGCCTGAAAAGTTATCAATATGTGAGGACATAAGACTTGAAGAGAGGAGGGAGGAAAAAGAAGACAATAATTTCAGGGAAAAGAGATGGTAGAGAAAACCCTTATATGTATTGAGAAAATGAAAGATAAGTAGAACCATTCACATTTATAACAGACACAATCCGCAGACTCAAAGTTCTTGAGATTGTATAAACTAGAACACAAAGTTTCTAAGCATGCAAGGATTAAATGATTCACAGATCAGAGCAAGAAGGAAAGAGAAAACAGAGGAAAAAGGGGAAAACCCTTGAATTGATTTCTTCAGACTCGAAATTATAGTCCCAGGATATCAGAATTCCAACCTGTACAATGGCTTTGAAAGCCTCTGAAATAGTCGCAAGAAACAGTTACAAATTCCTCGAGCAAGCAAGAAAAAGTTACAACTTCCTCAAGCAAGCAAGAAACAGTTATAACCCATTCCAATCATTCGCACCCTTTCTTGATTCACAAAGAAATGCTAATGGCGGAAAAACCAAGTTTTGCAATATATGGCCGTTACATTATTTTGCCAGCTAAATATGGGCCATTCAATCTGCTTTTACAACTTTAAATATGGGTCGTCCACGTGCGAGAGATATATACTGAAGTGGGCATGCAGACACCTTTTGCATTTTTTACCTTTGAAGTTGTGTCATACTAACACATGGAGAGCTCCACCGGTTCCTTTATACTTAGCCTATTCGGGATTGTTTTGTGCTTGACTTATGTTGACCCTAGACACGTGGAGAGATGGCGCTCATTTGAGTTTCCATTTTGGAAATGCCTCCTGAAATTGCGTCAAGCGGACACGTGGCCTCTTCCACTGGTTTTGGAATTTTCAACGGCCAACTCTGTCTCCCCATTGACTCTAACCATGTGGCGAGATGGTGCTCATTTGGAAACTGACCTTTTGGGTTCACTTTTGAAATCGTGCCATTTAGGCACATGGAGGCTTCCACCAACCTGCTCATACTTAGTCAATTTTAAATAACCGACTCTGTCCCTTTTTGGACCTTGGGACACGTGGAGGACTGGCGCAAGTTTGAGAACTACCCCTAGCTTCGACTCTTGAAGTTACACCGATGAGGCATGTGGCGCCGTTCGCTGAACCTTCCATACTTAGCCAATTTGGGCTTGTTCTGTCTCCATTTTGGACCTGGGACACGTGGAAAACTTGTGCTTATTTGAAGACTGTCCCTTGGGCCCTACCCTTGGAGTTGCGTCGTTTGGATGCATGGAGGCTTCCGTTGTTTCTTGAAACTTGACCATACCGCATCCAATCAGAGATGCCCACGTACTACCTATGGATGTTGAGGTAAAAATTAACGGGGAAGATACGCCTGTCATTCCTGACTGTGGGAAGAAAATAAAAAGAAGGGGAAAGACTCCACTGTTACGCCCGACTTTTAAATTGTTCTCCATGGAATGGAAAATTGTAAACAATACCAGGCTTGACGTGACCCAATACTCCAAGGTACCGACTCAAAATTTGTGAAACTTGACTTCAAAAGAGGGGAATTTTGAGGGCGACAACACTATTGCAGCAGTAAATGAACAAATAACTAAGTACATAAATTAACCCAAGAAAACTAAGCCAAAATATGTAAAACCATAAGTGCAAAGAAGAGGTAAAATGACTTAGCTCATTCACACAAATCCTGAAGGTGCACGTAGTTGGAAAATTGGAAAATTTGAATCACTGATTGTAGCAACGAAGCTCGATAAAATGCAAAGATGGAGGAATATGCTAGACTGGGGTGCTTGGAGAGGGACAGGGGTGCCTGTGGGTGCCCTAGGCCTATTTCTGGGAGTCCATTTCTACAGAAATGCTCAGAAAACCTCCTCTGAATGCTCACAAGTTGTTCTCCTTTGGTCGCTATGAGGTCACACAGAGATCGCCGAAGTCGCTGAAAACATGCAATGAATTAAAGACCTGCAAAAACCTCAAAGAGACATCAAAACCTAAAAAATAAAGTTACAAAATGAGGGGTTAGATTGTCCTCAGCAGCCACAATGGTGATCTTACGACTAAACATTGCACTGCATCTCAGACCCAGTGTAGTTATGTGTGTGTGTGTGAATTGTACCCTAGGTGGCTTTTGTGCATGTTGCACTTGATAGCGAGCAAGTAAGCTAGATGTAAATAAATGTAATAGATGTGTGCATGGAATAGAATGAACTTCCCTCCTATGAAGTGTATGCAGAATAACCAGTCCTTGTGTCCCTTGGATGGTGCTAGATGGATGCAATGGAGCTCTTAGATGTTTGATGGATGCAACTTTAGGTGGTGATAGCTAATGCTTAGTGCTTGGTCCTTTATTATGATCACATAACTTTATATTTATATGATTCCCTTGCTTGAATTTCATAATTAACCCCGAAAGTCTGACTACGAAAAATACAAGATGCTAAAATGACTAGAAAGGACCCAAAAAGTGTGAACAAAGTATACCGAGGTCAAGGGCACCCAGAGGGGACGAGGGCACCTGATGCTGGCGTCCTGGCTAGGCGTTAATGTCTAGGATGATAAATGCTAATGTGTAAAAAGAAATACTGGGAAAGTAAGGGTGCAAGACCAAAAGTAGCAACAAAAAGCAAAGAAAGGTGGCCAAAGACATGGGTTAATTAGTACTTTTCTTACTTAGGAATCATATGAATAATAGTATGCAACCAAGACTAGATAATTACCCAAAGTGTGTGATTTTGTGTCTACAAGTTCTACACATCGTTGTCATTCCCTTGTGACACACTCTAGTTCCGCGGTTCATACTTGACTGTTGAGGGTTACATCTAAAATGAACCCCACCACACTCACTCAATTATACATTATCTACACTATATGCTTTATCAGTCATATCTTTCTAGCAGACGAATCAAACCATTTCCCGGTGACTGTAGACACAAAATCACACACTTTAGACATTATTTAGTCCCAATATCATACTGCTATTCATATGGGTTTTGAGTGAAGAAAGTACTAATTAACCCCCATATTTTGGCCATTTTACTTTGCTTTTTGTCATCATTGCTGACCTCCCACACATGCATGCCCATTCCGTTTCTGTCATTCCGTGGTGTTTTACATTTGACTGGGGCTCCCAAGCTAGTATTGGGGCACTGACAGGCACCTTGGTCCCAGTCAGGGTGCCCTGATCCTCTTTCCACTTTCCCGCCACTTTTTGGGCACTTTCTAGCCATTTGGACATTTCATATTTCTTATGGTCAGAATTTTTGGGGTTAATTATGAAATTAGAAAAAGAGAACCATATACATATGAACTTACGAGTCCATATTGAGGGACCAAACACTAGGCACTACTATCATAATCTAAAGTTACATCCATCTAGAGCACATTTGCACCCATCTAGCTCCATCACAAGGCACAAGGTTGGTTCATTTGCATCACATTGCATAGGATGGAAGTTTATTATATTTCATCCATCATTCTTTTACATTTTCTACACATAGTTATTGCTCGCTACCTTCACAAAGTGCGACTGGCACAAGACAAACCTAGGGCATGATCACACACAAACTCACCTAGAACTACATCAGATCTAAGATGTAGTGCAACGCTCAGTTAGTAAGTCCACCAATGTGGCTGCTGAGGACAGTCTGACCCCTTCATTTGCATTTTTATTTTTTAGGGTTTAATGCTTGTTTTGGTGTCTTGCAGGTCTTTCTTTCATCATTGATCATTGGCGACATTCGACATAGAGGAGCGAATTACATGCAACATACAATGAAGGATTTAGAGCATCATCCAACCCTCAAAAGTTGGTTTTTGGACCTCTTGCACAGACTTGGGCACCCATAAACACCTTGATCCTCTCCCAAACGCCCCAGTCTAACTACACAACTTAGATCTACCATTTTTGGGACCTCTACATGTTCGTTCCCGCTTCAAAAATATTTGGTTTATTTTATGACATAGTCTAAATCATCATATGAACCAGCTAAGCTCCTTCCAACCCTACTTGTCAATTAGGGTTTCACATTTTCATTAGTTTAGTTGTTTGGGTCATTTTCTATATTTATTCATTGCATTTATTTACTATTATTTACTATTGTTCCTAGTTAGATTAACTTAATAAATTCCATATTTTTAGTTGATAATTTTGGAGAACTTGACATCTTTCACACTTAGTATCCTCATTTTACCTCTATCATGGGTTAATTTTCTTTATTTGATTTACTTAGGAGATACCCTAATTTCCAGGATGTTTTGTAAAAATCCTTAGACATTAAGTATTTTAATGACAATACGCCACCACATGAACTAATTCCTATGCTCCTTTTCTATTTACCGACCCTAGTGATCCTCCATCTAATCACCCCTATTGGACTCAATTCAAGATTTACATTCTTTGTTTCAAGACAATTTTACAGCTATGGAATTGACAATCACATCTCTCAAATTTGAAATCCAATAGCTTAAGGACACTTCTCAAGCTCATGTTTGTTCTCCATCTACATCTCATCTCCAATCTATCCACTACATGTCATATAGTTGAACCTTAGGTCATGCCATTGCCTAAGCCTCTCATATTTGAATGTAATACTAAACACCATGACCTTCTTACTGAGCTCCTTAATCGTCAATTGATCACTTTGCCACCTACTCATTGTTATCCTCCTTATCGACTAACAATGTACCAAGGTCGTCTATATTGTAATTATCATCAAATCAAAGGACATAATGATATCGATTGTTAAGCTTTACAACGAATAATTAAACATGTTGAGAATTAGGGTTTTATATCATTCACTACACAACATTCTATTGCATGCCCATCTATGAATGCTACATCCACCTGGGCTCCTAAATTTGTTCCCTCTTTGTCAAATGTGCCTTCTTTAGTTAGTCAAGAGCAACCCAAGAAACCACCTACGCCATCACCAAGTCAACTACCTATCAAAATTAATTCACAACCTCCTCCTACTAAGTCATCTATTGTATTGCCAATTCAACCTAAGTAACCTCCTTTAAAACTCACTGCAACTTGGCCTTCTCTCAAGTATAAGCTCCAACCAATTACTTTCTTCAAAGAAACTAATCCTCCTACTAGTGTTCATGACACATTGAAAATTCCACCACAATTACATGATACTCCTATTACTTTTTCCGTCTATGCTTCCACTGCTAAACAAAAACTTGGTCTTTGGTAGGTGACTCTTGTCACTCTACCCTCCTGCTGACACACTCATATTCTTATGGTTTTTATATGACTATTGAGGGATACATACTACACATGAACCACACACACTTCACAATAGGCACTTCACATTGTGTTTATTCACATATCTCACATCTTATGTCTTATATCTTACATCATACATGTTACATTTATTCTACCCCATTTCATCATTACGACATTTGCACATCTATATACCATGTTATTCTTCATCATACAATTGTCTCACTACTATTGTCTACGAGCATAACATTACATCCTACTCATTACACATACTACTCATCACACCTACTATTCTTAGTCTACATACACACTTTACCTTGCATAATATACATCGTACATCACACATTCTACACATCACATTAGTCTTCATCATACCTACGTCTACACTAGGGTTGATTACGCATTTAACATTTCATCTTACACATTACACATTGTATTCATTCCATGGTAATCCATACTCATCACATATGATACACACATTGAATACTCTGCATCTAGATTTTATGCAAATTTTACACTCTCGAGCTCTCTACATACCTTGCATCTTACATTATATCACATCATTCATGTTTTCACACTTTTATACACCATACACCATCTTTATATTCATTATATTACACTCATATTGTTTACAAGGTTAGCATCTCATACTACTCATCCGCCATACTACATCACATGCATTTTTCATACTATTTTCCTATTACCACACATTGCATTCTACATATTGCACATATCACATATTACATACTCATCATACGGTCATTTATTCTCATCACATATCTACGCATTGCACTCACTACCCTATGAAACACTTTAGTTCCTCGGTCCATACTCAACTTTCAAGGGTTTACCAATCAAATGGGCCTTATCCTCATTACACGTTCATCATTCATTCTTTTTTCATACGACATTCCTAGGTTAGTGACATACACTATAGGATAAATGGTCACCTATTCCTTCACATTGTAGTGGTATATGCTTTTAGGCTACATCACCACTCCTATTCATCTTGTAGTGATATACGATTGAGGCTAAATCATCACTCGCTTGATCAAATTTTCGTGATATATGCTTTGGCTATAAGGGTCATGCACACATCATCTCTAGGTCACATATCATTAATACGCACACAATCATCACATCATGTTAGACACAACACATGATTCGACCATTTCCTGATGATGCACTCTCGTTAATGGTTCATTCTTGACTGTTGAGGGGGCATACTAAATGAACCTCACTGCATACAACTCCATCCACTTGGGGGCATGTGTCTCCTATCATTCATCTTGCATTCCATTCCATATATCCACAACATACTTCATATCATGGTTGCTTTTACTCTTTCTTGCATTTGCTTGTCCATGGTCACTTTATTACACATGATAAATAGATCTCTTGTATGTCATTTATCTATACCATACATACATGCACGTTCACTCCTTTATCTAGTTGTGATCATAGATACAGGTCTCCTACACGCAGTATGTATGCTCACCTTCTACCATGCCTACAACGGTCATTGGGGCCATCCACTTTCGTCTCTCACAGGTGCTATTGTTTCATTTTGTCCTTATCACTTTTCATTATTTTCTTATTCATGCTCTTGACATATGGGTTATCATTCTAACATGCTAACGGGTGTTTCATGTGTATAATTTTTTTTGTAGGATTACTTGCGTCCATGACTATATGTTGTTTGTACTTGCTTGGCTTTTTTCTATTGTATGCGGGCCTTACCCTTTGTTTGGTATGCACACTTGTTTGTTGTATGCGGCCATTATGGCCTTACGTATCTTGCGACATTGTGAGTGGTGTCCCATGTTTGCCACCCACTTTGGCAGTCTACTTTGTCTTCTTACGTGTTTACATTACTATATTTATTGGTAGCTTACACATTTCTTTTGACATGCATGCTTGTTCGTACTAACACTTGTTTTTGGCTATCCTTCTTGTTTGTGCGCACCTTTGTTTCTACCAAGTGTATTCATTTCCCCTTATAGGGCAGAGTTACAAAGTTCATATGGTTGGTCCTTTTTTGGGGCATAATTCTCCTATCAACTACATTGCATGCACCCCCAAAGAGGGGGGCATCATTTGGGATTTTTATATACTACACAACGCTTCTACACTAGTTCAGTTTAGTCAGTTTCCACCCTTGGGATTATGGGTTATACAACGAGTGGGTTCAGACCAATCTACGAACCCCATACACATTGGATTTTACAAGACATGGTTATCCTTAGCATTATGGGGAGAAGTTAGAGGTTAGAGGACACAATGGATTTTCTCTCTACACTACTTCAGCCAGTGGCGTCAGTTCACCCAAAAAACTAGGAAATACAAAGATATCTTCACACACACTATCAGGGAAGCAGTTAAAGGTTGGAGGATACAACATAATTCCTCCATATAATTCTTCGGCCTATGGCGTCGGATCACCCAAAAAACCCAGGATAGGATATCCTCTTTCTACACTCTTTCTCTCGACATGGATAAGGTGCACATGTTCCATTTTTCATTTATGTACTTTACATTTACATGCTTTCACATACATATACATGCATCTTTTACATTCATTTTTACATATACATGCGTATTTGACTACTTGATCATTTTCTCCTTGCAGGTCCATCTATATGAGAAACAAACAGTCAAAAACAACAAAAACTACTACAATAATGGGGGCAACAACAACAACATTTTGTGGCAACACACACCATACTAACCATGCAGGTACATTACACACATCGACAACTACACACATGTTTCCACCCTAGGTTCACTCTCATCACTTTTTTGCACTTTTGCATCTTTAGTTTCCATGCTCCATCATCTTTGTGTCATTCCATGCTTTTTCAAGTCCTTCAATGCATTTCTACATCACTCTACATAGATTATTAGGTATAAATATCTATCTACTTTATGTTACTAAGATTTCTGCTCACCAACAGTAAGTGGGGGAAAATGTATACAAAAAATCACACACTTTAGACATTATTTAGTCCTGGTCTCATACAACTATTCATATGGTTTTTGAGTGAAGAAAGTACTAATTAACCCCCGTCTTTTGGCCATTTTACTTTTATTTTTGTTGTCACTACCGACTTCCCATTCACACTTGCTAAGTCTGTTTTCATTGTTTTCCGTCATTTTAGCCTTGATTGGGGTTCCCATGCTTATACTGGGGCAACCGAAGGTGTCATGGTCCTACTCAGGGCACCCTGATCCTTTTCCCTCTTTCCCGTCACTTTTTGGGAACTTTCAAGCCATTTTAACATGGGGTTGATTATGAAATTAGAACAAGAGAACCATATAAATATAAAGTTATGAAACCATAATGAGGGACCAAGCACTAGTCATTACTATCATCACCTAAGGTTGCATCCATCAAAGGATCCATTTGAATCCATCTAGCTCCATCACAAGGCACAAGGATGGTCCATCTACATTACACTACATAAGAGGGAATTTTATTCTATTCCATCCATCATTATATTAAATTTTTATACATAGTTAATTACTCACGACTTTCACAAAGTGTGACTGACACAAGATCACCTAGGGCATGATTACACACACTTGCACATAGAACCACATTAGGTTTGAGATGTAATGCAATGCTTAGTTAGTAAGTCCACCATTGTGGCAGTTGAGGTCAGTCCGACCCCTTCATATGCATATTTATTTTTTAGGCGTTTGATGCTTTTCTTGGGGTTTTGTAGGTCTCTCCTTCATCACTGATTGACAATGACGTACAGTTAGGTTCAATGACACTAGTGTGATAAGAAGCAAACAAAGGCAGCCACACAGAGACACCTAAGAGGAGGTTCACATAGATTTTTCAGAAACCATGGTGCCTATATCAACGACTAGGGCACCCACATGCACCATTATCCTCTCCCAGGTGCCCTAGTCTAGCTAGACAATTCAGATATGTCCTTTTCAGTACCTCTGCATGATCATTCCCGATTCCAAAATATTCATTTTATTTTTCAACACAGTCCAGATCAGCCTATGAATCAACTAAGCTCCTTCTAACCCTATTTTTTAATTAGGGTTTCACATTTACATTTACTTAGTTACTTGTGTCACTTCTTATATTTATTTAATGATTTTAAACTACCATTATTCCATATTTTAGTTAATTAGTGATGCACTCTTGCTCTATGGTTCATTCTTGACTGTTGAGGGGGCATGTATAAATGAGCCTCATATCATACCAACACATCCAATTGAGGGGGGGGGGCACACTACTCCTATCATTCACTATGCATTCCATTTCATGTCATCCAAAAATATGATGCATATCTTGGTTGTATTTACTCTTGCTTACTTATGCTTACATGTTCACTTTATTACACATGTTAGATATATATCTTGTATGTAATTATATTTATCATAAACATATTCACGTTCAATTTCTTTCTAGTTGTGATCACAAATTCTACAGATCCATACATGTAGCACAGATGCTTGGCGCAATACCTATTATCGGTCCCATAGTGGCTCTTGGGGGCATCCAATTTTGTACACTACATGTGCCATTGTTTCGTTTTGTTTCATAGCACATTATTATTAGATTATACATGCTTTGACATAATTTTTATCTTCATAAAATACTATCAGGTGCTTGATGTGCATCATTTATTTTGTAGGTCTATTTACCACCATGGTTGTCAATTACATTGTTTATTCTTTCTTTTCATTGTTTACCACTATTTGTGGGATTTTTCCCTTTGTCTTGTGTGCACACTTATCTTCTTTTTTCCTAGTCAATATTGATTGTCTTACAACATCGTGAGTGGTGTCCCATGTTTGCAACCCACTTTTCACGGTCTACCTTGTCTTCTTGCATGTTGTCTTCCAGTGTCTTAGAGTACACATTGTCTACTTGTTTACCAACTTATATTTTATATGCATGTTTGATTGTACTAACACTTGTCTCCTAGCTTTGTGTGCCTCGGTTTCTACCAAGCACACTCCCCCTCGCAAGACATAGTTTCTGCACAACGGTTGGTCATCCTTTGGGCGAGATAATCCTCAATGAGATCACATGCACCTCAAATGAGGGGGGCATAATTTGGGTAAATCAGTCACCCTATATAAGAGTCTACACACATAATTCACCACATCACATTACTGGTACAACACAGTCATCAACATTGGACATGTCTCAGATTTTGACTTGGGTCCTTACTACAGCACAGACACCAACATCCATACCCGGAAAGTAGTGCTTGGGTGCCCCTAACCCTTCCTGGACGCCTGTGACCAGGGGGAAGTTATACATAATTATTTAGTGCAACACAGTGTACAACACTTCACACAACATACTTTATAGAGCATATAGTCCTTAGCACACATCATACAACATTTTTTTTTCAACATTGGGTCGAAAATGGTTGAACCGAATCAGATTTTTACACACCATTTGCAGTGTTTTTCTACATTGCGGGAAGTGGTTAAAGGCTGGAGGATGACACTAGAATTTTCTCCCTACACTTCGTCCAGATCCTTAACATGATATTACCCAAAAAACTTGCAGTTGACACAACTGGTGTGAGATCACCCAAAACATTGGGTCTTCTACAACATCTAGAGGATCCTTTCTACACTCTTTCCTCATCACAGATCAGGTGCACATGTTCCTTTTTCAAAATTTTCATTTTACATACTTCTTTACATGATTTTTACATATATACATGTGTATTCGAATACTTATTCGTTCTTCTCCTTTACAGGTCTGTCCGTATGGTACAATAGTCAACATCATTCTTCATCATCCTACATCAACAAACAACATTAACAACATCAAACACACAAACATCTACATCAACAACAAACACATTGGTGACATCTACAACATGTGTTTTCACCCTAGGATCATTATCTCATCGCTTTTTGCACTTTCTCATCTTTAGTCTCCACGCTCCACCTTTTTATCACTCCACATTTTTCCTTGTCTCTCGAAACACTTCTCGCCATCGATATACATGGCTATCAGGTATTCATCTCTTATATACTTTATTTTATCGATATTTCTCTCAATAACATAAAGTGGGGAAAAATTTAGACACAAAATCACGCACTTTGGGTATTTATCTAGTCCTGATTACATACTACTATTCATATGATTCTTAAGTAAAGTACTAATTAACCCATGTCTTTGGCCATATTTTATTTCTTTTTGTTGCTACTCTTGGTCTTACACTCTTTCTATCTTAGTTTGTCTTATCAGACCTTGACATTTATCATCCTGGACACTAACACCCATCCAGGACACTAGTGTTAGGCACCCTCGTCTCCTCTAGGCGCCACTGACCTATTTGTACTTTACTCACATCTTTTGGGTCCTTTCTAGCCATTTGAGCATCTTATCTTTTTTTAGTCAAACTTTTCAGGGTTATTTATGAAATTCAAGCAATGGAATCATATAAATATAAAGTTATGTGACCATAATAAAATATCAACCACTAAGCATTAGCTATCGCCACCTAAGGTTACATCCAAAGGATATTCAAGAGCATTCAAACATCCATTCTAGCATCCATTCAAGGGAAAGAGAATGCATTATTCTATATGCACTTTATAGGAGGGGAATCTATTATATTCCATGCACACATCTATTACATTTCTTTACATCTAGCTACTTTTCTCCCTATCAAGTGCGACACGCACAAGAGCTACCTAGGGCATGATTTCACACACAAGCACATAGAACTATATTAGGTCTAAAATGTAGTACATCACTTAGTCATAAGATCACTTGTTTGATAGTTGAGGACAATCCGACCCCTCATTTTACATCTTTCATTTTTAGGATTTGATGTCTCTTTGAGGGTTTTACAGGTCATTATTTCATTGCAGGTTTCCAACGACCTTGAAGAACATTATGTGACATATTAACAACAAAAGGTGAAGGAAAAAAAACACCTTGTGACCAGTTAAATATGGTTTTCTACGTATTTTCACAGTCAAAAGCACCCCACTACAAGTCTGTGGTGCCCATAGGTGCCCCTTCCCCTTTCTGGGCGCCCCTATCCATCGTGTTCCTCTGGATCTACATTTTTCTAAGCTTTGTTGCGATATTCTGTTCTTCAATTTTTCTAGTTTTCCAACTCTGTGCACTTTTAGGATTTCTGTGAATCAGCTAAGTTTTTCTATCTCCTCTTTGTACTTAGGGTTTCATATTTTCTAGCTTAGTTTGCTTGGGTTAATTTTGTTACTTATTTGATTATTCATTTACTGCTACAATAACAATCAGATTTAGGCATTTATTTTCATATTTGCTTAATCACCTAGGAGGTTTCCCACAATGTGTGAGGGGATAATGGGGCCAAACACTAATCCATTCAAATTGATCCTTTTGATTTAGACCAGATTCCATTTGCTAATAATTTTTCCATTCTCGGCTCAGAGGATGGTATACCAGACGGACATGGGGAGTTTGATATGTCTTATTTTTCATGAATTTCATCTCATGTAATGTTTGGGGTCTTACACAACCCTCTTGAAAATACTTTATTTGTTTAGCTTGTCAGCGTATCAATAACCTAGATATTATTTGTTTGCAGGAAATTAAGGTTTCTTGTTTTTTACTTCAGAATACTCTAACTTGTATTGCCCCAACTTTTTCACATTTTCATATTCAACACATTGATGGAAAGGATGGTGCGATCATTTCCACAACGCCAAAATTCTTGGCCTTAATCACCTCATCGGGCCAAGATCCTTCAAATCGAGTCATGTGGGTGATTATGGCTATTAATGATCTTTATTTTGGTATTATTAATGTTTTTGCTCCTGTTGGGTACTAAATTTTTTGAAGTTGCAAAGTTATAGGCAGTTTTGGAAAGAATTGAAAGAAAACTGTCAGCTGTGGGTTTTTTTGCAAGGTACAACACCTCACATATGCTGCCATTTTGAGTGTCATCTTTAGAAAATTCATGAAAAATCCTTGAAGGAATAGTGCACGACCTTGGTGAAGGTGGAAACAACAACATATGTCAGAATTTGGGCCTTAAAGTAGTAAAAATAGTTGTAGTTTTCATGACAAAGAATGAAATTTTCAAATAACAGGTGCATTAATTTCTGATTATTTCTTTATGTTCAAATGAGATTGCTTATGTGTTGAGTTGTTTAGTACATTCCACATTTATAAGTTACTAAAATTAAAGAAAAAGGAAATCGATAACTCAATTACAGAAATAATTCCATTTATTCATAAAGAAATAAAAATTCCCACACAAGTCGTGGGATCTAACTCATATGTACAAGAAAAATAAATACATATACATAAAGTTGTTAGTAAATGAGGAGATAAGAAACCCATAATTGCTTGAATGAGTTAATTTCCCCGTGGTCCTCGCTTCCATCTGCATCATCATCATGCTCCTCTCGCAAATTGTAGCATCTTTTGACAGACAAAAGAGGTTGTTAGAGCTCCAGATGTTTCTCTCTAATCATGTACTTATAGTTTCAAGAAGATGAATTTCTAAAAATGAGTACAGATAAGTGTGCATGAGAAAGAACCAGAAACAAAGTATCATAGAGCATGATGTCCTCATCTCAAAAACATTTCCAAAAGCATGCTATCAAGAGGAAAGCACTGAAGGATGAAAAAAAGGAAAAGGTTGTTGGCCCCTACTTTTCTAACTATTGTTTTCAGATGTACAGGTTCAGGGAACAAAGAGGAAACAATGTCAAAACATACACATGTATTCCAAAAATACTTATCTTCATCTACAAAACATATTACAAAAACACAATTTCATTCCAGGAAGGGTTTTATTTGCAGAAAATAAATGAACACAAATAATTATGCTACAGTAGTTTATTCATCAGAGAAAGCAAATCACCATCAACCTTCATCCATATAAATATCAAGTTCTGTTTGACATGGTGAAGAATGATTTTCTCAAAGCTTTCATATTAAGAAATACTTTAAGAAAAGAAGTTGCACTTTCATACATGAAATAAGAACATATTTTCAACAAGCCTCAAGTTGGAAGATTAATGCAACTACTTTAAGGCTCAACCCAAATAAGGAGAACACTAGAGTTGAGATTTGCAGAGTGAAGAAATAAAGTAATATTATATTGCTTTCAGGTCTATACTAAAGCAAGGATGCCATTGGCTGCATTGTCCCTAAATATGCTAGAGCATCAAGGCCTAATGAGAAATATGATACATATAGTTACAAAAGTGTCCTTATTTTAGAGATTTCATTGTACAATGTTAAAAACATTCAAGGATAGACTTCCAAAAATGTGTTGTAGCATGAAGAATCAAATGGACAAGTTGCATTTAGAGCTAACACTATATATTGTTTAAGTATTTTTATGATACAGATTTCTGTACCAGGGTTCTAAATCAAGTTGAGCTAGACATTGAAACAACAAAGAAGCATTTTTCAATATGAGCAAGGTAAAAACATGATTCCAAAATACTATTGTTGTAGAGGAAGATCAAACTTCAATCAAAGTTTTCAGATTGTAGAGGAGGTATTTTTTAATCATGAATCTATAAGCTACAACTAGTAGTATATGGAATGATGACATATATGGATATAATAGATTTAGTCATACATATCTCGGGAAGAACATGTTAGACAACCATGCCTCAATAGAAGGACACAAAATTCTCTATATTATGTATGAAGGAAGAAAGTTTCATCAATGTGCATCTATCAAACATTACAAACTCCATTTTAAAATGGGAGTTCAACATCAAAAGATGTCACAGTCAAATCATGTACTTCAAATAAAATGAATGCAATTCCATCAAGTTAGGGAGAAATTACAAAATTCATAGAGTATGTTTCAATTTAAAAATTCATGAAATAATTTGTTCATTCATTAGGTTTCAATTTAAAAATTCCATTCGAGGAATCTGAAAACGTATGCTTCCTACAAAAATAAAAAATCAGTGCTACAAATTACATCATACAATGTAAAATCTCCAGCTTCTAAGTTAAGCATATGTTTGGGCGAAAACAGCAGTTTGTTTTTTGTGTATTTTGGAGTGAAAATCATCTAGTCCTTCACAAAATATTAAAAAGAATATGCAGAGCTTGAAGCCCCAAGAAAATATCTCAAACAAAAAAAAAATGTGAACTCCCAGAAGCAAGATGATGCAGAGCAAGTTTTCCCTCAGAGAATGTTAGGAATTGAAGTGCATTCCACATCAAAATGAAATTAAGACCCAACCACTTTGACGGAAATCAGGGCATTTTCTAACTCCAATGATAGATCAATAAAGACCCACGAAGTGGGTATGGTGGTTAAACAAAGCACAAAAACTTCAAAAAATGTCTACCCATAACATAAAAATCAGGAAACAACACCCAACTCAAAAAAAGGGGGCATAGTTAATGGGTTTATACGAACTTACCATGCAACCCCAAATTAGGGTAGAGAAAATGAGTGGAACAAAAGGTCACCCACTAACCAAAATCCCAGCTTGCACAACCATTACAAAGTTTTTCCTATGAAGAAAAGAAATAAGTCACGACTGCTTCAAATAGCCCAGAACTCAATTTTTGAGCAACTAGTGAACAATAGAAAACTGAGTACGAGATGATACATGTTACAACCCAGATCTAGAGATGTGGTCATTACAACAAGCAAGAGAAACAAAAATATAGAATGAATACTAGAACTAAGGCATACCTAGATACGAAAAGTTGATACAAAATAAGTAACCCACATCTGGGTAGAGATGGAAATAACCCAAGTAAAAGCAGAGTACAAGATTGATTTAATGTAGGGTCCAAACTGAAAGCCTTACCTTCCAAAGATGGGCCAACTCTAAGTATATGAACCATCTCAAATGAAAAAAAAAGTGACCGAACCTTCATGGACAAAGTAGAACCATATGAAGCAACAACCGTAACTAAGAACAATAAAAAAATAGCATATGATTGATAATTTTCCATTTAAACATGATTTGCTAATACATGGGGATGCTTTGTATAGGTATATCTTAGTGAGTTTAATGCATTTTCCTTGATTTTTACTCATGCAACCTGATTAACCGTATAAATTCCTACTAACTACCTTTGTCAGAGAAATATGGTGATGTGTGTAGGAAAATAATGAAACGTTTATTGCCAATGTAATTAAGGAAGCCCCGAGTTTGGAGTTGGAGTTCAGAAGTGGAAGACTTTTTCCATCTATCGGCCTATAAGTATGGGTCTTGTTTCTAGCAGTCCTATAGGAATTTATGAGTCTTAATCAATACTGTTAGTGGAAGACATTAGTGTTGGTAATTTTGGCATATTCTGTAACCACCTGTGTCTATATAAAGACACCTCCTTGAAGAACAATGTAGTAGTTGGTAATATTTATAATCTGTGATATAGCTTGTTGCATTTAGTACTTTTCCTTTCCGCACTGAATATGTCATGGAACTTATTTGAATTAATATAAGGAGATATCATTTTGAGAATCTTGAGTTGTTAATATTTCCTTTGTCCCAAGGAAGAGCAAGGGCCCACTCGACCAAGGAGACAAGAGGCTGTTTACAGTTTACGTACGCATATGGTTTTCTGATAAGTCATAATCACTCAGTTCCTTTACTGTAATTTCTATTTCAGTGTGTTTCATGCAATTCCTGTTCAAGTGTGTTTATTTTCCTTATTGAAATTTCCATTCAGAATGTGTGTTTCCTCTTATGCAAATTCTAGTTAGCATGTGCTTTTACTTTTACTACAAGTTTTAATTATGAGTGTGCAATTTCAATTCTATTCTTTCAATTCTGCATGTGCATTTCCATTTGAGTTAGAAGTACAAATTTTAGAATTCATTTTATCACAGTAACTTAATTCCATAGATTTACATTGAGTTTCTGTAGATTAGTAGAAAATTCAGAAAGATCTAATAGAAACCCCCCAATAAAAGACCCAATAGTATAACTGGCTACATAGGGCTCCATTGCATACAACCTAGGACACGTCCTGGTTTGATAATGACACTAGTAGATTAATCTATTAGTTAAATGATTGGAAGAATACAATGACCCATCATTTTTGGGCATTGTTTTATGGGGACACCATAAGCACAACATGCCATTTTCTTCACTTTATATGCTATGGGTGTTAATGGAGTTCATTTATGCAACCAGTAGAAGTCCTAGGCCTTGTTTACATAACAAACCTTGATGCATAGGCCATGGGATGATCAAGGGAGATTTATACCACACAACATCCAAAAAATATCTCCAAATAGACTACACATAGGGAACACTAAGAGTGACACTGAATCCAATCCAACACCTAGAATCCCTTCTGAACATTCTACATCATCCTATTTGGAACCAGAACAACATTCAGAAATGGGAGACAACAGGAATAATGAGAACTGACCCTTGGGTAGAACCTTTACTTATCCCATTGTCTTGGATGAAGATGAGGATGCACCTATGAAAAATATCTCACCATCCATCCTCCCTATCTTCTGAGGCATGTCTACAGAAGACCCTGATCAGTTCTTGTTTGAATTCAAAGTTCTTTTCCAGACATATGACTACAGAACAGACAATCAAAAACTCAAACTCTTTCCTTCCACTCTCAAAGACTCTGCTATGAGATGGTTCATGGGATTGTCCTCTAACTCCATTCATTCTTGGGAGGCCATGGAGACAATCCTTTTTGGATAAATATCAAGACTACTGTAGGGGAAGGGATAGGAAAGAAGAGTTCTTCTAGATAAAGAAAAAAGAAGATGAAAATCTAGAGGATTATCTGGATAGATTTCTCTTTCTCCATCGTAGGAGTGGTTATGAGTTACATGCAGAAATTACTAAGATAGTTTTCCTTAAAGGACTTGATGAGGAAACCAAGGATTCCCTCCATCTTATGGGAGGAGGTGATGTGCACAAACTTAGTATGGAACAAATCACTGAGCTATGCCAAAGTTACTCTAGAACATGAGGAGGTATACGAAAAAGAAAAACATCCAAGCTTTCCCTAGGAACCTCTGAACTTCTGGAGGAAATGGCCAACATGAAAACAAACATCTTGTCACAATTGACATCAACCATTGATGGGCTAAAATCCAAAACCAGTGTTGCAAAATAACCATTGGACATATATTTCCCTAAATGCAGGAAGAGACATCCTCTGAGAGAGTGTCCTTTAGGGGTCACAGACATGTGTTTGATCTATGATGTTGTTGATCATGATACTAAGCATTGCACTTTCTTACCTCAGTTGAAAGGAGGATTGAATGTTGTCTCTCAAGCTGATGCAGAGGTAAAATTTGTTCAAAGGCCAAATAATCAGGTTGTGTATGCTCCTCAACCTGTTCAAAACCCCTGGAGGATGTCATGGCCTAGTCAGCCTCCTCAGCCTACTTGGGGACAACCTGAGTGGGCACCACCAAATTGGATGGCTTACCCACATCCACCACCATGGATGAGTCCCTACAATTAGTAGGGTTGGACATCACCATCCCATGCAAATCCATGGAAAAACCATCCTAGTAGTGGTACCTCAACATAATCCTAACCAAACCCAGCAATGGACACCACAACAGAAT
Source organism: Taxus chinensis (assembly GCA_019776745.2). Classification (NCBI taxonomy): domain Eukaryota; kingdom Viridiplantae; phylum Streptophyta; class Pinopsida; order Cupressales; family Taxaceae; genus Taxus; species Taxus chinensis. The sequence goes on from CM034153.1 coordinate 4,304,790, forward strand.
ACTAATCAATAGAGGAGGTTCCAGCAACCACAACAGGATTTAATGCCCCCACCACAAAACTATCAACAACATGGACAAGAAGCACAAACACAACTTCCAGCCCAGCCTGTAGCGAACCCTAAAAATCAGTAGACAACTTCACTTGATGAAGCAGGACAGAGTGATACAATGCAGGTTAATACTATCAGTAATTTGTGACTAAGGTCTGGGAAAATATTGAATCCTCCTATTGTTATCATGGAAATACCTGTAGACAATGAGAAAGAAGAGATACTTGAGGAAAATGAAGAAAATGTGCATGCTCAACCAACACAAGACACTAGGAATGGTCAAGGAAAGAATAAGAATGTTCATACAACTCCTTTTCCTGAATGATTACAGGAAACTCAAACTACAGAGGAAACACCGCTAGTTCAAGAGTTGAAAAAGGTGAACATTGAGGTCCCACTTCTGAGAGCAATAAGGGATATTCCTGAATTAAACCAGACCATTAGAAATGAGTGTATAAAGACACCAGGAAGGAAGAAGAAATACCCAAAAATAGTCAAGGTGGAAGGGAATTTAGCTGATCTTGTTGCTGGAAAACTTATTTCACCAAAATATGGGGATCTTGGGAGTCCAGTCATTACTATTTGTATAAATGATCAGTCAATATCTAATGTTTTGGTGGATCTTGGTGCTTCCATCAATGTTATAACAACAAATATGTTCAATCTTGTTGTCTTTAACAGGATTAAGCCTACCAATACCATTCTTCAATTGGCAGATCAATCTATTGTTGTACCAGATGGTGTGATTGAGGATATAATGGTCACATTTGAATCCTGGGAGTACCCTATGGATTTCATGGTCTTACAGCCTAAATCCTGGAAGTTGGGATATCCAGTCATCTTAGGAAGACCCTGGTTGGCTACTGTTGCTACATATATTGACTGTAGGTCAGGAAAAATGACCATTTTAAATGGGGAAAAATCCAATAATATTTCATTATATTTTCCTGCCTAGCCTTATGTGTATGATTGTGAACATTTATGGGTAGATTCTTCGGATACTACCTCTTTGAGTCCTTCTTATCTGACCACCATTGCAGTAAAAAATCACATGACATAAATTGTTGAGTCATACACAGTGCCTGATGAAGAAGGTTCTGTGGCTATGGAAATCAAACTGTTGCTATGGAAATTAGAACTAAGGCTACAGAACCATTTTTTCTGAACACATCCGATACTATTACCTTGGTAAGTGACATTTCTAATGAAGATTGTAAGGAAATCTATGCTTATAATGTAGAATGCACAGTCATTGATTTCTATTGTCCTTTAACCAAGATTATGTCTCTTGACAATGTAACTATTTTGCACATGCTTCAGCCTCATGTTTGTCCCTTGAATTCTTTAATCACTGATGCAGAGCTCGCTATTTTGAAAGATACCAAGCAAGTGACTGTTGACATAGGAAAAGAACTGACCATTGGTAATAATTTAGAGGCCAGCCAAGAGGCTAGGGTTTTCAAAATTTTGAGGAAACATTCCCAAGATTTTGCTTGGGATTATACTGATATGAAGGGAATTCATCCCAGCATCTGCACTCACCATATCTACACTGAGGATGTTAAACCCATAAGACAGCCACAACGAAGAATTAATCCAGCACTCAGAGACATAGTAAAAAATGAGATAGAAAAATTGCTGAAGGTAGGATTCATCTATCCTATATCTGATAGTCAGTGGGTATCACCATTAGTTATAGTTCCCAAGAAAAATGGTAAATGGAGGATCTGTGTAGACTATAGGGAACTTAATAAAGCCACCAAGAAAGACTACTTTCCCCTACCTTTTATTGATCAGGTTCTGGACAATCTCACAGGTAAGAAATATTTTTCCTTCTTGGATGGGTTTAGTGGGTATAACCAAATAAGTATTGCACCTGCTGACCAGGATAAAACCACCTTCACTTTCCCTTGGGGTACATTTTCATATCGGGTCTTACCATTTGGGATTTGTAATGCACCTGCTACTTTTCAGAGAGCAGTCTTGGCCATTTTTGCAGATCTCACAAATGACTGTGTTGAAGTTTACATGGATGAATTCACTGTCCATGAATCCACTTTTGACGAATCTCTGAATAACCTTGAAAAATTATTAAGTAGATGTGAGCAGCACCAACTTTCCCTGAGTCATGAAAAATGTCTGATTATGGTTGATCAGGGAATTGTCTTAGGCCATCATGTTTCTGCCAAAGGAATACAGGTCGACCCCAAAAAGATTGCAGTCATCACTCAGCTTCCTACACCAACAAATCAGACTGACATCAAGAGTTTCCTTGGACATGCAGGGTATTATAGGTGATTCATCAAAGACTTTAGTAAAATTGTTGCACCTATGTTTTCTTTGCTGACAAAAGATTGTGTTTTTGAATGGTCCCCTCAGTGTCAGCAGGCATTCGATATTATCAAGGAGAAGCTAACCACCACTCCAGTCTTGAGAGGACCCGATTGGGGGAAACCTTTCCATATTCACATTGATGCCTCTAATACATCCATGGGAGATGTTCTTGGATAGAAAGATGAAGAAGATCAGATGTATGCCATTTACTTTATCAAGAAGAATCTGACCCCTACGGAGAGAAACTACACCACTATGGAAAAGGAATTTTTAGTTGTTGTTTACTCCCTGAATAAATTCAGACATTACATTACTGGGTACAAAATATTTGTTTATACTGACCACTCAGCCATAAGATATTTGATGAATAAACCAGTAGTCAGAGGTTGGATTATTAGATGGTTACTCTTGTTACAGGAATTCAATCTGACCATTATTGATAAGCCAGGGAAATCTAATGTTGTTGCTGATTTTATTTCAAGATTGAATGTTTCAGGTGATGAAGAAGCAGTCCAGGATCATTTTCTAGATGAACATCTGTTTGTTGTATCAACTCAACCTCCATGGTTTTCTGATCTTGCAAATTATTTGACTACAGGGAAGTTTCCTACCTATTTTACTCATAAAGAGAGATGAAGATTAGTCAAAAATAGTGCAACATATAAGTGGTGTAATGGAATTTTATTCAAATGTTGTCCTGATATGGTTCTTTGCAGGTGTGTTCGGGAAGATGAAGTATACGACATACTGCGAGCTTGTCATGATGAACCTGGAGGAGGACATTACTCAGTGAAGAGGAAAATTCACAAGGTCCTTGGAGCTGGGTACTATTGGCCTTCCCTCCACAAGTCTGTAAAGAAGTATGTGTGGCAGTGTGATGCATGTCAAAGAATGGGGAAGCCTACACTATCCATGGAAATGCCTCTCAATCCTCAGCTGGTCTTAGGACCATTTGAGAAATGGGGAATTGATTTCATTGGACCTTTTGATCCCCCATATTTTGGGAAAGCATACATATTGGTGTGCACTAACTACGTCATGAAATGGGCCAGGTTCAAGCATTGACATCTGCCACTGAGGATGTTGTTGCTGACTTTCTGTACAATCACATAATGCTAAGATTTGGTGCCCCTCAAGCACTTGTATCTGATCAGGGACCTCAATTTGTGTCTAACATGATTGAGGATTTTTTAGAAATCTACCGAATCAAGCACCAGAAATCATCACCATACCATCCCCAATCCAATGGGCAAGTGGAGGTGACAAACTGAGAACTTGAGAACATTTTGACGAAAGTGGTCAACTCAGACAGGAAAAACTGGGTACCAAAACTCCCCGAGGCAGTTTGGGCCTATAACACGACCTGGAAAACCACTACTGGTTTTTCCCCTTATGAGTTGGTATATGGAAAGAAGCCACTGTTACCTGTAGAGTTTGAGTTATGCACATGGAGAACAACACTGGAAATCGACATCAATTTGGATGAAGCACAACGAGAACGAGTGATGCAGCTGAATGAATTGGATGAAATGAGGATGGAAGCACAACAACAAACAAAAATTCTCCAACATCAGAGGAAGACATGGCATGATGCTCATATCAAATACAAGAAGTTTAACGAGGGAGAATGGGTCTTACTCTTTGATTCCAAATATCAACAGTTTAAAGGTAAGCTACGGACACGCTGGTTGGGACCATATCAGATCGACAAAGTGTTTGATAATGGCTCTGTGAGACTATTACCAATCAATGGTGATAGAAGGAATCTTCTTGTGAATGGACACAGACTCAGGATGTATCAGCATCCTCTAGACAAGGAAACCTTCACCAATGACATCATGTTGAGTGAGGAAATGGATGCAGAGGAGGTGCTTAGCCCCTCATGTCAGGAGTAATTGTTGTTTTTCAATTTAAATAAAGGAGGATGATCATGAATTTGATCTTCTTCCCTTAGTTAGTTGTCTTGTTTTCAATAAAAGCATAAATCTTCATTGTTTAAAAGGCCACTAATCACATTATATCTCAGACTGCAGGATGTGGAAATCTACGGATATCGGAAGCTGAACTGGCATGGGTAAGTGCATTCTAATTCACTACGGATATTTCCTTATGAAGAAATTCCCCATTGCATGTACTTATCATAATTGCATCCCTACACAATGTTTGATGCATTTATTGGAAATATCATTCCAAATCTTATGACACGAAGTGGGGTATAATAAGTCTTAATTATGGAGGGTATCACTGGTATCGGGATTCTAAGAAAAGGATGCACTACTTTCTAGGAGGGACATGTGTCAATACCATTTTAAATGATGGGATATGTGTGGTACCACATAATAAACCTTCCCACGCATGCCCGGTCCTGTCAACTTTTCACATCGGCAAATTTGTGCCGACTTCAGGCAATTCAAGGATTTAGGTGCATTTAAAATTGATCCTTATTAACCACTTCATGTCATTTCTTGGTGAATTTGAACACACCATTATCACTGTCCATTATACTATGGGTTCAAGCATGCCCTTGTTCTTGTTTCTCTACTATTTGGATTCACCTTCACCATGGGACAAAAGAAAAAGTCAGAGCTAGATTCTCCAGACCCATTACTCAGGAATGCCATGATTTCGTAGGTATTTTATGATTCCAGTTGGCTTGAATTCATACAGAAATTCAAAGGTTTTGATGAAAGTGTAGTGGATGAATTCCTGGTAAATTTTGAAGCTACTTGCTCATGCGTTGGAGGAAAGAGAGTGGAAATTACCAGCCAGGTTGTTTCTGAACTATCTGGTTTACCGAATTTTGGTCTGAAAGTGATGACAAATGCTCCCCTCAAGGACTTGCTTGCTCTGTTTCATGTGGATGGTGAATCATTTCCCAAGGTAATCCTTACCTCCCAAGGTTCTCAGAAAGGAGTTAAGAGGGAAAGTCTTCCTGACATTTGGAGAGAGGTGGCTAAATGGGTTAACAAATACTTTATATGTGACGTCCAAGCCATCTGTGCTAGGTGGAGATTCACTCAAAATTATCATTCATTTAAAGAAAGGTTGCATCAACCCTACACTCAGAGTGAATTTACCAGAATATTTGGTTGATGCAGTTATCAAAGTAGGCCAAAAATACAAGAATGGAGGAGGAAAGGTAGCGCTAAAGCACCCAGGGCTCATTTAGCCATTAGGCTTTACTCTTCTCACATCAAGTTTTTTACAGGCTGAAGAGAAGGCTCGAGCGTATGAGTGTGGGGGAGGGTTCCAAGCCAAAGAAGCTCAAAAAGGGGTCATCTTCCATACCTCGACCCACTATCGAGTCAGCCTCTCACCTTCCACAAGAGAATGTGGAGGAACCTGGCAGTCAGTGGTAGGTGGAGGAACCTGGTACTCAGGAGAATGTGGAAAAATCTAGTAGTCAAGTGAGCCCATCTTCTACACCTTCCAGTTCTAAGGGTAAGAATACCTTGCCTCTCTATTCTTCTATTTCACTATGGCCATGACGGTCTTGTACGTTGCATAAACCTGGAAGTTCTCAGCCAGAGGTTTTTGATGTTGATTCTGCTCCTATTCAGGAAGAGAAGGATGAGGCAGAAACCCTGGATGTCCCTACTGAATAATCATCAGATGTTATATTCACTAGAACTATCCCTACCCTGCAGAGCTTGGATATGCCCACATCTTCATATATCAACTCAGTAGCTCCGAAACATGTCTTTTGTACCTGAAGCACATATTCCTACCCTGGAATCAATTACAATGGAGATTGGTAGCCATGGGTTATGTGAAGCTGATGTACCATGAGGTTATTTGGAAGAGATTGCATTCCTTAAAGAACAGTTGAAAGGTATGAAAGAAACAAATTTGTCTTTGCAAACTGAATTTACCCAGCGAACAATAGAAAAGGTTAGAGAAATCACAACTTTACAAGTAGAAGTTAGCAGCCTAAAGTGACAAAGAGATATAGGTCTTAGCATTTTGAATGATATCAATCAATTATCTCTTCAGAATTTGGAATTAAAGAAAGAAAACAAAAAATTAAAGGGAGAGATAGAAATCAACAAAAATGAAAAACAAAAATTGCAATCTCTTTTGGACTATGTTTGTCCTTTAGCTTGTAAGCTCCTGTCTTGTCGGAAACCATCTTCGACCTACAACATGTTTGTTCAGGAACAATTTTACTCTTGGTAGTTATTGAGGTTGTGTTTTCAGGAGCCTTACGAAGCTCCTGATGGTAATACTTTTCTATCCATTTACAAAACCAGTACCCCTGATATTCAGAATCTGCTCTGTGAGTTCTACCTCCATAACATGTTAGTCTCCAATGTCCCTGACTTCTTCATTAACTTGTTTGTGGGGGATTTTCAATTAAAATATTTTCATTCCTTGCTTCAGAATCAGATTGTGTGGGGTGAGCAGATGGATATCTTCAATCAAACAACTCACATGATAGGATTCTATATTTGGCCTACACATCACAATGATGTGGCTATGTGAAAGAACTTCAAATCTCTTTACTACCAAGCTGGTATTGGAGAGAATACTTTGAGAATACTACTGAAATGTGTGGAGGAATTTGAAACTTATAGTCAACAACACTTTGGGGCAGCAAGGCAGGCCTGTGATAGGAGGTGGGACACCTTGAGTTTACCATTAAAGAGAAGAGAGGTTATTTCACCTCAAAATTTGAGTTGGAGTATCAGACGAGGAGATGCACTCATCACCATAATTCTTCAATTATCAAAAAAGAATGATAAATAGTACAATGATGAATGGGTGGGACTGCAGGTAAGGCCACCTCTTCTCCTTAGCCCAACTACAACTTGGCAGAATAATGTTTCCCAATCCAATGAGAGTTTCACAGCTTGGGTCGAAGTAATTTCAAATACTCAGGGATGTAAAGGTACCAGGAAGCAATATGCTGACCAATTTGAAGAGTATGACATGGCCCAACAACTTGGTCACAGGGCAGGGCATAGATGAGTTGCATTGGGACATGCAATAGGTAAAGTGCAGGGGAAATGATGAGTACATTATTTGGCTTATTTATATCATTCATATGATTGATAATTTGTCATTTAAACATGATTTTCTAATGCATGGGGATGCTTTGTATAGGTATATCTTAGTGAGTTTAATGCATTTTCCTTGCTTTTTCTCATGCAACCTGATTAACCGTATAAATTCCTACTAACTACCTTCGTGAGAGAAATGTGGTGATGTGTGTAGGAAAATAATGAACGTTTATTGCCAATGCAATTAAGGAGCCCCGAGTTTGGAGTTGGAGTGCAGAAGTGGAAGACTTTTTCCATCTATCGGCCTATAAGTATGGGTCTTGTTTCTAGCAGTCCTATAGGAATTTATGAGTCTTAATCAATACTGTTAGTGGAAGACATTAGTGCCGGTAATTTTGGCATATTCTGTAACCACCTGTGTCTATATAAAGACACCTCCTTGAAGAACAATGTAGTAGTTGGTAATATTTATAATCTGTGATATAGCTTGTTGCATTTAGTACTTTTCCTTTCCACACTGAATATGTCATGGAACTTATTTGAATTAATATAAGGAGATATCATTTTGAGAATCTTGAGCTGTTAATATTTCCTCTGTCCCAAGGAAGAGCAAGGGCCCACTTGACCAAGGAGACAGGAGGTTGTTTACGTTTACATACGCATATGGTTTTCTGATAAGTCATAATCACTCAGTTCCTTTACTACAATTTCTATTTCAGTGTGTTTCATGCAATTCCTATTCAAGTGTGTTTATTTTCCTTATTGAAATTTCCATTCAGAATGTGTGTTTCCTCTTATGAAAATTCTAGTTAGCGTGTGCTTTTACTTTTACTGCAAGTTTTAATTATGAGTGTGTAATTTCAATTATGTTCTTTCAATTCTGCATGTGCATTTCCATTTGAGTTAGAAGTACAACTTTCAGAATTCATTTTATCACAGTAACTTAATTCCATATATTTACATTGAGTTTCTGTAGATTAGTAGAAAATTTAGAAAGATCTAACAGAAACCCCCCAATATAAGACCCAATAGTATAACTGGCTACATAGGACTCCATTGCATACAACCTAGGACACAACCCTGGTTTGATAATGACACTAGTAGATTAATCTATTAGTTAAATGATTCACTATGGGAGTTTTGATTGTCTAATTATTATTGAATTTACATGGTATGAAGAGGGGCATCAACCAAGGTTTATCCAAAGTCAAGAAATCATGTTATTCTTATCTCATAACATGCCAGAGGGAGAGTTGAAATAAAGGAAAGTGCACTTGAGTCCAATTATAGCTTTTCACAGTAGGACAAAATTAATTTTTTCTCATTAAATAAAGAAGACACCATGCTTGCACTAGAGTCCAAAACAACTATCATGATCATGCACATGCCCAAATAATCCAAATTTAACCTTTGTATCAAATAAGTTATCTTTTGCATTGCCCAACTTACCTTAATATTCCCCAAAAGGTCTGTACCTCTTGCTAAAAGGAGGTTGTTTTTATTTTGCATGGTTAAGATGATTAGAGCAGTCAACAGGTAGTTTGACTGAAGGAGAAGAAAGCCGACATGTTATTATTAGCCTTGGGTTTTTTTGTATTTTAATTATTTTAATCATGCATGAGGGAGAGTTCAAAAAATAGCGCATGTGCTATTATTGGAGGGCATGGGTAGGTGTCTTGCTATATATTGTGTGCTCTTGCAAAGCACAAAGGGGGGTGAATTTTTGCACTATTATGCTACAACATTGTTTGTACCTTTCACCTTATGATTGAATAAGAATACTATTTTCCTCCATTAGCAGCTTTTTATAGTTTGTTATAATAGAATATAGGCATGTTTTAGTGAATTTATTGTTCCTTTGCATGCTATTACTCTTAAAACACCTACATCAAGCAATTCTAATTGTTTTGCAAGCCATGAGAGTGTATTTTAATGCCTTGTGAACTACAAATCAATTAAATAAGCTATTGTGAATTTCAGCAGTTCTTTTACCAATCAATAAGTTTTTTTGTATAATCCCAAGCCCCACAAAATTTTGGTTTATCACCTTTACCAGTTTTCAATTTTACATTTATTCTAACCCTCAACCCAGAAAAAATTAAGAAACTTAGTGATCCATCAAGGGAGCCTGCCCTCTCTAGAGGTTCCCCTCAGTCCGAGACACCCACAACTTGGAGGGGATCCCATTGTATTGGCTGAAGTTAGAATTCAGATTACCCATCCAACGGAGGTGTGCTTCAGACCGATAACAGCTCCTAATGATGGATTAGAAAGAACAACTTTATGGAAATGGTTAGTGATAACTTATATTTAGCTTATTGGCTAGTGTGTGGTGACTTTAATATGATAGAGCATCCAGATGATAAATTTTGCACCCTTCCTATGCACTAGTGTGTTGGCGAGTGTGTGACATGGTAATTCTTTAAAATCCATTGGGGAATGATTGATCCTTTGTTAAGTCGGCGACAAGAATTTAAAGCCCAAGCTTGGTATACTTGGACCAATATTTGAGAAGGATATGATCGAGTATTCAAAAGTTTTGATCATGTACTTCTTTCACTATAGATTTTTTTTGATTTTGACATGCAAGGCTCCTCCCTTGTCAAGGTGTGGTCAGATATGCATTTGTCAGACCATCACCCGATATCATTTAAGGTTGTTTGGTGTCCGGCCCCTTTTAAAGTCCCGTCAAATCAATTCCTCTTATTGTCTCTTTGTTGAGTCATCTCAGGGTGGTCCCACTTATTTCTAAGATTTGGAACATGGTGCCACATCCTCCATTTTTTGCTAATTGGATCACATGGTGGGAGGTAGCAATTCAACGCACCACCCATTTACTCCACCGTTTCGAAAAACAAGTTGTTCACGTTCGTAAACGTGCCAAATCAGCTTTGCACAAAGAATTTAGAAGGATCCAACTTTTGATTTAGTTCAATCCTTTCGAAATTCCTCTCCAGTTACAGACTACTAAAATCTAACATAAGCTTAAGCTCATTAAATATCAATTGGCCCGTGGTGCACAAATCCGATCAAGGATGCATTGGCTTAAGGTGGGAGATAAATCTTCAAATAACTTCTTCAAATCCCTCCAAGTCAAGCATGCTCGTCAACAAATCAAAGATATCCATGATTCACATTAGTGGTTCATGGAGCTGTCATAGATCTCAAAAACCTTTGTTGAGCATTATCAGTTAGTCTTTCAAGCTCAAGAGGCTACCAATGAGCGAGTTGCCGATCTACAATGATGTATCGATGTGGTGTCGAAAAATATTTCTCCTAAAGAGCAGGACCGTTGTAATGCTCCTCTTTCTTTGGATGAGCTCCATGCTACTCTACTATGCCTATATGATGAAAAATCTCTAGGGCTCGATGGATTCCTGTGTGATTTTTATAAAGTAGCCTGGTCATTTGTTGGACTTGATTTATTTCGTGTCTACAATGAAGCTCTCTAATGTAATTCTTTGGGGAGTTTCATCAATTAAGGAAACATCAAATTCATTCCTAAGGAAGGCAATCCTAAGTAGATAACAAGTTGGTGGCCTATCACCCTATTAAATGTTTCTTATAGAATTATCGTTAAGGTTCTGGCTCTTTATATTGCTGATATGTTTCCTAAAAAATTTCGCCCTGAGCAAACTAGTTTTGTCAAAGACCGATACATTTTAGATAATCTTATTGCAGTGTGGGAAGGGATGGAATGGGCTTGGGTTTCTCTGTAACGTCTTATATTTCTCAAAGTTGACTTTGAAAAGGCCTATGATTGAATCAAATGGCCTTTTATTTTGGCTATGCTCAAATCCCTTGGTTTTGGCAACTTCTTCAGGTCAGCAGTCCGAAATTGGTTTTGTAATGCATCAGCTTGCCTAACCATCAATGGTCATCAATTTTTCGTGATCAACCTCTTCCGCTCTATCAGAAAGGGGTGCCCTCTTGTGCTAGAATTGTTTTTTAGCTGCGGATGCCTTAGGCTATCTTATTGCTCATCATGCTACTCAAGTTTGCATTTGGAGGATTTTTCTTCCTGACCATCCGAAGCAACTTATTAGTGGTCATTTCATTGATGAATCCTTTCTAACCATTGTTGAGTCTGAGAAGAATGTGGCTACAGTTTTTTATTTCCTTCATACATTTTGCCTTACTTCTGGTTCCAACATTAAGATGGCTAATACATTAGGCTATCGACAAAGTTTCTTACCTATCCCATACTTGTTAAAATCTTACCCTTAGAAGTGGATTTGAAGAGGTAATCAATTCAAATTCTTGGGTATTCCTTTTGCATTTGATAGTGATTCTGTCACGCTATGGTAGTATGTTATTAACAGAGTTGAGCATAAGGTTTCTCAGTGGTCTTCTAAACCCCTCTCTCTTGTTAGTAAATTCCAGGTGTGTACCAAGATTCTTGCTGCCACCCATGTGTATAATTTTGTGTGTTGGTTCCCTTCTTGTGCTTCTTGTGCCAAACTTACCAAGCTGTTGCGTGACTATATTTGGTGGAAAAGTTATGGTTCAGCTAGGTTTCATCAGGTGGCCTGGGATGTTTGTTGTCTCTCTCGTAAACAAGGTGGTATGGGAATAACTGATGTCTATAGGTAAAGCGTAACTTTATGTTCTAGATTGGTTGTGTGATGTGTGTCAAGAGATCAAGCCTGGAAAATTTTGTTTTGGCACTACATTGCTTCTGGTGCCCCATATAGAATTTTTTTGGAACAATATTGGGTTGCACACCTTAATTATCACTAGTGTTATGGTCAAAATTACTGGCACCTTTGTTTCCAAATTCATCTGGAAAGATTTTGAGTTGGTGAAAACTTTGTTGCATTGGATTGATGATGGATTTCACACATGGATCTCTTTCAATTATCAGAATATTAGGTAGTCTCCAATCATCACTGATGATAGTCTTCCACTTGCGGAAACTATGGGCATCAAGGACCTCTTGCTTTCTTGCAAAGGAATACATACCATTTAGGATTTGGTTACCCACAGAGACTGGGTTCCCTAGCCCGATCTCAAGATGAAATTTAATATTACCAATTTGGATCTCCTGTTCATCTACAGAATTCAAAAATTAATTCCAGATGTTATGCTCTAAGAGCTTGGGCTTAAACACATGGATGCTTGGTGGCATGATTGGCGGTGGAATCATGAAATTTCCTTTCTTTTCTACAACGTCGACACCACTTATTAGCTTTTGAGCCCCATCTCACCAGGCATATCTGAAATAAATGCCCATTAGGGCTTGCATTATATGCATTCCACATGGATTCACTGGCTTTCCCATACTTGGAATTCCCTTCTTGAGCCCAAAGTTAACCATTTCCTTTAGTGCCTTATTTATCAGGGCCTTCCTATCGGTGAATGTCTTAGTCACATTGGCATCCCTAATCCTAAATTCCCTTTCTATTCCAAACCTGAATCCTTCAAGTATTTATTTTTGGTCTTGCTCCCATGCTCAGACTATCTGAACTTGGATACTTTATTTTTTCCAACCCTACCACCCGGAATTCCTTCACTGGCGTCTGACATTATTAGGAGATTTCAGCCCATGGCCCCATTATATTGATACTCTATGACATTTGTTTAGAGCTTGTATTCTTTTTCATATTTGGAAAGATCGAAATGATTTAATATTCCAGAATGATCAATTTGTTGCTTTCTTTTCCACTAATAACAAAGTGGTAATATTTTCTACTGTGCACATATAGATTCAAGTTCAAGATGAAAATGTTTATCTAGAGTTCGCTTATTTACAAGAGTTTCTTGCACACTGGGGGAGTGAACCATACACGATGAGTCAGGTCCCCCGGATCCTTTGCCATCGCCACCTCACCTAACTCTACCTTGTTGGCCACCACCACTAGGACCTCATCACAGAAGCTACTCTTGTAGCCATTTCTCTCCCTCTTATCGGGGTTTCCCTTTAGCTCTATCCTCTTCTGGACTAGGTTGGGGCCCTCCTCCAAGGGGGAAGGGTGTCACTAGCTCTCTGGGGTGGGGCTCTCCTTCGCCTAACATGTAGACTCTTGTTGGCTCTCTACCCCCTAGTCATGGGATTATAGATCCCTTGCATATGCAAATTCCTAACCATGATGGTTAGCAGGAGGATCCTCCCTTGGCCGAGCCGTCTAGTGGTGAGTTCATCCCTCCTCGGGATGACCCTCCTCCTCCCAGAATGGCAACATGTGCCAAGTGCTTTCTATTTTATATTTATTCTCATGCTCTCTGGTTTTCCTATGGGAATTTTTTTGTTGCCTATGTGGTATTTTTTGGGACCGTGAATTTTCTACTCGCAAATGCTAATGTAACCCTCTTTATTAATATTTATATAAGGGTAGTTCCAATAGTAAAACTACCAACATTTTTTTCTAGAAAAGAATAATAAATCACACCATGGTGTGATTTATTTGATTTATAATACCAAAAATATTAATTGGGATATTTTCAAAGCAGTAAATATTTTAAAGTTATTCCATAGTAATCTAGAAAGTGGTATCTTATGCGTATGTGATGAATTTATATCATCCAAGTGATGAGATTGATTGTTAACATTGTCATCTCTTTTTTTTTTTGAGGTGTGATGAGTGGTCCACTATACTTCACCCAAATGTTATAAGGGGCTCTTCTTGTATTAGAGTTCTACAATTCTTAGTTGTTGGGTAAAACATTAATTTGCACACAAACAAAAGAATACAAAATAATTGAGTACTAAAAGATATCACCATAAAATTTGTATTATCTTTTACCATCCCAAGATGGTAATTGTAGATACCTAATTTTGATATGCAACTAGTTATTTTCTTTAGAGTTAATGTATTTATATATATATTCATCTATCATTAGTTCACTTTAAACTTTCATTGGCGCATGGTATGTGTTACTCAATTTGTGATTTGTTTCTTTTGTATTTTATATTCATTCGAATGAAACTTTTTTTTATTTTTTTATGGTCCATTGTGACTATCTCTTACTTGTTGAATCCTTGTTTTTATATACTCATCTATCATTGGCTCACTTGAAACTCTCATTGATGCATGCTCTTTGTGTTACTCGATTTTCGATTCGTTTCTTTTGTATTTTGTATTAATTTTGACACTTTTTTAAAAGTATATGGTTTCTCACAACTATATCTTACTTGTGAACTCCCTGTTTAACAAGTTATTTACTTCCATTCTACCTTCTCTTTGTCTTCCCCGTGGCCAGTTCTAAAATCTCACTTGTATTTATCTCGGGCCTTTAAAAACATAATCGATCAATTCAAAACACCCAAAAATATACAAAACTACTATTTATTCCCCTTATACGACCCTTAATGCCCATGGAAAGCCAAAAACACAGTTTTATATTATTTTGATCATTTTGCAAGTTTTACGGAAATGCTTCCATTATCGTACGCCACAAAAATGGTTACATCTCTACGAATGTGGTCATCTCTTTTTTGTATTCGGGTCATTTTGACCTTGGATGTGGTTCACTTTACTTTCATTCCCTTTTTGTTAACCTTGCATGCCCATTATGTGTAGGATTGTGCGCTAATATGGTCTTAACTTGAATTCAAGAAGTGTATAAATACACAAGTACATAAGAGCATTTAGAGCAATGCATAAATAATAGAAACTTAGTTGCAAGAGTAATACTGAAGTTGTAAGAGTAGAATCCATTCTAACATTTTAAAGCATCCTCACACCAAGAGTTGAAAGAAATCATTTAGAGATTCATTCCTCCTAGTTGTTGCTTGCATATAAAAGATAACAGTTGGGAACATTATCATACACAATTCTGATAGTTGACTTGCATCAACTATTGCTTCTAATTTTTTCAAAACATAAGGGGCCTGATAATAGTGGTGGACTATCACAAACCCCCATTTTTAGAAAAGAAGATTGATTTCTTAGCGATTTTAGAAAAATCCAAAAAATTGAGACATGATTTTACAGATTAGGGCACAAAGAATACATTCATGAACTCAACTTCACCTCAACCAAAAAGTTCCATTTTTGTAGGATGGTGAGGATTTGTGTACCCTACTAAAATGGTTAGATTTCTACTAAACTGGGCAACAAGTTTGTACAGTATGATTTTATTGGGAGTCATTCATTTTTTCTTCCGGACTTGCTTTCCACAAAATACAACAAATGACATCCATATTTATGGATTTGTGTGTATTTATGTCTTTGTCTTCTTGATTACTTTATTTACAATTTCCTCTTGACTGGTGATATGCCAATCTATCTGGCTACACCACTATGTTGAACTCAACTCCACTCTATGCACAAGATATCACAATTTTTGTATTGCCCTTTCTAAATAAGAACAAAAAACAACCCTATTATAGTTAAAAGGATATCAAATTTAAAATTATCAATAAATTATTTATCCATAAACATTATAAACTCATGGTCCCTTGCCTATTTGTCATAGTAGGATGCTTGATTAATACATTTTAATCTAAATTAAATCTATTTACAATGTATCATGGTTTGTAAGTATATTTTTCAATCTAAAACCACTTTCCACATTGATATAAACTATGCAATGATTTACTAGTTTATGTGATTTGAAAAATTTATAATAAAAATGGTATTACACAAGGAAAAATAATAAATAATAAATAAATACTAATCTAAATGTGTTAATTCACCGGAGGCATTTACTTTGAAGAAGGCATTGCTGGAAAGTGTCAAATTCTGGTGGCTTAACTTTATAGGGTGCCGGATTTTAGATATTTTTGTAATTCCTAGATATTTACTATTTTAGATATTCATCTTTGACTCCACATCCTGTTCCTATATGTTTTAACGGCACTAATTACTCTGGACTTACCATCCAATGATATAGGTTTATTTTTTTCGTTTCCATGAATTCAAAATTTATGTCAACAATTTTTCACAGTTCTACATCTGACTGCACATTCTAAGGAGTTGTCAAATCAGTTCTTGTTGTAATTCAGACGGTCTGAGCCTTACTGATATTTTGATAATTTATCAATGTTTACAGTCTTATTAGTTCTTTACATGCATCTATAAAAATTCTCAACGTGCACATTTAAATCTGGAAATACATTAGCTTCATTTCCTGTCATTCCATCGACTTGTAACTCTTGTTTTTAAATTATTTATTGGTTCACGTGTTATGTAAGTTTTAATTGTCTTGTTTTAACTTTTTAGTGTGTTGTGTCAATAAGTTTTTTTATTTAGTATTTAAATACGTGTGCCTGGAAAATAAATAGTTTGTTCTTATAAAGAGTCAAATTATCTTTTGGAGTCTTTGTTAAAGTTTGTTTTTTAAATGTTAAGTCTTACGTAATTATAATTTTTTTTTAGGAATTTGGTTTAATTTTGAGGTCCTTTAAAAGTGAAATGTGTGGGGATAATTCTTTTGTTTAGTTTTAGTTTTATATTTGTTTAATACGTTTTAGTATTTATTTTTAATTTTGTTTTTATGTGTTTATTTTAGAATAAAGTCATTGTATTAGTCTTATGGTGCATTTTCTCTGGAAGTCAATTAAAGAATCCGATGCAGTTCTAAATGAGTTGCAATTTACACCGGAGAGGATAACAATGTTTAGTTTATTGGAGTTGTAATTTTTCTATTTTAAGTTTGTGTGATGGGGAGAGGACACTATAATAACTTCCAACAAAAAAACATTGCCTACTATGCCTTGATGGATGTCCGTACGTTGCTATAAAGCTCGTATTTTGTTATGGGCCACACGTATGTTGGTATAGGTGAGTTGATCGGGGTGAATATACAGTTGTTTTATTTGATGAAACAATCACAATGTCTCTTGACAATGACCATGTCTTCTTAAGATACAACTATGATATTCATTTAAAAGATAACATGTTGTACCATTTGGTTGAACACTTGGCGTTTATTTACAAAAGTTCATATTTTGGCATTTAAATGTTCCCAAAGCATAGACAACAATCCCATTTTGTCAGTATCCTGCAATCACTTCATTCCATAAGATGACATATCTCTAGGGAATTTTATGTTTGGTGGGTAGATGAGATTAAGAAACCTGCCAATGACACCCAAGATGTTATAGCGGAAGAGCATCTCCATGCTTCTTATAAATGAGGATTCCATCTTTGTGTTCTTATCCATCTAATTCTACTCTTGTTGTACATATTCATCAGCTTTTGCAACTACTTGCAGCACTCAGGCACAAAGAGTGGTTTCCCGTTTACATTTGCCAGCATACTCCTCGCCTTGTTTCACCATATGCAACAAAAATAGGGCTCCAAACCAATTAGTTTAAATTTTCCAAAGTACTCCCAACCTGTGCCAAAATATAGAGGAATTTTGTTAGATATAGTTGCACATGTTTTGATAGACATGTATGCAGAATGTGGAACCTTACATAAAGACATGTGAACTGTTTAGCAAAATGTAACTTATGTTCTTCGCTCAAACATCTATCATAGATCATAGAATATATTTTACATCCAAACCATATTATACACATAAAATTCAAGCCCTCTCCGATGTAACTTGCAATTCATTTGCAATTGCTAGTTAAGTAGAATTTATCGTGGTTCTCATATTCCAACGTAACAAAAATACATAACACAAATATAAATACACTATTTGTGCCTTTACCATTTGCTGCACTATCCTTAGTCTTATAATTACGTGTGTTGTCATTGGATGTGTTGTCTACATTTTCTTTCAGCACTTAATACTTTACCACGTATGATTTCTTTTTCTTTTCTCTATTCCCGTATTTCAAAATTCTCTCTTTCTAGCCTTTAGGTTTTTCCTTCGTTTGTTTTGCTTTAGCCACCTCCAATTATTTTCATTTCCCCCTTTCACCAATTTTTATTTTTCTAATTGTTTCTACACCAATAATTTATAATTCATAATGTCTTCTTTGACCTAATTTTTCATTACATGAGATTACTTTTAGTTTTTTTTGCCCTATGTAAGGTTTTGTATAATTGTTCTTCATCCCACTCTTTGTAATTCTATTCCTGCTCCCCTTGGTCAAGTTATTTACCAACCTTTTTTCCATACTCATTCATTTTTTTGAACAAGAACAAATTCAAGTATCACTTTCTTCAGTGTAGAGTCAGACATTGTAGTGCCCACCCATATGGCACCCAAACAAGGACCAAAATACTAGGATATATTATATATATATTGACTTTCACATTACTGATATAACTATGCAACACCATAAAAACTCACAAGGGATTGCTCAACATTATATGTGACGTTTACACTAACATGAAGGGCATGTAAACAACCAGATGTCATAGGATGCAAACCAACACCGCGCTTATATACACGAGCAAGTATGAAACCACGAGTCAACCACAACATAAGCTTCACAAATAGATATATTCCACAATATAACATTTCCAGGTTTAAATCTTTATTGTAATCATATTTCATTATTACCTTTAAGGTTTGAAGAACACTTGACATGAAACATACTTTTTCCTCTTTCTCTAGATTGCATTTCCTTTTATTTTGTTTAACAAAAATTAAGATGGTCCTATCTTGACTACCGTTCGAGTCCCTTATTTAAGCTTAAAGGTATCAAAAACATTTTTCACATAAGAAGATACTCTCATTTGCAGTGATACCTATTATTTATTCCATTTTTATTTAACTTACAACAAATACACGTAATTGGGTTCTTTTCTCTATTATTATATCATTTCCATAACTCAGTATTAAACAAAAAACAAATTAATGCACCTCTGAGAATTTCATAGCTCTCGGTCAAAACTATAGTTTTTGTTTGACGTAAAACACATTTACTTGACATTCTTAGTTGATATGATTCAATAATTAGATAGAGTCATTATAACCTTTGTGTGTCATGAGTTTCATCTTATAGGCAAGAGATTATGTTTCTCAAATGATTGAACTCACATGGAGAATTTTATAAGAACTTTCAACAAAAGAAGGCATAACTAAGTATAAGGTAATTCCAAGTTTCACTTATGTGTCTGTTTCATATCGATCACATTTAAAAGGGTTAGGATTTTAATAGGGGTACTAAGTGAGGTACCACCTCACTTTATGGTCTTCCAAAGTATACTTGATCATATTTTAAAGATTAAACATTGCCTTCCTTGTTTCTCTTATGATACAATACACGTATAATTATTAGCCCTTCTCGTGAGACTTAGCATAAAATACAACCACCCAAAAATACTACTAACATTACATCAATCATGTCAAAAAGTGACATTCCACACTTAACTATGATACCAAGCTCACTTCCATAGGTATAAAAGGCCCTTAATGGTGACCAACACATGAGTAAACACAATGTTAAAGGAATCTATGACTTGATACAAGATAACATTAGAGAAATTCAACCTCCCATAGATCAATTAGATGTGAGATGGGGTAAAAGAGTCAAAAATGAGGATTTGATGCAAAGGTAAACAAGTATTGACTTCATTCATGATGTTTTGATCTCACAATGAGATCATTCAAGGGAAAAAATAAATAAATGTCATGAGATAAGTTTAAGTCTTTTCTAAAGTGATTAGGGTATTGGAATCTATACAAGACTCATTTAAGAGAGAGATACATAGTAAAAGTTAAGAGCACAGTTCCTTTCGAAGGTTGTTTCAACATTGAGGGAGAAAAATATAATTAACATTATAGAAGGTTGTTTCAACATATCTGAACCGTAGAACAACATACAAACACATAATCAAGATCGTGCCCAGATAGAATGTCTATTTTTTCCCAATACACCAATATAATACAATTTATGACTCATCACAAAATAATTAATAATTAACATTCATGTTCATAACAATAATGCTGATACATATACTTAATATTACATGTATATTTCAATGATATTTCATATTACAAAAACATCAACAACGCTACCATTTCCTTCTTGTCCTATGTACCTACAACCACTGCATAGTCAGCACAATTGCTAGTATGACATCAAACTATAACCAAGAATGATATACGATTCACATTTTTCTAACAATACTGAAACTATATTTAACACACTTCAAAGGAAGTAAGAAATACAATGTCATTTCATTTCGTTTCCAAAATCCAATGAGAGAGATATAGAGGAGAGAGAAAACACCATTTTCCACAGTCAATTTCTTTACAAGCAAGCGTCAAAAGAAAGTTTTCTACAACAATGCATTCATGTTTACAAGATTTCTCTATCATTATTTTGCTTGGATAAGGTCATATGACAATTTTTCTCCAATTAGTCACAAGTTTCCAAAAACGTCAAATTTAGACAAGTTGCTAAAAAACTAGAGTTCAAAAAACATCTTCGAGACTCAAACACACAAGGGAACAAATTCATACCTATTCCCCTATATACAAGGAAAAAATCAGAGCAGATGAAACCCCAAACTGGAAAACAAGATTAAAATGGTGCTCGTCTTGTCAAAGCTATTGATCATAAAAACACCCAAGCGGCCTTGTCACCCATGTTAATGTAGGATATTTATTTTCATTGTATTTGTTTATTTACTTGGAGCTTTCCTAAACTCATGGGATATGCTTTCTTATGTGTACCAGTTATGTTTAGTTATCTTATTAGTTGTGTGGAGTCAACTCTATTTCTAGTATCAGTTAGTGAGAGGTATTTCCCACTGATCTAGGAGGAGGTTGCACATCCACCTCTTATATGTACATCACTTGCATCATTCTATCTCATGAATAATATTAAGCAATCGTATTGAGTTGGATTTATCTCTGTGTTATTGTAATTATCTCTTTTGTATTTTCATAATTTGTAGTCTTGTATGCTTGTATTGTTTTTTCTTGGAACAATTCACGTCTCGCATCATTCACCCGTGCATTCATTGAACCAACAAAACCATGGCCATTCTCTGATAGCCCAATGACTAGAGGCCTACAAAACATATCAAGAAAACTAGCTTATGGGATGTTTTTATTCAAACTGACGGTTTTTAGTAATTGTCTTGTAGAAATGTGTTGTCCCGTGTTTTTGCATGGGAAAAATCACTTGAAAACAAGACAATTATACCCTAGTGTCAATTTTTTTTCTATTGTATACCTTTCCAGACACCCCTGGTCATCCTATCTCCATGTATCAATCTTATCATGTCCCTCTAATGGTTAAAATGTGTGTGTCATCCTTCTTTGTAGGTTATTTAGGAATTAAAATATCATTCAAGTACTTCAGGAGCAGTATCTCTAGAAGTGGATGTTCAAGCAAGCTTAGGAAGGGCTATCATAAGCATTTCTAAGACACGTGCATAATCTCCAGAGATGTTTCGAAGGTAAAAATTCATCAAGGAGGTGTATTAAAGAGCAAGGATCATAGTGAAACCGATTTATGAAGATTCTAGAAAGATTAAGATGTTTAGGAGCCAGTTCATCAAAAGCGGGTTTTTGAGGTTGAAAGAGCTTGGATCGCGAAAGAACACCTAAACTTCAATAGGTGATTTTGGGATCTCTAGAATGATTTTTGAGACAAAAAATATAAATGGAAATAATTTTTAGTCCCATTCATGATGGTAAAATCAGATTCATCATAAACCCCATGAATTTTTCTAGGTAACTCATTCTTTCCAATCACAGCCGGTGGTTCCAAGAAAAAAGGAGATTTTTAAGGTGTTACAGGAAGAATAAAGGAATTAGAACCATCCCATCCTTCTCAAAATTATTTTTTCATGCAATTTAATATAAATAAGTGTGAAAAAGTTCATCTGGGAGCTCAAGAAATGTTCGTTTCAAGTTACCACCCAAGGTACATGTCTAATACTTAGCCAATTTTGTCGGGTGCTACATGGCAACATGAGGATGACGAACATTTTTTTGACCTCATTGCACCTTTCCAAGGGGAAAACAGGGACAAAAAATGGAGCCCCTCCCCCCTTAGGCTTCATGGTCACTCCACGTGACCCTAGTGACTCCATATAGCCCTTTTGACTAGTTTGACTAGCTCCCTCACCTACTCCCACACGTGTGACAAGTGTCACTCTAGGGCTAAGGCACCCTTTTTTACACCCAAAGGGACAGTGGGAAAAAAAAATTCACCCCCCATTCTTGTTTTCCCTTGGTTTGTCATACAACCATGTCAAGTTCTCAAGGTGCTTATTTCTAGCCCCCTCCTCCATTCCTCTCAACGAACGCATGCATGACAAGTGTCAACATAAGGCTAAGGAAATTTTTCCCCCCATTGTCCCTTTCCAAGGGGATAATGGGGACAAAAAAATGTGTCCCTCCCCCTCTTCTTGGTTTCTCAAACTATAAATATGACACTTAGTCATTTTTTTCCTCATTTCCCCACATTCCTTCGTTTGCACCCGAAACTTTGGCAATTTTTTTCCAAATTCCTTCTCCTTTTTTTCTCCCTCTCAATAACTCCACCATATCCCCTAGATATTTGCACCATTTTTTCTACAATAAAAGCACAAGAATCCATGCTCCAGGATCCATTTTTTCTCGAGAATGAAGGTGAACGAGAAATTAAAAAATGACATATCTAAATAACCAAGGAACAGATACACGTGAGGTTTTTTTTATTTCTTTCACATTTTCAGAGGCCGTAAAAACCCAGTTGACATATTTCATAGACTTTAGGAGGAAGTTTTACACTGAAAAAACCTCAGTTTCCCTGCACCATAAAATTTAAAATTTAATATCCTATGCTCCTAAGCTCAGGTTGCACTGAAACTTTAAAGGTGTAACAAAAATGAAAAACCCATATCAAAAAAACCATTTTCGTCAAAATACGACACTTAGAAAGCCCATTTATAAAAATAGTAAGCCTCCTACACGAGTAGTTACTATTTTTAGTAAGGTATCATAGTGGATAATTTTGGTGAAGGAATTGTGCACAAGAAGAAACTGAAAGGAGAATTGGAGTGATCGAAGTTAGAAGGGGTGAGAAATTTTCACTTTTTAAAAATAGTAAAATCCCCCTTTCAGGTATAGGGAAGTGTCTCAAAAACCATGAAATTCAAGTTCACGGGTTGTTCCAGTTTCTCATTCCACATTTGTAATTAGTCACGAAGAAATGGTGTTCCATGGTTTGGAAGAGTCGTTTCATATTGCGAAATGAGGCATCCTTCATTGTCTCAAAGATATACTCATCACTTGTGCGAGCAGGTGCATCATTCCATGGAGCAATCTTCACCAAAAAAACATGGAAGGGCCAATTCCAATATTCACCTCCTTCAGAGTGAATCTTCATGAGCATTTTCCACATGTCATCTTGAATCCACCTCAAGGGAATATTTCAAGAGTGTTTCTAAACACCCAAGTTCAGGGTGTTCGTATATCATATAAAGAGGAAATCATGAATCATTGGCAATAGGGGGAAAAGTGTTCAAAGGTGTTTGGAGGAGCAACCTTCATCAGTGTAGATGATCATCAATGATCATAGTATCATCTTCAAACATCCTTAAGGTGGTATAATCATCATGGTTGTATTGTGCAAGCAATTGTATCAAGCCTTCATTCATATGCATAATTGGTCAAAAGGAGTGACAATGTTTCAAGGATTGTTTACGAGGAGTTTTCTCATGGTTTAAAGGTTCACAATTCATTCGTGGAGCTAAGATTCATCAGAGACAGAGTGTTCTTCATCCATTCAGAGCATCTATTTCTCTCTCATCCTCTCTTTCTAATTTTTCCTTCTCTCTCCTTTCTAATTATTCATTGGGCATAATCATTGTATTTCGTCTTATTCACTTAAGTGACATATTTTGAAAATGTAAAAGTATTTTCTCAAAATTATAAGAGAGAATAATTAATTTGTCTTTTCTAAATGCAAATGAAATGTCACAAGTGGAATATGAAGATGAAGATTCATATGAGGGGGGTGAGAGGTCAATTCATATTTCTATAAATTGGGATGACCTCTCTATTCCAAAGGATCTTAGATTCAGGGAATTTCCACTCTGTAGTAATTGTGGATTGTAGTTGTTGAACTTTGTATTAATGTACAAGAAATTAGAGCTACATTTATTCTATCTTCCTTTTCTTGTATTCCTCTACTTCTCTCTCTTATGCACTTTGTAAACATAGTGATCATAAAAAACCTTGTATCTTTGATAGATTGAATCTAATAACTTTGTGTCTGAGGTTTTTTCCATCTCACTATATAGATTAATAATCGGTTTATTCTATATTGAATTTTGAACTACTATGGTTACTGGATGTGTGTTGTCCACTCAAAATTCCCCCTGCTCTGAAGAAGGTGAACTTTCGAAATTTTGAGTTTAAGTGTCTTTTCTGTCAAGCTGGTAGTATGAAAAAGTCATGAAATTAAAAAAAATCTATGTTTTGGGTCATTTTGTATGTATTTTGGGCATGTCAGACATTTTTGTCCCGCGTGTCCCAAGTTCCGAAGTGCGCTCTGTTCCCCGATCGGCCGAAATCCCCGAAGTTGTTCCATTTTCGGGCCTGTCGGAACTTTTCATCCCAACTGTCCCAAGTTCAAAAGTGCGCTCTGTTCCCCGATCAGCCGAAATCCCCGAACCGCATACTTCGCTCTTTCATGTTCCAAGTGCCCCAAAATTTTTGTCCCAATCGTCCCAAAGTTTAAAAGTGCAAGTTGTTCCAATTTCGGCCGAAACACCCGAGTCGTGTACTTCGGAACTTTTTGTCCCAAATGTCCCAAAGTCAAATTGTGCAAATTGTTCCATTTTCGGCCGATTCACCCGAACTGCGTCCTTCGCGCGTTTTCGTCCCAAATGTCCCAAAATGCATTTGTGCGTCTTCTCCCTGCTTCGCCCGAATCGGCTAAGCCGCGTGTTTCGCGCATTCGCGTCTCACCTGTCCCAAATGAACCAAAAGCCATTCATACTTGGTTTTTCCCGCTCTACCCGAATATGCCATTTTTTCAAACTGATAGATATGAATTTAATGCGCACTGATCACCCTTCTCTCTCCTCAATGGCTATATAATGAGCAAGCCACCTCTGCAATTCTTACATTGTTTCCATGCTACCCTTGCTCCAACCCTTGCAACCTAATTCCCTGCGCGTGTATCCCTTTTCTCTGTAATTTCTCCCCGAATTTAAGTTGCGGCTCTGATACTATCAATATGAAAACCAAATTCCAAGGACAGGCAGATGAGAACATTTTACTGGCAAGAAAAGTTTTCAATGATGTAAAGGACAATCTGTCGAATTCCTGGGTCTACAGTGGGGAGTAGAAGATCAAAGTCCTGGAAAAAGTTTGGGAGAACTGAAGGACAGCTGGCAGAAGGATGAAGTTTTCAAGACACTGGTCATCTCTGCTTTCAAAGACATACGATGTCATCTTTAGGATGAGACTTCTGAGACATAGCTGAGGCGTTAAAGAATTTCAGGCAGCGGATTCTGAAGTCAGTGGGTCCCTCCCAGTGACTGGCCACCTGCCTTCTTCTCCTCATTCTTTTCTCTTCTTCCTTTTCTTTTGCCGTTTTCTTTGTAATGAGTTGAGGTACTGCGATTGGCAGTCCTTAACTATTCTTTAGTTAGAAGAAACGGTTTCGAAGAGTAACTGATTTGTAAGCTATATAATGGCTTTCTTTACGCCATTCAAAAGGAGGAAGAACTTGGCATATTTTCTGAAAGTGTAAATAGATTACAAAGGAATCAATACAAAAGGGCTTTCCATTCTTTGTCTATCTAATCTCCGTTATCTCTGAGCTTTCGTTCAATGTTTGCGAAGATCATTTGTTAATGGTTCATTAGTCTCGCTGATTGCATACTCTTCAGTTTTGCAATACATGGTGATCTTGTACAACCAAGAAGGAACTTTGTGTCTTTGATTAATGAATCTGTATTACGTTAGGAAACTTTGTGTTCTGGCAGATGTTATTTACAGAACTTTGTGTCTTTAAATTCCATCTTATTTATACGATACGAATGATCTTGTTCTAAATTCACTGTAACTTCGCATACATAAAGAATTATTCTGTTATCTATAATTCTGCATGTTTCCTTTCTGCTCTTTCTCGTCTTCCCATTCCTCTGTCCTTTTGTACTTGAACATCCTCATTGAAAACACTTTCGTAATATCCAAGTTTAACCAGAAAATTATGTTTTGTACATTTGTAAATAAGTTCGTTTCTAAATAAGGGAACCTCTCCCATTAAAGAGGAGGGACTTCTTGTCCCCTGACTGTTGCTCTTCTTAAAAGTCCTTTTTGATGACCAACAGTTTTTGGCGACTCCGCTAAGGAAAATCATATTCCAGTTCTGTAATTTTTGATCATCCTTTGATCTGGAGACTCCGTGTTTCACTCGAGAGAGAAGGGCCCTAGGTATCGAAGATTCTCAGTTTCAGCTTTTGGAGCAGCAGGGTTTTCCTTTCCCTTCAACAAATAGAAGGACTCGTTCGACAAGTACTCCACCTGTTCAAGACAGAATTCCTACGGGTGGTTTTCCTTCAAAGCCAGCTAGCCCAAATCTTCAAGATTTGATTCTTGCTGGTGTTGCAGTCCCTCTCCAAGCCGTTTTTCCAAGAATGGCAACACCATTACCATGGGGTCATCGTGTCGGGCCCCTAGCCCTCATTCAGCCTTTGCATGAGTTAACCAGAGGTAACCGGAAGAACTTTGATAAGTTCAAAGGTGATGGAAAAGTACATCCTGATGAACACATTGCAGCCTTCATTGTTGCATGTGGAGTTCTGGGAGTCGAACATGAAGACGTCTTCGTGAGACTGTTCTTTGAGAATTTGCAAGATAATGCCGCTGATTGGTTCTACCACCTCCTAGCTAGTGCTATCACCGACTGGGACACAATGAGAAATCAGTTCGAAAACCGTTTCAAGCCGGCAAAAGATGTACATGCCTTACTAGCCCAAATCTCTCAGATAAAGAAAGATTCACAAGAGCCCATGAGAGAATTTGTGGCCCAGTTCAACAAATTGATCAATAAAATTCCGCAGCCTACCTGACCTGTTGATCAAATTCAAAAATGTTTCTTCCTAAATGCTAAATCACCCAAAGTTAGTTATGCACTAAGAAGGGCTAATCTCACAACATTGGTCGAGGATCAAACTCTCGCTGTTAGTATCAAGGATGAATTGATCATGTCAGGGAAGTTGAGAAGAGACCCTCCCAAATCTAAGTCTGCTGCTTCTTCCTCTTCCACCCCTGGACCTAACACTGATCCATTAGTTCAGAAACTTACAAATGATCTTCTTGCTATAAAGAAACAATTAGCTCAGCATGCCCCTTATGCAGACGTTCCAAGGAGAAATTTTCAGCCCAGAAATCGTTTGCCTGCTTCTCAGACAAGATTAGCACTTGAAGGACGTCCTGTTAAAGTCCCTGTCAATGCTACCTACGAGGTGGAAGAACCAAATGATGATGAAGATAACGAAGCCTGTGAAGAGTTTGCGAGAGAAGTTGATGACGAAGCAGGCGAATTTGAGGGATCTAGAGTAAATTTCTTCACCACTGAGGGCATTGATGATGGAGATGATTATGATGAAGTGGTAGCAGACATGAATAGCGAATCATTCGCTGTCATGACTCGAGAACAGACCAAGTCAGAGGGAGAAAGTAACACAGCCCATCAATAAATCTAAGGAGCAGTCGGCAACTATTTCCATAATTGCAAAAAGAGGATCTCCTATCCCTACTTCATCTACACCAAAGGTGAGTCCTATCAATCTTGCTACTAAAGTTGCTTCTTCTTTTTCTCCTAAAGTTGATAAGCCTAGAGTACTTGAATGATGATGGCCCATCCACTTCTGGATCCTTTGACATTGCTGATCACCTGAAAAATACCAAGGTCCAAATCTCAGAAGCTGAGTACTATCAAACCCATCCCAAAGCTTTTGCCAAAATCATCCACTTTTTCAATTCCCACTCTAAGACCACCTCTAAAGGCCTTTTTCCCACTCCTCCTTCTGCACCACAGCCTAGTCTGGTAGCTGCTGTCACCTCGCCTATTGACAAAATCAAGCCTTTTTATGTAACACTTCTTATAGCTGGTCATAAGCTCAACAATTGTGTCATAGATTTCGGGGCCTCAGATAATGTGATGCCTGCTAAAGTAGCTCATGCTTTAGGCCTAACTCTCACGCGCACTTATGGATCCTGTTACTCTATGGAGAGTAAGGAAGTGCCCTTGGTCGGGAGAATTAAAGATGCACAAGTAGCTTTTGCTGCTTTACCCGAGAAGAAAGTGTTGGCTACCATCTTAGTGGCAGATATTCCCCCTTCATACAAGATGTTGCTAAGTAGGAACTTCTGTAAGGATGTGGGTGGGGAAATCCAAATGGACTGGTCACATGCACTCATACCTGTCAATGGACACATGAAGAAGTTGCTGCCTGAGAAGCAGTCTGAGTATATTGTGCAGAAAACGGATGACCCTAGAGCACAAATACTTTATGAGGATATGGGGCATGGTAACTACATGATTATGTCCCCTGATGAAATCTGACCCCCTAAAATGTCTCCTAAGGATCCTGATGGGGTTTGGATTTTAGAATTTGATGGAAGTTGTTCCTCAGCTGGTTCTGGAGCCGGTGTCCTGCTGGTGTCACCTGAAGGAGGCCTACACCCCTTTTCATTTAAGTTGCAGTTCGAGAATACTAATAACACAGCAGAGTATGAGGCTCTCATTCTCGGATTGCAAGTGGCCAAAGAACAAGGTGTAAAGAATCTTCTGGCTCGTGGTGATGCAGAGTTGATTGTAAAGCAGGTCAGAAACCTTTTTCAAGTAAAAAATGGAAGGCTGAAACATTACCGGAATCAGGTTTGGGATTCCATTGAATTCCTTGATGCTTTCTCTATCGAAGCAGTACCTAGGGAAAAGAACAGTAGGGCTGATTCACTAGCTGTCTCAGGGTCACTGCTGATCCCTCATCCTGATTTCTCTCAGGATAAGTTCACCATTGAGATGGTCCATCGGCCCAGTGTACCTGATAACACCAACAACTGGCAGGTTTTCAATGATGATCAACATTTGCTTTCCTTCCTGGAACTCAAGGGTAATTTCGAACAGCTGTATTTTGAGGGAAGTGACAACCTACCTCATGAGAGTGTGCCATTTGACAAAGCAGTCACCCAAGGGGAAGAAACAGATCAGGAAGGGTGCATTAAACTCAAGGGGAATAAGATTCCTAAAGGATTGGTAAGCTTAGAGGAACTGTTTGATAAACATGACAGGTATGTGAAGTCTAGGGCTTCTACTGGACCTCAGCAATCAGCTGAGTGTGACAAAATCAATATTGGGAGTTCCTAATGACCCTAAGCTGGTGAACATTGGAAAATGTTGCACAGCAGATGAGAGGAGAAAAGCAATTGATCTTCTAAGGAGGTATAAGGATGTTCTTGCTTATTCTTATGAGGATCTAAAAGCCTTCAGGCCAAAAGATATGCAGCATTCTATTCCTCTTAAGCCCGGAATTAAGCCTTTCAAGCAGAAACAGAGGCAATACAATCCCAAAATAGCTGACACAATCTTTCAGGAAATTCAGAAGTTGTTGAAGGCTAAAATCATTTTTCCCATTCACCATTCAACATGGATTGCAAATATTGTGCCTGTTAGGAAGAAGAATGGTGAGATCCGCATCTGTGTTGATTTCAGGAACCTGAATCAGGCGTCTTTGAAAGATAATTATCCTTTGCCTATGATGGATCAGGTCTTGCAAGCAGTTACAGGGTCTGAAATGTTATCCATGCTCGATGGATTCTCGGGATACAATCAGGTAGAGGTTGATACTGCAGATCAACACAAGACAGCTTTCACTACTCCTTGGGGCACCTTTGCTTACAAGAGGATGCCTTTTGGGCTCATTAACGCTGGTGCCACTTTTCAGAGAGCCATGGATCTGGCTTTTGGAAGCTTGAAAGGGAAGTGTATTGTCATATATCTTGATGACCTGACAGTGTTTTCCAAGACAAGAGCGGATCATTTTGATCACCTAGAGACAGTTCTGCTGAGATGCAGGGAGCATGGGATCTCTCTGAACCCTAAAAAATCTGTCTTTTGTGTCACAGAGGGAAAGTTATTAGGGCACATCGTTTCCAAGGATGGTATTAAGATTGATCCTGAACGAGTTCAAGCTATCCAACAAATTCCTCTCCCAACCAGCAAAAAGGGCGTGCACTCCTTCTTTGGTAAGATAAATTTCTTGAGAAGATTCATCCCTGATTTTGCAGAGTTAACTTTGAATATTTCTCAGATGATGAAGGGGAAGCAAACATTTGGTTGGTCTTCTGAAGGAAAGGAATCCTTTGAAGGTATCAAGAGAGCTATTGCTAGAACTCCTGTTTTAGCCTGTCCTGATTTCAGCAAAGATTTCATCATCTATTGCTATGCTACAGATAATACCTTGGCTACTGTCTTAACTCAAGAAGACTCTAATGAGCATGAACTCCCAATTGCGTTCATGAGCTATATTCTGAAAGAGCATGAGTTGAAATACACCATGATGGAGAAGCATGCTTTTGCAGTGGTTAAAGCTGTCAAGCAGTTTCGCTTTTATATCCTCAACTCTCATTCCATGGTGCTGGTTCCAGATACAACTGTCAAGTCAATTCTCACACAACAAGAATTTGGATCAAAGAGAGGGAACTGGGTTGCTAAGGTCCAAGAGTATGACATTGACATCAAACCGACCAAGCTGGTTCGTGGAAAAGGCCTTTGTGAGCTCATTGCAGAAGGAGCCAAACATGAGTTGCTGGAGGAGAAAGTTGACCTTCCTACTGTTCTGTTCCTTAGTTCAGTTGATGAATGGTATGCTGACATCGCCCATTTTCTCACCTATGGGGAATGCCCCTCTCATTTAACTGCCAAAGAAAAGAGGACTGTTAAATTGAGGTCAGTGCAATATGTATTGTGGGAAAACGCCTTGTTCAAGCGTGGATTAGATGGGAGATTTTTGAAGTGTGTGGACAAGGAACAACAGAGAAAGTTGCTCTCAGCTTTTCATGATCAGGCATGTGGAGGGCACTATTCATCAATGGTTACGGCTCATAAGATACTCCGTGGAGGATACTACTGGCCTTCCTTGTTCAGAGATGCATCCAAGTGGGTTGATAAATGTGAGGCTTGTCAAACTTTTGTGGGAAGACCTAAATTGGCTTCTTTGCCTCTCAAGCCAGTTGTGATTGAGGAACCATTTCAACAGTGGGGTTTGGACTTCATTGGTACACTTAATCCTGCTTCTAGTGCTGGTCACACTCATGTGCTAACTGCCACTGACTATTTCACCAAATGGGTGGAAGCTATTCCAGTCAAGAGTACTACTTCTGAAGTGGTGTGCAGCTTCATTAAAGAGAACATCTTGGTAAGGTATGGTGTACCTAATAAGATTGTAACAGATAATGCTTTGAATTTCTCTTCAACTGAGATAATGGATTTCTACTACGGGTATGGCATCTCCCTGGCTCATTCTTCAGATTATTACCCCCAGGGAAATGGGCAAGCAGAATCCACTAACAAAAATCTGGTGACTATCATAAGGAAGTTGGTCAATGAGTCTCAACGAAACTGGCACAAGAAGCTCTATGATGCTCTTTGGGCAGACAGGATTACACCAAAGAGAGCTATTGGAATGTCTCCTTTTCAAGTGGTGTATGGAGTTGAAGCTCAATTGCCAGTGACAGTGGAACTGCCAGCCTTGCACCTAATGAAGGCCATTGAAGGATACTAGTTTCAGAGATGCTTTGGACAAGAGAATTATGTACCTGCACAAACTGAATGAGGACAGATTGGTGGTTGCTGATAGGATATCTGTTCACCAGCAGAAGGTAAAGGTCCTGTTTGACAAGAAAGCTAGGTTCAGAGATTTCCAAGTTGGAGACACCGTGCTGTTATGGGACAAAATACATGAACCTCGTGGTAGCCATGGAAAGTTTGATTCCCTGTGGCTCGGACCTTTCAAGATCAGACACTTTGCTGGTGAGAATTCCTTTTATCTTGATTACATGGATGGTTCTTCTCTCCCACTTCCTTACAGTGGGCAGTATCTCAAGTTGTTCAAGTCCTAGGTGATTAGGGAGTCCCTTGTATATTCTGTACAACGTTTTTGCTTTTCTTTCCTTTTTGTTTTGGTGTGTTGTCCTCTGTATTGATCTGCTTTTTGACTCCGTTGCCCAATGGATAAGGTACTGGTCTGCTTCCCCTGAGTTTGTCTAAGTTCTTGCCTTGTCTCATTCCTTGAATTCATGTCAAGTCATCCCCAAAAGGAGCCAGCTGTTGTCCACTCAAAATTCCCCCTGCTCTGAAGAAGGTGAACTTTCAAAATTTTGAGTTTAAGTGTCTTTTCTGTCAAGCTGGTAGTATGAAAAAGTCATGAAATTGAAAAAATCTATGTTTTGGGTCATTTTGTATGTATTTCGGGCCTGTCGGACATTTTTGTCCCGCGTGTCCCAAGTTCCGAAGTGCGCTCTGTTCCCCGATCGGCCGAAATCCCCGAAGTTGTCCCATTTTCGGGCCCGTCAGAGCTTTTCGTCCCAAGTGTCCCAAACTTAAAACGTGCGCTCTGTTCAACTTTCGGCCGAAACACTTGAACCCCGTACTTCACTCTTTCATGTTCCAAGTGTCCCAAAATTTTCGTGCGAGTTGTTCCATTTTCGCCCGAACCGGCCGAGTCGCGTCCTTCGGAACTTTTTGTCCCAAATGTCCCAAAGTTAAAAAGTGCAAGTTGTTCCAATTTCGGCCGAAACACCCGAGTCGCGTACTTCGGAACTTTTTGTCCCAAATGTCCCAAGTCAGATTGTGCAAATTGTTCCATTTTCGGCCGATTCGCCCGAACCGCGTCCTTCGCGCGTTTTCGTCCCAGATGTCCCAAAATGCATTTGTGCGTCTTCTCCCTGCTTCGCCCGAATCGGCCGAGCCGCGTGTTTCGCGCATTCGCGTCTCACATGTCCCAAACGAACCAAATGCCATTCATACTTAGTTTTTCCTACTCTACCCGAATATGCTATTTTTTTTCAAACTGATATGAATTTAATGCACATTGATCACCTTTCTCTCTCCTCAACGGCTATATAATGGGCAGACCCCCTTTGAATTTTCCACATTGTTTCCATCATGCTCGAACCCTTGCAACCTAATTCCCTGCGCGTGTATCCCTTTTCTCTGTAATTCCTCCCCGAATTTAGGTTGCAGGCTCTGATACTATCAATATGAAGACCAAATTCCAAGGACAGGCAGAAGAACATCTTTACTAGGCAAGTTCCAGTTTTCAAGGATATACACTGCCATAAAGGACAATCTGTCGAAGTCCTGGGTCTACAGTGTGTCAAAGTAGTTCAAGATCAAAGATCCTGAAGGAGATCTGCTCTCTTTGGGAGAACTGAAGGACAAAGATAAAGAAGGAGAAGTGTTTCAAGACACTGGTCATCTCTGCTTTCAAAGACATACAATGTCATCTTTAGGATGAGACTTCTGAGACATAGCTGAGGCGTTAAAGAAATTCAGGCAGCGGATTCTGAAGTCAGTGGGTCCCTCCCAGTGACTGGCCACCTGTCTTCTTCTCCTCATTCTTTTCTCTTCTTCCATTTCTTTTGCCGTTTTCTTTGTAACGAGTTGAGGTACTGCGATAGGCGGTCTTTAACTGTTCTTGGTTAAAGAAACGGTTACGAAGAGTAACTGATTTGCAAGCTATATAATGGCCTTCTTCACGCCATTCAAAAGAGGAATAACTTGGCATACTTTCTGAAAGTGTAAATAGATCATAAAGAAATCAATACAGAAGGACTTTCCATTCTTTGTCTATCTGATCTCTGTTATTCCTAAGCTTTCATTTATTTTCTTTGCGAAGATCATTTGTCTCAAGTTTATTAGTCTTGCCGATTGCATACTCTTCGACTTTGCAAGCACGGTGATCTTGTATAACCAAGAAGGAACTTTGTGTCCTTGATTAATGAATCTGTGTTATGTTAAGAAACTTTGTGTTCTAGCAGATGTTATTTACAGAACTTTGTGTCTTTGAATTCCATCTTATTTATCCGACACGAATGATCTTGTTCTAAATTCACTATAACTTCGCATACATAAAGAATTATTCTGTTATCTATAATTCTGCATGTTTCCTTTCTTCTTTTTCTTGTCTTCCCATTCCTCTGTCCTTTTGTACTTGAACATCCTCATTGAAAACACTTTCGTAATATCCAAGTTTAACCAGAAAATAATGTTTTGTACATTTGTAAATAAGTTCGTTTCTGAATAAGGGAACCTCTCCCATTAAAGAGGAGGGACTTCTTGTCCCCTGACTATTGCTCTTCTTAAAAGTCCTATTTGACGACCAACAATGTGAAATCTACAATTGGCCTACTCACGGCAATAACTTTCCTTTCCTAAATTCTCTCCTTCCCCCTCATCGCTATGATTTCCTCCTTTATACCCTATAAACGCACTTTTCTATAGGTTAAGTGGAGTGTCCCTATGTGATTCGTGACCTATTTGGCCAACCCACAACATTTAGTTTATGATTATATTAGTTACATTCAATAATGGGAGTTGTACCATTCAATGTAGAGGGGTGTAACCCCATGAATGTTGGTGAAGACACCTAATTTACCCAACTGAAATTTTTTCTCACCAACCATTTTTGGTGACTCTACTAGGGAGATAATTTCCCAAGTGCACCCAAAAAATACAAAAAATGTATATATTAAAAAATATATATATTTTCAAGGAAAATCATTTTTGAAGGAAAATCTCTCAAGAAACGAATCCCTGTCATGTTAGTTTCCCACACATAATGAAGAAATTTCTAATCTGGAATGAAGTACCGATGATTGAAAGTGAAGAAGAAGAAGAATAAGAAGAAGATGGCGGCCAAGAAATGAAAATCGTTGATCAACCATGGTTATGGACCAGCTCTCGCAAGAAGGAGAATTCAAGAACAACAAAAGGGTATCTCACTTCAAGCAATAATATGAAATTAGACAAAGAATATCAAATAGAACTTTCCAAAGAAGAATAAGGTAAAGAATGGTTGAAAAGGGCACAAATAAGATACAAGATGTTGTGTGAAGCCCAAGAAGAACAATAAACTAAAGGTAATACTCTTAATCGTGCACAAATAAAGGAAAATATTGGATCCATGTCTTTCATTACCATCCCTTGAGATGATTTCCTTGCATATAGAAATGATGAAATGGGAGCCTTAAAAATTTAATATTTGGAAAGAATCATAAGCAATATGTAAGGAAATTCCAATCCCCAAATATACCTCGAGGAAAAATTTATTTGGGGATGAAATGGGAGATTTTTCCTATGGAGGAAGGTCTGGAGGATTGCTCATACTATAAGGTCTTCATCCCTAGAAGGTTCTTGGACATTGCTGAATAAAATCCTATCCTTGAGCCTTTTGATGAAAATTAAATCAGCACTATGGAGAACAATGAAGGATCCATTGAAGAATAATTTTGCAACCTTGCATAGCTCACTATAAAATTGAGGAAATTTTCCTTCTTCTTCCACTCTCTAGATGACTTCCTTGCATACCGTGATGAAGAAATGGACATTTTGAAAAGAGAATATGTGTAAAGGATTCAGAGCATAATAGAAGGAATTTTGATCCCGAAGCCTATCATGAAATTTGTAGGTATGCTTTAGCTTTGACATGAAGGTATGAACACCTTAAAGACTTTGTGTTTTCAGTAATGAAGAAACTCAAGAATATCCCGATGATTGTGCGCACTATGAGGTGTTCATCCCTGGAAGATTCTTGAATGCTCCTAAAAAAGATCTCATCCTTGAACCCTCTATTGAAAATGAAATAAATTCCTTTGAAGATGATGAAAAGACATGAAGGTGGAACCTCCATTCATCAATTATTTTTGGCTCGAGGCATAACCCATTGGAGGATCAAAAGATTCAAGAGAGGAAGATTATTGTTGCATGATGGATGATTCAATGTTTTCCGAAGACTCCACCGACAATGAATAAGTACAAGATGATGAGTTCAAGATAATGGATAATATCCTTTCAAATTTTGATCTCTCGATTAATTATGGAATGGAGATATGTGAGGAAGTACAAAAAATCATCCTTCACTTTGGATTCATGATGATGAATGCAAGTTATTCATGGAAAATTTCCTTTCCAATTTCAACTCCTCAAGTGATGTAGAAATGTTGCATGATGAGATGGAAACAATTGAAAAATCAAAATTTATTCCCGACTCAATCATGGATGAACAAATTGGAGAAGTTGATTTCCTCTTCGAAGCTAAGGAAGATGAACAATTTGAGCTTAAGCCCTTCGAAGAGTTGAATCCACCACTCTCATCCAAGGAGAATAATGTCACTCATCACGGTGAGAATTAAATATTTCATTTGGTCATATGAGAAAGAAGATTCAATAATGGATGATCAAGATGGAATTGAAAATCCTTCCCATATTGTTGCCCCAACCTGGTCCCATTTTTCCCATCAAGAGTATGATATGGATTTTGAGCTCGAAGGAGTGCCCTTCCCATAAAGCATGGACCTCTTCTCCTTGTCACAAGGTGTTGTGAATCAGGTATGTATGTGCTTGCAAAAAAGTGAATCTTGGGCAACATAAAGCATGAAAGAGGTAAACAAGGATGTTTCAAGTGGATCTTGGCCCCGTACAAATCATATTTTCAACCATCTCCTGGAAAAACATGACATAAGTTATTCCAATGAGGATGAAGATGAATCTATGAAAAACTTGGAAGAACCATATGTGCAAGACACCTTGAAGGCTTCAGAAGAAACTGAAGACCCTCAACTTAGTCTTGAAATATTGATTCGAGCTATGGAAATACAACACATGTATGAATAAATTTTTGCTGCTCACATTGATACACCAATGTTTGACGCTAAGATGGTACAGATGGATGTGATTGATGACTTCCCCAATGACTTGGTCGACGAGAGGGAATGTGAAGATATACCCTTCTCTCTCCTATTTTATGAAGAAGACCATAGGTGCATGTTGGTTGGAAATTTGGTCTTTAGACACGAGCAACAGTTTAGGGGACATCAGTACCTCCTCTTTGTGGGAGATGTTCCCTTATTCACAAAAAATGGAAAATATACCTATTTACAAATATACAATCTAACAATATCTAGATGAGGATTTTGGTGTAAAGAATGTTTCCATACCCATATATTCTCAATACAAAAGATGAAAAAAGGTATGAGAGTTTTAGAAGAGAAAACAATAGTTTAAATGAGCAAGACTGGTAAGAAGAGACACAAAGTTCAACATATCCACCTATCAAGAACACAAGTATTCTCCTTTCTTAGGCAAGATCACTCACTATTGTAATAAAGAGATGAAGAAGGCATCACTTTCAGATGTAGAGACTGCAGAGTAACACCTTACTTATGCATGCATGAAAATTCAAGAACACGTGAACTAGTATATCAGAAAATCCATCAGATATAGATGTAATAGTCACAAAGTTATTCACACTATAGAAAATAAATTGAACACAAAATTTCTATATTCCAAAATACTAGATTCACATTCACAATTATGAGGAATAGAAATGGAAATAACACAGATAATAGAGGGAAAATTTCTTCTTTTGTATTGATTCAAAGTTCTGTATAATTACATCTAAGACACCAAAATCCAACAACCCCTTTACAATCGAGAAAAACCCCTATATAGGAAGAGGGGCGGTTACAACCAACTTTCTTAATAAATTGTATTTTAATTAAGTGCTAACACTTAATAAATGAATTACACGAGTTAGCTTTATTTATAATTTTATATTTTCAAGATGACAAAGCTAACTTTTCAAAATACAACGACTAGAAAGAAATGTTGTCAAGAACTAGAGGAAGGAGCACTTAGGAGAGGTGCAAGTGGGGTCTTCACTTTGAGTACAAGGGCTCTGAATTTCGACAAGGCACTAGTAATCTCCATGACTTTTGAAATAGTATTGTTTTTTGTATCATTTAACCATCCACCCAAAGATTCTTCCTTTTCCTTTCTAATGCCTACATTTTGTAAAAAAACCTTTGGTGGCCTCAATGAAAATGTTGTGCAATTCTGTAATCTCCTCCATCTTTTCCTTAGTAACAGTGTCGACCTTGAATAAATCTTCTTTCATGAGTTACTTGAACTTTTCCTTGACCTCATCCACATGATACCTTTCTGTTGAGTTATCTGTATAAACTTGGCACTTAAGAGCTTGTAAGTGAACTAAAATATCATATTTAAAGGCTTCTCATTTTTATGACATGCCCTTAAGTTCATTGATTACCTCTTCAATCACTTTGATCTTCCATTAAACACTAAAAACCCATTTTCTAGAAAGCTTATTCTTTGAATCATCAAAAAAATTGTGAGAGAGGAATATTTTCTCCTCTATAGTATTCATGATCCTCACATCCTGAATACATTCTAGCCAAATCTTGAGCTCCTTCTTAGATCTTGTAATCATTATATCAAATTGACTCTGGGCCAATGAAATGTTGGCATATACTATGTGGGCCTCATCTATGAAATTCAATCAAGAAATAAACATTCCTTCTACCAATGCCTCAATAGCCTTACCACATGAAACATGTCTATGAATCTCTTTGATATATTTTACATCTTCAACAGACAAACCAGTGGGAGGGGGCATTGAGGACAGAGGAATTGGATCAAGAAATTTTTCACTCTCTTAATCACTCTAGCAAAAATTTCTGTCTTTTTTCACTCTCCAATTGCTCATATGTTTGTTTGTATTTTTCCACTCTCTCAATCACCCTAGAAAATTTTTCTTTCAAGTTTTAAACCTCTCACTCAGGAGTAGATTCACCCAGTGGAATCCTAGTCAAATCCAGATTTGCAATAGTTATATCCTTTTCATATTTTTCTCCTATTGGCTGTACAATTTCTAGAATTTGTTGCCCCTTTGAATTAGAAACTAGCCTTTAATTTGTCTTGGATATTTTTGGTGGAGGAGTTGGAGTTGTACCAAGCAAGGTAACTAAAACATCAAAACCAATAGCTATTATATTAGGAGTATATTTTATCTTTCTGCTATCAATCATGGGTTGAACCCACGTGAAAGAATCACTTGTGGATAAAAGAGGAGGTGGTTCCAATGCCAAAATAGGATAACCAAGAGACTGAGTAGAAAGAACATCAAGGGAAAGTACCTCAAAAGTAGGAGAATTAACTTCTTTGATTGGTGATTGGAACTTGGCAAGAATCACTTTCATGGTGTTTGGTTATATGATTATCACATCATCTTCTTCCTCTTCACTTTCTCCCCTTTCTTCCTCATCATCATTGCTATCTTGTTCATATTTCTCTTCCTCTGATGTTTTCCATTCTTACCCATAGGTTGTGTTATTTTCTTAGGAGTAGAGGAAACTTCTCCTGATAAAATTTGAATATTTTCCTCTCCTACCTCTTTTTCAGGAGTATTTTCAACTTCTTCCTCCTCCTTTGTCTTGTCTTTCTTTGTATATAAATTGGTTTCATAATCCAAAAGTGAGGAAGAAGGGGTTGATTGAACCTTTACTTCTAGAGGAGAAACTAAAATCTCTTTTTGTGATGAAGAAGCCTCTTGGGAAGAAGATTGGGCCACATTGTGATGATATTCCTTCATTTTCTTACCAAACCAAACCTTGGTTCTTACCGGTACAGGGTTAATTATCTCAAAGAGATCATATCTCTCTTTTTGTGACCAATCAATATTGAGAAGAGGCATGTGATGGATAGTTTTTTATGTATTCCATTGAGTACAATTCCTCATCATCATCTTGTAATTCATTTGGAACATTTTGTACTTTGAAGTATCTGACCTGTTGCAAAGAGAGTCTTCCAAAATAGCTTCTTATTACTTCGTATTATCTGAACAGTCTTCCCAATTGTCTTCCAAGGCAAGAAAATGATAATAATTCATTCTGAGATGATTGGAAATGAAATTATTATTATCCATTTTCCCCCCGGGAAAAATGGACAACAAGGGGAACCTTGGACCCGAGATTGGATAAGACCTTCACGGGAGGATCTAGGATTCATGGGTAAAATTTCACATTCAGGGAGAATTTGCAGTGTTTTGGAAAGAATTGGGATCACTAAGGAATTTTTTTTGTTTTGGTGCATTCGTTTCCCTCCATCGTTCTTCTCAGATGTCGGGCTTTCTTGTCTGTGTCCTACTCTTCTCCTTCTCTCTCTTTTCTTTTCTTCTTTCGGGTGGTCCTTCTCTGCCCTTCTTCCAATTCTTCTTTCTTTCATTTTTATTTATTCTTTGTTGGGTTGGGGCCCTTTACCCCCCAGTTCATAGCTCCAGTCAAAAGCATTTAATCATCAAATATATATATATAACTACTATTTTGTATTTTTAAAGGGCGGTATTGTAAAATTACTGTCATCTATAAATTGTTTGTTGGCCATCAAATTTAGCCCTTGGGCTGATGTAAATTTGTGGTGCCTAGGCTTATGTAACTTAACGACCTCTAGGATTATGTAGCTTAACATGGGTAGGCGTACGAAACTTGCTACCAGTAGTCTGGTGTAACTTTCCAGCCGTTATGATTATTTCACCTAAGTGATTCTACTCTTGTGTAAATTAGTGGCCACTAGGCTTAGTTAAGTTAACAACCTATACACTTATGTAAGAGAGTGTCTTCTAGTCTTATGTAAGTTAACATCCTGTACACTTATCTATAAATTGTTTGTTGGCCATCAAATTTAGCCCTTGGGCTGATGTAAATTTGTGGTGCCTAGGCTTATGTAACTTAACGACCTCTAGGATTATGTAGCTTAACATG
This sequence comes from Taxus chinensis, assembly GCA_019776745.2. Lineage (NCBI taxonomy): Eukaryota > Viridiplantae > Streptophyta > Pinopsida > Cupressales > Taxaceae > Taxus > Taxus chinensis. Next base: position 4,345,822 of record CM034153.1, read on the forward strand.
GGTAGGCGTACGAAACTTGCTACCGGTAGGATATTATAACTTTCCAACCGTTATGATTATTTCACCTAAGTGATTCTACTCTTGTGTAAATTAGTGGCCACTAGGCTTAGTTAAGTTAACAACCTATACACTTATGTAAGAGAGTGTCTTCTAGTCTTATGTAAGTTAACATCCTGTACGCTTATGTAAGATAGGGGTTGCTAGGCTTATCATCCTTTTATGTAACTTAGAGGCCGCAAGGCTTATGTAACTTAGTGGCTGCAAGGCAAATGTAACTTGGTGGTCACGAGGCAGATGTAACTTTGACCCTGCTACATTGATTTCACCTAGCATGCACTTTCATCATGTAAGTTAGCAACCGCTAGGCTTATTGAAGATAGCTTCCGAGAGGCTTATATAAGATAGTGGCCACTTGGCTTATGTGGGGGATTCAAATAATAACAAAATATAAATCCTAAATAGTGAAACTAAAATCCAAAAATAGGGATTTATAAATTGGATTACAATAGTGGTGAAATTGGAATCCAATAATAACGCTATTGGAATCCAATATTAGCCAAATTGGAATCCATTAATAATGATATTGGAATCTAATAATAGCGAGATTGAAATCCAATAATAGTGAATATGGAACTAGAATAAGTCCAATAATGATAATATTGGAATCCAATATTGCTACTAATGGAATCTAATAATAGTAATAATGGAATCTAGTATAGACAAAAATGGAATCCAATATATGCAAAAATGGAGATGGATTTCTTCCGATACTTGAAATACTGGAGTCTATATTCAATGGAATATTTCAAGATTTAGTGAAACAAGCATTTTATATTGTTATACTAAAGGTCCTATTTAATATTTCGTTCTAGATTAGTATTAATCTAGAATTTTTGCTAAATATCTTCATGTGAGTGTGTGCCTTGGTTAGCATGCACGTGCGCACACATACACACACATATTACTAACAATGTACTATAAATTAGAACAATATAATATATAATTACATAGCTTAATAGATGGTTTCCTTAATCCCATAAACTCATATATATCAAATGATTAAGACTTCGGTTCACAAAATCATTGATAAATTTTACACTAGGTATAAACCACTACTAATTTAACTTGGACTTAACAATGTCGCGATTTCTATTCAAGAGAGGATGGGTTAAAACCAAGTTTATGATGTGAAATGCTTTATAATGATGAATTTTATAAGTATGGTAAAACGCCAACACAAAAGGACTATATTTTCCATTCTATTAAGAATTTTAGTCTCCAGATCAACTTGCACAATTATATTCATAACAATATAACTACTTGAGAAATACTCCATTTGAAGCACTTTTCCAAATGTGAGTTGTAAAACATTTTGAGAGAATAGGGATCCCCGTAAACAATTTTTAGTTACACTAATAGATTTAGTAAATAGGACAGTGCATTCAACACTCTATTTTTCTACTTGTTTCCACTACCTTGACTAAGGACATGAAAATGTACAATATCTTTTGAATGTACATCATTCCACAAACACAAAGCTTTGTAACCTTTGTAAAATAGATGAACCAGAGCAAATAATTAGAAGGAGATATATAGCCAAAGCTCACAAATTTATTAAAAGCATCATAGTAGTTTTCCAAACAACACCATTTATTCCTCCTCCAAGCAAGGTTCCATTTCATTTTCCATTCACAAAAAAACTTACAACATAATCAAATCACTTCAAATCTAACATGACTTGACTCATACTCAACCCTTATCCCAAAATTATCTCTTAAAAATAATAAAGAAAATTGAAAATAAAAATAAATGTCTCACTTCCACAAAAATTGAATTCCAAGCAATCCAAAGCAATAAAATCTCATTTAGAAAAGAGAGTAAGATCAAAAGCAATAAATGATGTACAAATGAGCCCTCAAGTGGCCAAAACACCCTAAAAAGGTACACCTACCCTATGGGTAGGTGTAAGAGAGGTATTTGGAGTGTGGGACAAGGTTTACTTGTCCCACACATCTTTCAAAATTGTCATCAAAAAATAAATTATAGTTTTCCATAAATGGAAAACTTTCCAACCACAAAACATGAGTCCAAGTATCCCAAAAATAAAAAAGGGTATTAATTTTAGAACCCAATTTGCAATCTAATTAAATCAAAAGTAAAAAACAAACTATTCATTCCAAAGGTTAAAATGAAGGGAAAATAAATTTAAATCAATTAATAAAAGACAACATTTTTTTTAATAGATAAAGCGGGTTGAAGGGACCCATTCCCTATTTACATAAATAGAGGCCCGACCTCAAGATTTCAAAGCAAAACAACAAAATCATAAGAGCAAAAAAGTAGTTGGATATACACAAACATAGGCCATCATTATCCGAGATATACTATAACTATAATACTAGGCAAGAGAGGGATTACTCTCCAAACCCCAAGGTGACAGCAACACTAGCAGCCTGAGATACCTGACCAAGGCTGGTATCATCTTCCATTTCAACTTTCACTTTAAAATTCACCCAGTTCAACCAGAGAAAGTCATAGGCCCTTGTCGCAGATAGCCACAACTTGGTCCGTCTAGGTGGGATAGGCTCCAACAGAGCACAGAGGATCTTCAGATTAAGAAGCACCAGGCGGGCATGGTTGGCAACCCATTCTCAGGCATACACCACTAGCTTCTTAATGAAGGCCAGGAGAATGTTGAACCATTTTTTGAGTTCGCTAAAGACACCCATAGCCACCCCTGACATGCTCGGCAAAGACTCATGCACAACCCAGAACACCAGACAACAATTCACCACTTCAGAGGCCAGGTTACCCTAGTATGCTGGTCAAAGCCAGTGCAGAGCCAGACTCACAGCATCTGCTTTAGAGGGACATATTATCAGTAGGTTCTCAACGAATACAGAGGCAATGCCATTGTTGACGTGTGGCCAACCAACAACAGATAGATAGTTTTGGCCCAGGATTCCTTTAATGGCATCCAACTCTTTGATGTGGGAGAGACAAAAAATTCTTTTCAGCCGGTTGTTTACTATCCTGGAATGAAATGCCATTTCACATAGACCATGACTCAAGGAAATTTACGGTAGACGAGGGACAGCCATAACAAGCAAAAGGAGGGAGAAAGAAATATAAGGAGAAGCCCTTGTCCAAAGCATTAAATCGACCCTTCACAACCCGCAAGTGTATCATTAGATGAAGTGTGCTTTGAAATCTGCCTCACACGAGATCAATATCTCCAATCCTTCCCAAGCTTTGGAATTGAATACCACTATCTCCTGTTGTGCTTACTCAATCGCTGTATTTACCAGATTTTCTGCGCAATTATTACTTTCCTGAAAAACTTGCTTAATGTTCCAGGAACTGAAATTCCCGAGTTGCCAAAGGACCTTTTTAACTCCTAGGTCCAATTTCCAAGACAAGACTTTCTTTTTAATTATGGCATTAACAATTACTAGCGAATCCCCTTCGATTTCCAAATTTTCTATCTTTAAGGAGGCCACTAGATCTAGACCTTTTCCTGGAGCTTGTAAATCAGCCGAATTACAAGTGTCATCCCTGATCTTGTAGGAGGTGACACTGACCAATAATCCCTTTTCATTTCTTATAATTCATCCAACGCCAGAGATGGCCAGGTTACCTCTGGCCGCTCCATCAAAAATTAGTTTGAGGAAACCCGTGGTGGGGGGGAGCCAACGGGCTAACCGATGGAGCAAGGCTAGGGAGATCAAAGGGCATTGAGCACCTGCTCTAGGCTTGACAATTCTAGGCTAGAGTTGCTTGATTTCCCTGTCAATGTTGGAGAAGTGATGAAAGTGGGACCAATTAGCAGAAACCACCTCAAAGATAGCCCATTCCAACATGAGAATGACCCTATCCATCGAGTTTTGCTCCTCCCTAAAGATTCTTTTGTTACGCTCCCACTAGATGTGCCAGAGAAGTAGCACAATACCACACAACCAAATTGAGGAGAGAGCGCTAGAGTGGAGTTTTACAGGACAAACCAAAATGGTTCTCAGGATTATAGAGGGTTGGACCCATGGGAGATTGAGCCTGGCACATAACCAACTCCAGCATTCAACTTTGAATGGGAAATGAAGAAGAAGATGATCATGATCTTCCTCATTCTTCTCACACAGAAAACACGTTGAGGGACCATGAAAACAAAATCTCTTCCTCCTTTATTGAGTGAGAATTTTGCCTTTAAAAGCCATCCAAGAGAAAAGTCCAGCTTTAGGGGGACACAAGGGGACTAGCATGCCTTCTAGATTAGTGCCTCAGTTTCCTGCTCAGCATGTAATAATTTATAGCCACAGTGCGGGGAGTATTTCCCAGAAGACGCCACAATCCAGAAAATTTGATCAGTACCCTTGGAAAGCACAATCGGTTATTCCTATAGAGATGAGAAAAAACTATCCTTAGTTTCCAAAGAGAGATTTAGGTGATCAATACTTTTCCATTCCAATAGAGCACGAAAATTTTCTAGAAGCAACCCATAGTTGGAAAAATATGGTCCCCATTCTTCACCTAAGAGCCTCTTGATTTCCCCAAACTTGAGATTTTCCCCAAGCATGGTAAAACCATTCCAGGGATCATCCCAAAATAACACCATGTCACCTTTTTCGATTTTCCAAACCGCATTGAATAAGAAGAGCTCCTGACATTCAACTAAGAAATTCCATATATGAGAACCACGAGGGGGATTAGCAATGCAGATAATTGATTCCGGAAGATGGGCCCCCAAATATTTTTTTTCCACCACTTGCCTGCAAAGATATAGAGGTTTTGTGAGGAGATTCCAGACAAGCTTGGCGCTCAGGGCCAAGTTTTGAATACCCAAGTTGAGAATGCCAGCCCCACCTAGATTTTTGGGTTTGGGAAAATTTTCCCAGCTGATTAATGGGATTTTCCTTTCCATATAGGGACCTTGCCATAGGAAATTTCGCATAATCCCGATAAGATTTGATAGAACACTTTTGGGGATTTTTAATATGGAAAGCATGTATAAGGTGGAGGTACTGAGAACAAATTTGATGAGGACCAGTCTTCCAGCTAGTGATGGCCATTTTCTTTTCCAAGAGTTGAGTTTCAAATTAACCTAAGAGAGGAGATTGTTCCACATCGAGGTCTGACCCGAGCCACCAAAAACAAAGGTACACCAAGATATTTGAGCGGAAGGGAGCCTTTTTTGAAACTGAAGATGCCAAGAATTCTAGCTTCCAGAGAAGGGGGGACGTTAAAAAAGAAGATGAAGGATTTGACAAGGCTGACCTCTTGTCCAATAGCGACCGCATAAGCATCAAGAAACCCCTTCAGTTCTCTAGCCTCCTAAATCCTGGCTTTGCCAAACAAGAAAGTGTCATCCACGAATTGCTAGTGAGAAATAGGATCCACCCCCTCCATAATTCTTAATCCCTGTAATTTTCCTTCCCGAACTTTATTGTTGATGGCACTACTCAGCGAGTCAGCCATTAAAATGTAGAGAAAGGAGGAGAGAGGTTCACCTTGTCTTATACCCTGATTACCTTCAAAGAAACATTCAGCATTACCATTAATTAACAAGAAGAAAGAAGGCCCAGCTATGCAACTGAACACCCAATTACAAAACTGAACCAAAAAACCAAACTTTCTAAGGAGTTTGATTTGTAAATGCCAGTTGATCTTGTCAAAGGCCTTGCTAATATCTAGTTTTAGTAACATACGTGGGGATTTATTGTAGGAGAGAGAATTAATGAATTCATGAGAGAGAAAAATACCATAAAAAATTGGCCTCCCCAGCAAGAAACCAGATTGCTCCCGAGAGATCATAGGTTCCAACAGCCCTTTGAGTATGGAAGCAATGGCTTTTGAGATGATTTTATATGAGGTATTACACAGAGAAACTGACATGCAGTACGCAAATGAAGAGGGTTGAGGGATCTTCAGGAAGATACTTATAAAGGTATAGTTTAGTGATTTAAGCATTGAATGGGACCTGTGAGATTCTTCCATAGCCGCCTAAACATCATAGCCAATGATGTTCCAATTTTTTTGAAAGAAATCAGCTTGAAAACCATCTGGACCCGGAGCTTTGCTCTTGGCCATAGAGAAAACCACTTTCTCCACTTCACTCATAGTGAAAAGCTTAATAAGGGCCACATTTTGAGCATCAGTGACTAGTGTTGGGATATTGTCAAGGAAAGAGGATTACTCTGAATCAAAGGATGTGATGTCACCTTGAAGGAGGGAAGTAAAGAACCAGATCCCTTCATCAGAAATCTATTTTTGATCAGAGAGGATAATACCATCATGAATCTTTATCTTAGAGATGAAAGACGAGCTCCGCCTTGCTTTTATAGATGAATGAAAAAAAATTGTGTTTCTGTTCCCATCCTTGCGCCATAATTCTCGTGATTTTTTTTCTAGAAGACCTTCTCACGCAGAAGCAATTCACCAAGTTTGGCTAGTAAATACTTTTCCAAAATAAACTCCGCCTCCCCCATGCCAAAGACAAAAATTAACTCATTCAGAGCTTTTAACTCGACTTCCACTCTAGCCTTTTCTTAGAAGATATTCTTAAAACAAGATTTTTTCCAAGATCTTAGATCCTTTTTTAGAAGTTTTAGTTTTTTTGCATGTAGTGCCCACTTCCCTTTGACACCTTTTGATACTAATCTTGATACTGTTGATTACATTATGGACATTATTATAGTTTTGATTTAGTATGATGTTAGATGTTGGATCATGGATTATTGTTGATCTTGATTTAGTTATGATGCATGATGATTATTAGAGACACTTCATATGTGGATGATGATATACTATTTGACATGGATATATTATGAATGTTGTTTGGACATGTGATTTTTGGATATTGTGAGTAGACCTAGAAAATGGACATTATATGATGATGATATAGTTGTTGATATAAATTGTAAGTGATATTGTTGATTGCCTTGATGTTGTTGTGATTCATATGTATAGATGATTTTGTGATTATATTTATATCATGTTGGATGTTTTGATATGGCCACGAGGCCAAAGGAGGTATTTGTGTTTTGCAGGTTAAAATATCACAACAACATGGGGGGATTGGAGACCAACCACATTGGAATTCTAGATGAATTTAACAAGGTCACCATGACAACTGTATTTGTTGTGTGTGTTGTATATTTTGTTAGGGATTCCCATGGGGGGATTACCTTTGAATGTGACCAAGGGGCTTTGTGTTTTTTTATTAATGTGGTTCCTTTTTATTATTGTTTTCATGTGTTCATTTTGTGATGCATTTACCCCTTTCATTATTCTTTTAATTGTGGAGAATTAATGTGAGTAATCATATTGTTAAAATAAATAAATCAATCAAATTTGGGATATAAGAAAGTAATTATAGAAGTTGTCGGCTTTTGTATTAAATGTTGTAAGTATGTGTAAGTGATGTGTAAGTATGTGTAAGAGTTGTGTAAGTCAGATTTTGGAGTGTGAAACACTCCACCTCCTTGGAAATTCGAATTTGTCCTTGGAGGCTATTTTTGGAGGCTTGTGAGACAAGTAAAACTTGTCCCATACCTCTTAATTTTATTTACCAACCATACCTATGGTTGGAGGGTTGATTTTAGACCTTTTTAATGCATTTTGGGAAGACAAATTGTAAGTTTTAATTGCACTCTTCTTACATTTTATTAAATTCAGTCCTTTGGGGTGTGGGATTTTTGGAGTGTGTAAGTTTATTTGTCATATTATTCACCCACCTCTTTATTGTGCATTGGAGAATGAATTTGACTTTTCTATTGGATTTGAGAATGTGTGGTGTGGCATCCTACATGGATCCACCTCATCCTCTTCTCTTCCCTCTTCTATAAAATTGAAACTCCTTGCTTTGTTTTGGGTTGTTGAACTTTTTGAATGCTTCAGTAGGGGTGAATTCTCCTTGGTTGTTTGGAGCTCTTGTTGATTTTGAAGGAGATTGGGAGAGAATTTCATACTTGGAAATTGTTGATTTTGGGATTGTATTTTGACATTGAAAGCTTGTTGTTTGGAACAAAATCTACCATGGAGAGGTAGGAGCTTAGCTCTTCATATATGCTTTTATTTCTTTTATGTTTGTGTGAATGGTGAATGTTTTGTGTGTTTTTTGGTTGCTTGGGTAGACTGCCTAGGAATGGTGTAGGAGAAGGCTATGTGGGAATCCATGTAGGGGGGCATAAGGGAATGCCAGTGGCATCAGAATTCTTGTGGAGGGATTTTGGGATTGGGATCCACCATGGAAAAGAAATAGCTTGCATTTCTTACTTTGTGGTGGGCATAAGGAAATTGTGGGGGGTATGGGTGGGGGGCATAAGGATATGTGAGATGATTTATATGGGCGGTTTGTTATAGGTGGATACCCAATTCCCATTGGGAGGCATAAGCATCTTCCCCCATAGTTCTTGCTCCTTTGGCTTGCATGATGAAGCCTAAGTTATGTCTTAATGTTTCAATGCAGTTATAAACTATTGTTTTGTTTGGACTGTATTTTTAATTTGAAATGTGCATGTTGAAAGATTGTTTTGTGATGTGGAAGCCTATTGTTGCCATGAGTTGAAATACATTTCTTATTGCATTGTGGTTGGGGCTCGGGGGCCAATGAAGAAGGATGGCTTCTCCTTTCATTGGATGTCTTGGTTGGGTGGAGAGCGTTGCCTTTCCCCTGCCTTTGTTGTGATCAAATTGGAAGAATGAGAAGAATGCATGTTGTTGTTCTGGAGCTGAGGAAAGATAGTTTGACAGTACTTTGTGAAATAAAAATCCCATTGTAACCTTCCCCACTTGAAGTGGATGAATTTGTAAATGTTTTGAAATGGAAAGATATTTGTATTGAGCTATGGAAGTTGTAAATTTGAAATGTGAAATATATATATACTCTGTTCTGTGCATTTGAAAGAAAGAAATTGAAATATGTTATATTGATTCAAGGAATTGAGAGATGTAAAGTTGTATTTGAAATCAATAAAGGATTGCAATACCTTTCTTCATTTGCATTGTTGCATTGAAATCTGATCTTTAAATGTTATTGAAATCTCTGTTTGAAAGAAAGGAATACGTATGAAGGAATTGTATCACTTTGTTCTTTTGAAAATATGACAAAATTGGAAATCATACTTTGCATTTTAGCCATTAAATGGTTTGTTGAAACAACTAATTGTATTAGACTAGAATAGAAATGAATTTCCATACTTGGAAGGTGAAAAATGATAAATAAATCCCTTTAGAAATTGATCTCTGTTTTAAATTTTAAAACTGGCAAATAATTTATCTAAAATGAACAGTTCGAACCTGCAAGCAAGAAATAACAATGAAACATTAAAATTGAACATGTTAGGGTATAAATGAGTTTAATTCGACAAAAAAATCACTTAAGGAAATATTTTAAAACATTGTAAAATCGGGCCCAAACCTTTCACAGTCTTTTTGTTGTCAGAAGTTGTAAAAATTCAAATTGGAAATCAATCAAGCAAAATTACCTTCCAAATGCATCCTAAATCCTTCTTGGAATAATTCTCCATGTCTGTTTGGCATGTTGAGTGAAGGGGAAGATCAAATTGAACAAAAGTTTATAAGTTAAAATTTACCAGTTTGCTTTTGATAATCTTGTAGGCCATTTTCTTAAAATTGACCCCTTAAACTTTATCAAAATCTAAAATTAATGATCTCTGTGTAAAGAGGGCGTCGAGAGCTTTCCAGAAAGTCCTCGTTTGCCAAAAACTGAGCTCTCTATCAAAAGTTATGGCCCTCTAAAGTTTTCCTTCCTTAGCGGTAATTTTTGGGAAAATTTTCCTTGGCGGGCCTGCAGCCCGAATTTTTCCTTAAAAAAAACTTAGGAAAATTTTTGGGAATTTTTTTTTAAAATTTCCCCTCTGCCCCACAGCCAATCAGAGGCTGCCACGTGGCCTCACAAGGCAACGGTGAAGGCGCGGCACCATTTTCTTCCTTGGTGCTTTTTTTTTAAAGTTTTGGAAAATTTTCTTAAATCTCTCCGCTAACCCGCTAGCCCGCAGCCAATGAAAGGCTAACACGTGGCAGCCTTAGGCGTCGGTGGAGGCACACAACTTTTTGATACTTTGAACTTTTTAAACTTAAAGATCTTAAATCCTAAAAGCCCTCTGACGGTCCGTCGACCCATGGTCAATGAAATCATGACACATGGCATCATCTAGGATCGGCGGAGGTGCGTGCAAAATTTAACCCTTGCACTTTTTGAAGCAAGAGTCTAAAATTTGTATGTTTCCCCGCAAGTCTGGTTTTCCCCGCGCCATTCAGAGCTTGACACGTGTCCTCCTCGGGCTCACAGGCATGCAGAGGCAAATTGCACTTTTGCGCTGAAAAGGGAAAAAGTGCTAAAACCCTTCCCCGCTCTGCCGCCCCGCGCAAGGGAAAATTTTCTCCCCTAGGCCCGCAGGCCCGCTCTTGGGGGAAAATTTTCACCCCAAGGCCCGCCAGCCCATAACTTGAGTTTTATGAGGAGTTAGGAGGACTTCTTTATATCAATGGAAAGGTGAGGAAATTTCCTATCCAATGGGAATGATTTAGGGAATTTTTGAATGCATTAAGTGTGAGAAAAATCAAGTTGAAGCTTTAATCCTGTTGGAGAGTGGGTATAGTGAGGAAATTACCCTCTGAACCTTATTGAACCTTCTAACCCTTAATTTTTGGACCTTGTGACTCTAATAATTGTTAATAAAGGAAAAATATGTTCTAGTGGTTTAGAGTTGTTCTGGAACTTGTTAGTGACAGTTGTTTCCTTGTAACTGGTTGTAGATTATTTTAATAAAAAAAAATTATTCCATAATTTTTCCTAACTAATGCTAGGTTGTTTCTTGGGTCTCAAGTGGGTTGTTTTAACGGGCGTTATAGTACAAGCACCAAAATTTTTTAACCTTCAACCTGATATGAGTGCCACCATTACAAAATGTTGTTTTCTAGAGAGGCATCCCTCAACCACATAAGCTCAAACTTAAAAAGGGATTTGCGAGGGACAAAGTTGATATTAACTGATAGGGAAATTGGGAAGTGATCAGAGCCAGACCAAGGCAGAATCGAGCATTCTAAGACAACATTATTTAGAGACCACTTAGGGCTGGCTAAGAACCTATTGAGCCTTTCAGCAATATTACTGAAGCCCTTCCTACAATTTCTCCAGGTGAACCAACCTTGCTTGGGCTCGATATATAAAAGAAAGTTGTTAGAGATAAAGGAACAAAAATCTTCCTGGAATTGCTGATTTCTAGAAATACCACCTTTTGTATCTTTCTCAGAGGTGATAGTATTGAAATCACCACCAAGAAGAAATAGTTGATCCTCGAGGGGGGAGCAAATACTTAGAGATGTCTTGCCAAACATCTCTTTTGTCAATTATGCTATTCAGACCATACACATTAAGGAGGTATAAGATCGAATGAGAACGTTTCAGGAAAACCCGACCCAACTGCCAACTATGATTCTTGTGGATAAGATCAACCTAAACTTGATATTCCTATTCCACCAAGATCCCAAGCCCCATGAAGCCCCGATAGCATTAGAGAAGAAGAAATTCCAGCCCTTAACTGAATTTTTCCAAAGCACAATAGCTTCCGTCGTGGCCATCTTTGTTTCTTGAAGCAATACCACGCTCGCCTCCGG